>CM053510.1:104146247-104295375 GCA_028627145.1 Eidolon dupreanum | reverse complement strand
CCATGAACCCAACTTGTGAGAGTCACGGGCAAAACCAAACCCTGTGGTCTTCTGGGGGAGGCCCGAGGGAATAAAAGGAATGAAATTTAATAAGAGGAATAAGCATCAGGAAAAGTACATTTGTTTTAGAAATAAAGACGCTTTTCACTTGAATAGCAAGCTCAGTTGCCTAATTGAACTTTCGAGAAGGGAGAGGGGTATGGGGCCTTCATCCTCGCAGGCCTGGCAGACACACCGACCAGCCCCGCTTCTCCGGATGCAGCCCCAGATTCCGCCGGAGGCTGGAGAGATGGCAGGGTGGAGGCCACGGTGTCTCCCAGCAGCGCCACACCGAACAGGCCCTGTGCTCCGTCCACGCACTGGTGGGGGCCGGCCCGGGGGTGGAGAGAGACCCCCAGAGCCAGCCCCAAACCCACAAGGCGGTGTCTGGAGGCACCTCCATGCTCCAGGCCCCTCATCTAATGCCGGCCCCTCCCCCCACCAGGGCCTGAGCATCTCTGAACAGATCCGAGCTGCCCTCTATCTGGAATGTTCCGCCAAATTTCGGGAGAACGTGGAGGACGTCTTCCGGGAGGCCGCCAAGGTGGCCCTCAGTGCCCTGAAGAAAACGCAGCGGCAGAAGCAGCACCGGCTGTGCCGGCTGCTCTGACCCCTCCGGGCGGGCGCAGGGCCCTCGGACAGGACTGACGACGGGCCCCCGGGCCCAGGCTGCTCCCTGGGGTCCTGCCCCCACCCCAGCTCTCGAAGGACACTTGCAGTTGGGCGTATCCACTGCTTGCTGCCTGGAGCCTGTGGTGAGGCTCTTAGAACGTTCTGGAACTCTCTCCTTTCCCAGCGTCGGCTCTGACCATGAACTCACCTCTGGGCTTCACTCTGGAGCTGTGGCCTGCGTGGTAGTTGGTCAGGACACCAGACTCAGTCCCTCTCTACCCTAGAACTGGCATTCGTCCCCAGGGCCCTGGCATGCCCTCTTCACATCCTCCCCTCAGCCACGTGTCCCCCTTTGCACACCCAATGGGTCTTCAAAGCCAGTTCTTGAAGTGACAAAACTCCACTGAGTATGTGGATAAACGTGGGTTTGGCAGTGTTCCCCACGGCCCCTCAAGCCTGCTGCTCCCGTGTCACCAGCCTCCCTGGGCTCCCCAGATAGGCACGGCTGCATCCTCCGGCTCCTTGCTTCCTTCCCCGGGGAGCTCCGGGGCTGGGATGGCCCGAGCCTATCAGAAGAACACAGCCAACAGCCCCGGACATGAGGGCTGGTACCGCTCCACCCACCCTACCCCCTCCGCCCCACACAGAGGACGGAGCCTTCAGCTTGACTGCCATCTTTCCAGAGCTGGGCACACATGCCCCCAAAGAGAAGAAACTCGGCAAAATAAACACCCTGGGCCCCGCCCCCATCCAACCCCTGCTCAAGCCTCCTGACCTGCAGCCCTCCCATCGCTGGAAACCCAAGATGAAAAGTGACATCAGCTCCTGACCTTGCAGGTCAGTTCTCTCTCTAGACTGTGCTGCTCTGCAAAAGGATGACAGCGGCTCATGTAAATAGTCTTCGAGCTCCCTCTACCCCTCAGGGCCATGGCTGCTGCCACGGTGTGTTCTGGAACCTACACCATCTAGCCACCTGCGAGAACAGACTTCATTGACCGCCCCCCCCCCAGCTGCATTCACGGAACATCCTTCCAGAAGGTCTGGGGTCAGGGGTCAGGGGTCTGGGAGTGTTTAAACAAGTGCTCCCAGGTGATTCTAACACCCCAGAGACTCAGAGCTGCCTGGTTCCTGCATGAGCTCAGGGGCCAGCATTACCTAGGATGGGATGATGGCTTCAGGTGGCTCCTGCCCTCCCCAGTGGCTCCTGCCCCAGCCCCCACCAAGCCTGAGGCTCTCTGAAGTCAGCTGCTAGGGAGAGGCTTCTGAGGTCTACCCCACCCCACCCCACCTAGGTTCCTCAAGGCCCTACCATGCTCTGGAGACTCAACAGTGTTCTAGCAGAATCCAAGGCCTCGTGGACAAAAGATGGTCTAAGACAGAAGTCAACAAACTATGGCCCGTGTGCCAAATCTGGTCGCTGTGTTTTTGTAAATAAAGTTTTATTGGCACACAGCCGTACCCATTCATTTCTGCATGGACTGCGGGCCAAAGGTAGTTGTGATACAGACCACCTGACCCTTCACAGGAACAAGTTAGCCAAGGCCTAGGCTAGGGCAAACCCAGATGGCTAAAGGGCTGGACAGGAGGCCCAAAGCGGGAAGCTGGGCAGGGCTGGCAGGGAGGGGAGGGGGCTGCGTCAGACCGGAAAGCAAGCATGCCGCCCTTGGCAGGCAGCTCGGCCCACCGAGTGCTGCCCCGTGGGCATGTTGCCAGGTCTTTTCATTTTTCTAGGGAAAGTAAAAATCTGGAATCTTACATGGGGGAGGGGAGGGGCATTTCCAGTTTTTAAAATGTAACTAAAAAACATTGAAACCCCTTTGACAGCCAAAGCATGGCTGCAGTCTGGCCGAAGGGCATCTGCAGGGGAGTGGTTAGAGGGCAGCTGAGGCTCCGGTGTGGGACAAGGGGCAGAAAATTCAGCCAGACCCGTTCTCTTCCTCAGCCTCCCCAGGGACACAGAACTAGCCTGAGGTGACCGGCAGACCTGCCCTGGGCAGCCCCTGGTGGTGAGGATGCTCAGACTCCCACACATTCCAGCATGTCGGAGGTGGAGGGGGCTCAGTGCTACTCCCCGAGTACTCACAGCAAGGTTCGGGAAGGCGAGCTGAGGGGTTGGGGGTCAGGAAGCCCCCAAGGGCAGACCCCAACTCAATGTCGAATAAAAATGTCCTCGGACCACCCAAACGATGCAGGGGCTGGGGCGCCCTCTGCCAGTGACCCTCAGAAAGCCCTCCCACTCTAGCTCTTCCCCTCCAAGTTGCTCCACAGGCCAAGAACCCCAGGCCGCAGGGAGGTAGGGCCACTTCCCCCGTGGTGGCCAGGACAGGAGACTTGGGAAAGCACAAAGAGCACGAGGCACAGACAGACTGGTTCTCTGAGAACTTAAATACCGGCCCTATGGCGGGGGGAGGCGGAAAGAGGTGGGGGCTTACAGTAGAAACGGTGTGCCCAGGCTGGGGGGCCCCGCAGAACGCCCAGGGCCTTCCATCCACCCCCGGCCTGGGACTCTGTAAGTAGCAGGTCACACGTCCAATCCCAGGAGCCACATCCACACCCCACCCCGAGGGGCTGGAACGCGGGGCGGGCGTGGGGCAGCCGGGCTCCCTGAGGCTTAGCCTTCCCCCAGGAAGACTGGCCTAGTCTGGCCAAGAGCGGCAGGGGAAGAACGAGGGTTCTAGGGAAGTGGGGAGGACTCGGTATTAAATATGTCACGAACAGGGAGGCTGGGTGGCTAATACTGCGAGGACCGGCAGGGGTCACATCCTTCTTGTCCAGGTGGGGACTCGGGCCTCAGCCCTGCTCCCGGAGAGGCCGCTGGCCCCTGAGGTCACTGCTGCCAGGGGCCACTGGCACTGCTGGGGAGCAAATCGGCCGCGAGGATGCCGACGGGGACCCCACCGCGGTCTCCAAGTCCGGGACGCCAGGCGCACAGCCCCGAGGCTCACGGCGTCTTCGCCTTGCTTCTGTTCTCCTGGAGCTTGGTGTGCACGACCTTGAGGGTGGTCAGGAAATTGCCGAGGAAGAGCACCAGGAACGTGAGCGCCAACACGAACACCTGGCGGGCCGGAGGAAGAGGGGGCCGGGGCGGGAGGCTGTGCCCGCTCGGATCACATCCCTCCCCTGCTGAGGTGCCCGCCCCCGCCCCCACCCCCGGGCCTCGGAGCCCCCTCAGCACAACGCCGCGAACTGCGGGGTTCTGCCAGCGGAAGGCGGAGATCTGGGGCCGACTGGGTGACATGGGGCGGGCCTCGGGGTCAGGCAGGGTGCTGGGTGTGTGTGTGGGGGGGGGGCTCCTCCCTCAGTCTCGTAGCACTTGAGGGGGTGAACCTCCGCTGAGCACCTCCCTGGCCTCCCGAATTCTCCCCCACTGGCTCCCAGACCCCAGGAGCAGAGAGGGCTGGGCAGCAGGGCCTCACAGAGCGGGGTACAGGGGCGTGGCTAAGGGGAGAGTTCTCCCCAGGCGGGCCCAGCCTTCCCCAGGACAACACCGCCACTGCCACGCGTGAACGCACACGCGCGCACGCGCACGCACACACGCATACCTGCCATTCTTTGCATTCTTCGTGGCTGGAGAGCTCAAACAGCGTCACTGCATTGTACAGCTGCCAGAACTAGGAGGGAGAGGGCACTGCTCACCCCAGCACTTCCCCGGGACCGTGGTGGGACGGCCGGGGGCCCCCAACACTGACGCCCCCCCCCCCCCCGTGAAACCGCGGCCCCCTAGGCCAGAGTAGCCCTTGCCCTTGGCCTCCCTGGACCCCACAGGGCCCGATTCGGGGTTGGCTGGTGACTGCCGGAGAAGCCCGAGGACCTTCCGTTCCCAGGGGTCAGCCCAGAGCCGGGGGTACACACAAACTCCCGGGGGACTCACGTGGCCACAGAACAGAAAAGGCAGAAGGAAGGTGAGGCCCCGCCACATCCAGGACTGGAAGCCTTCTGTGGAGAGGAGGGCGGGTGTGAAGGGCCTGTGTGAGGGGGCCCGGCTGCCCACACGGCCCCACCGAGCCCCTGCCGCCCGGCCATGCCAGCCACCCTGAGCAGCCAGGCGCCCACACGCGCACACACGGGGCGGGGGGGCGCAGCCTCCACCCCGTACAGGAAAACATGAAAATAACCCAGAGAACGTGCGGAACACCTGTCACCTGGCCCGGCTGCTCCCACGCCTCAAGTCGCCGTGAACCAGGTGGGCTTGACATTTACGGAGCGCTTATGCGCCGGGCACGGGGTTTAACCATTTCTTTAATTTGCATTTTATAGTGGACTTTTGAACGCATCGTTTCAATCGAGTCTTGACAAAGCGGGGCCTCCTTTGCAGAATAATTCGATGGAAACAACCATCGCAAAAGACAGCAGAGTTTTATTAAAAATCGTTTCCCCTGAAAGTTTAGATGAGGGATCTCCGAGCTTTTGACTGGGTCCCCATCACTGAGAGTTTAAAAAGTTACACACATATTCCTAACATACAAACACGGATATATGTGTATATACACATATTCACGTGTAGACATGCTACGCTCTGCATATGCATGACAAAACTAGGCTAACATTACGCATGTTACAAAGCACAGCCCAAAAATAGACACTTAAAAGGGCAAGAGAGAAGCCAGCATCGAGGGCACACGGCTGGCCTCACAACTCATCAGCTGAAACAGAATCTGCGATGTATGAAAAGCAACTTGGGTAGAGGCTGGCAGCCCTGGCTTTGCGTGTAGTGAGTCTCGTTACGTCCTTACTAGCACGGGCTCCCAGGGTGAGGAGTTAGGGGCGAGGTCTGGGGAAGCGGTGAGGGGACGGTGCCTGTCTCTCCACCCCGCAGGTGGGCTACTCACCCACCGTGAGGTCCAGATGATTCCTCTCCCCCAGAGCCCGCAGCCGGTAGAGGCAGCCCCGCTGGTAATAATATTGCAGGAACTGGACACAGCCTGCAGGGGGAGCACGGAGCCCAGAGGATTAGGTGTCATTTCTACTGCAGGCGGGTGGGTCCTCGCTGCCCGGAGGGCAGGGGGCTGCCCTGGGTACAGACGTCTCCCACTCCCCCCCAACACACACACACACACACACACACACACACACACACACACCACCCCAGTCTGAACCCACTTTATCTGTTATCCAGAATACCAAGAGAGCTCAGGTTATCTCAGGAGCCCACTGAGGCCCCAGGGACTCTAGAAACTTCTAGAGCTTTCCTAGGCATGCAGTAGGCATGCAAAAGGTGCTTGCAAGAATGGCAGCTGGGAGCTGCATGCAATGACAAGACAGCAAGAGATGGTGCCATACAATGAGATACTGTGGTCACAAGAGCGAGAGTACTGTGTTTCCACGTGAAAAAAATTCCCATGGTCATTGTTAAAAGAAAAAAAAAACCCAGGTTGTAAGGACAGCTCTAAGTACGGAGGGGTCACGTGTTGGCAGACTGTGCCCAATGCAGTGGGTGTGTATTTACCTGCTGATGAACAACTGTTTGAGAGGATGTGGATCTATTTACAGTGGTCGCCCTCTAAGGGCGGGATTGTACATAATTTTCATTCTCAGCTTTGTATCTTTGTGCTTGTCTGTACGCAGGGTTTCATTTAAAAATTAAATTGTACTTTTTGAATAGGTGATAGGCACACGGTAAAAAATTCAAAGAGAACAAAGGGGTGCTTGGTGAAAAGGAAGACTCTCCCCCTGTCCCCATCCCTCCACGCTCCCCTTTTCCAGAGGCGACCCCTGGGACCAGGGCATTGTATGTAAATCCAGAGCTTTTCTTAAATGAGAAAAAGAACATACGTCCATTCTGAGAAAAACAATTAGTGCCCCTATTAACACCAGTCAGTTCCCAGAGGTCAACATTGGTCCAGTTCTGGTCTGGGGGGTAAAAGGCAGTGACTGGGGCTCCAGGGTGTGGGGAGTGGGTCAAGCCATCACCCTCCCAGGGCTGGGGACTGGGCGGAAGGATGGAGCTCATGTGGGGTGCAGAGAGCTCTTTTCTGGATTTCTGGGACCCTCCTCTGCCCCAGGCTGGCCAGGGACCTCCCTCAATCTCCACTCCCTCCCACAAAAGACACAGCCACCCCGCACTGGGATGGGGCCTCCACAGGGAAGCATGCAACGTTCCCCCCCCACCCCAGAATCTAGGCAGGAGACACTCACTCTGAAAAATGGAAAATGCTAAAAACTGGTTGCGAAACTTCTGATAAATTAGTCCGTTCGGCCTGCAGAGAAGAGGGGCAAAGGTCAGGTGTGCCGGGAGATCAGACAGACGTTCTTCCCGCACACCTCCACCCACCCCCAGTCCAACCAAGAGAGAAGAAAAGCTTTCACAATGAAACCGAGGTCCCCGATTCCTACCTCTTTACCGCCAGTGTCCCTGGGGCTAGACCCAGTGAATTCCCTCGCTCTCCAAGTCCCTTCTGGAACCAGGGGGGCTCCACCTGTTCCCCCTCCCCCGCATCGCAGTGTCCTTGGTGCCACAGCCTCACCCCTGTGCTTGCTCCAGTCACTTGTGCCCCTGCCAGCAGGACAGGACATTCCCCGGGAAATTCTCCAGCTGGCTTGGGAAAGGGGGTCCCTGCGGGCCAGCTGTAAGCTCACACTGTCTTCTTGGCCCCAAAGTCAGCCAGGCCCTGGCCTTCGAAAGCCCCATCAGAGTGCCCTCATCCTCAACTGGTCCCCCTCGACAGCCACGTGAGGAAGGATGAGGGCGGCGGGGCAGGCAGGAAACACTCACCAGGTCAGCATCACTCCAGACAGGAAGGTGGACACGTAGTGGTGAGACACCCACCAGCCTTTAATTCTTGGCGAGAACAAGAGAAGGAAAAGGAGCTGAAGTGGGGAGAGAAACAGGTGTCCCCCCGCTTCCCAGCCAACTGTGCAGGGGCTGCTTTGCAGCCTGGAACCGCCATGAAGTAGACCCATGCCGCGACGTGGCCCTTCACCCTGTCCTGCAGAGGTGCACTGCCAGCCACACATAAGCCACCCACCGAGTAGCCTGCAGAAGCACTCGGGCCTCCAGGGGGCTTCGACTACCCTCAGGACATAGCCCTAACTTCCAGTTGACTGCAAGCCCCACCTCCCTGTCATTGCCACCTTGAACTCACCAAGCCCACTGCTACCCCAGGGCCTGCTACGGGCTGAACTGTCTTCCCCAAAAATTCCTATGTTGAAGCCCTAGCCCGCAATGTGATGGTTTCTGGAGGTAGGGCCTTGATGAGATAATTAAGGCTCCCTGAGGTCACAGGACAGGCCCTGATCCAACAGGACTGGGATCCTTATAAGACAGGAGGAGTGCGCACGCTCATAGAGCAAAGGTCACATGAGGACACAGTGGCCGTCGGCAAGCCAAGGACAGGCCTCAAGAGAAACCAACCTGCTGGCCCCTTGTCTTGAACTGACAGCCTCTAGAATTGTGAGGAAATACTTCTCTGCTGTTTAAGCTGCCCGGGTTACATATTTTGTCATGGCAGCCGAGCTGCCTACCAGGGCATCTGTACTTGCTGTTCCCTCCACTCCGACATGCTGGCCCGCCTGGCTCCTGGTCAAAATTCAAGTTTTGGACCAACTGTCACCTTTTCCAAGAACCTTCTTCCGACCACCTTATCTACGACAGCCAGGCAGCCCCAGCCCAGATCACACTGCCCTGTTTCATCTTCTCCATGGTGCTCACCGCTCTCTGAATTTTTTTTTTCTCATTTTGTTTTCTGAAACCCTTCTCCCACTCAGATGTAAACTCCAGAAGAGCAAGGATCCCATTTGTCTGGTTCATTGATGTACCTGTGACACCTGGCTCCGAGCAAGTGCTCAGTGATCAATCCAGCACACACACGCCCACACATTCACACAAAGCTGCGGCTACCTACGTCACCCTAGACAGATACAGAGAAATGACGGGCCGCACACACAGCACGTCACACCATGCCAGACGCAGCTGTTCCACGGGAGCCCCGCGCCCTGGCCGCAGCTGCTCCTCTGTCACAGGGGCTGTCATCGCGCCCTAAACGTGATTCACCCAGCCCAGAAGCTGTGCGGACGGTTGTCGGAACTCGGCGTTCCCCCAGCTCAGGGCTCTCACTCTGTACTGGGGAAGGAACCTGGTTGTCACACTCCCTCCTCAGTGTCAGAGGCAGCCTCGGAGGAGCACTGGGCCCTCACACCTGTGCCTGTCAAAGTCCCTGAGTGTCTCAGGCCTCTCTGGCCTTCCCTGACTCCTCTACCGGAGCTCAGTCATCTGAACACTACATGGCAGGGATGCGCTTGGCCAAATGCAGCCTGAGAGCGGCCGGGCTCATCCTCCCCAGGACTGAGCGGTAGTGACCGGGACACCTGAGGCATCCACAGCAGCAATCGACCCACGTCCCTCCAGAACTCTCTCTCCGGAGCGGACTGGGGCGGAGGCCCACCAGAAGAAAACACCTGAGATCTGCTCGTTCCGGACATGAGCTGCAGGATTAGGCTTTCTTTTCAGCTAAAATCGTCCTGTAACTTGCTTTCTTGTCTTGACTCCCAGGCCAGTACCTATAGACCTGTCATTGGCTTCTTAAATGCCACATGACATTTCAGGATGTGGCTCTGCCACAGTCTACTTGGCTGTTCCTCGATCGTCACTATCATCCTCGATGTTGCCATGACATTCTGTGGAAGTCCTCTCGTGCGATGACACTGTTTCTCCAAGAAGTGGGATGGCTGGCTCAGAGGGTGTGTGTATTGGGACTTGCCAAATTACCCTCCGAAACTGCTATCCCAATTTATGCTCCCATCAGCAGTAGGGAATATTTGATTCCCTAAACCCTCGCCAACACCTGATACCAAATTTTAAAATCTCTGTCCAACTAATTAGGTGAAAATTGATGTGTCACCGAGGTCTTCACTTGCTTCATCCTAATATGTGGGTTTGCGCGGTCTTAAAACATTTCAATCAGAATGTAGACATAAGAGCAGAAACTGAATCTTACTCATCCCTTCTCTTTGCAGCCCACGATAGTTCTGGGCATAAATTAAGTGTTCAGATAATGGCCTGCAGGTCCCTCAAGGGTTATGGTGAGGGATAAGGCTTTTTCCTTTATTCCTAGCACTAACAGCACTAGGTAAACAGTAGGCATTTAATAAATGCCGAATAAAGTGAGGTCCCGGAGGAGCGGCTGGTGAAAGCCGCAGCTGGTCTGAATGCCACCAGCACAGAGGTGACAGGAGATGCTTGCAGGTGCCATGTGAATTCACAGGACAAGACAAGACATCCATCCACTTCTTTGTTCCCAGTCTCCCCCTCCCCATGTCTCTGTCTTGCCTGTCAGAATCTATGAGGGCCCCCGGCACTAATCTGATAGAAAAGGCAGTTGGCCCCATCCTCAGACTTCCGGCTTGAAGAGCACCCAAGAAGCTTCTCTGGAACCTCCTCAGTTCTCTGCAAAGCCACATGCAAGTCCTCGGGTCCTGGGAAGCCCCACGTTCCTTTGTCCTGTTCTCCAAAGCTCCCCTGAGAAATACCCTCTTCTCCATCTGGAAGCAGCCTGAGACAGACACAGGCTCTGGACAGCAAGCTTTGCTGAGCAGCAGCTTTTAATTTCACAGCTTGCAGTGCCCAGAGCCCAGCAATGACAGCTGCCACCAATAAACACAGCTCAACGGCCCTGGGAGAGGCTCGGAGTCGCTTCTTCCCCAGCGCGGCCCTCACCAGCCCCATTGGTCCATCTGCACACTCCAGGGCTCTGGGTAGGTTTTGTGCACGTGTGTATGTTTATATAACAGTTTGTGATATAATTCAGGTACGATACAATTCACTCATTTAAAAGTATATATTCGCAGAGTTGTGCAACCGTCAGCACGATCAGTTTGGGGACGATTTTGTCACTCCGAAAAGAAACCTGCACTTATTAGCAGTTGGTCTCTGGGCCCATTTTGCCACAGAGATGAAGCTTGCAGGGGCTGGTGGGCTAAAAAGTAGACAATAGATGGCCCAGGAAGAGTGGTGCATGCTTGCCAGAATGTAGGGACAGCATGTCCTGGTACATGGGGATTGTGCACGGGAGACCATGGCCCTCCCTTCAGGGCATTTTGTCCACATTTGTATGGAATATGTATGGATGCTGAGGTTTGAATATGTGCACCAGCCACTATGCAACCCCGGGCTGTTTTGGTAATCTGAGCAGTTGAGGGAATGGCTTCTACACTGAGGATCCCTCCCTTGCCTGCCACCCCTACACCTCTGTATCTGGGAAATATCCCTACAAAAGCTCATTAGAGCCAGGTGCCCATGGACCAGATTGCCAGGAAAATGAATATGATCCCTAATCCATTATTCCTCCTAGCCCAGAACTAACTGTAGAGTACGTCTGATGTTTTGCCTGTCAGTCAATCACCTCCCATTCTGGTTCCAGGACTCGACTTCCTTTCAGGGAACCATGTCACCCCCACACTCGATCTGGGTAACTGGAGGGGAGCTGGGATATATAACTGGGCACATGACCCAGAGTCAGCCAATCAGGGCTCTGCATCCCTCCAGCCTCAGTGATTGGCTCAGGGATGAGCATGTAACCTGAACCTAACCAATCAGAAGTCTGTCTCAAGACTACAGCTAGACTCCTGGAGGAAAGAAGCACCTCTGGGATTGCTGCTGATCCAGTAGGATGCTGACCTGGGCTGCTGGGAATCAGTGCAGGGGACAACAAAATAGGTAGGTAGGGGGTTATTAACATTGTTTGAGCCCTTTTCACCTCCTTGAACTATTTATGCTCCTATAAATCCCCTTCACGTTTACTTCTCTTGGGTAGTTTTCTATCAATTACAAAATTTGCAGGGAAGTTGACTTGTTTATTGCACTGAGCTAATGAGCTACATCTCACATGGGAGGCATCAGACACAGAGCAAGGGTGGCACTATGCCACGATGGGGGAGTCCTGCCACACTCCTACTTCCCTAGGCCTGCTTCCCTGACCACAGCCCTCATTCAGGCCTCAGGTGCAACCAGGAACACGATCAAAGAGGCTCAGTCAGACCAAAGCTGGGCAGCAAGCCTCTAGGAAGCCCACAGGGCCCAGCTCCGCCTGTCTTTAGAACACTGGTATGGCCCCAAGGACCTTGCCTCATTGCAGAACTTGGGTTCAATTCATTTTCACAAAGACCATGGGCTCAGGTACTAACCCTGAGCTCCTGAGCTCCCCTGGGACACTTCAGAGATGAAAGAGGCAGAATCCATCCCAATCTGACCCCCTTCCTCCTCCTCCTCATTGTGCTCTCTTAGCTGTGCATTTCTATTCCCTGGTAAGGCCCAAATGTGAGGGGAAACCTCAAGCCTACCCGCAGGAGAAATGAGCTCTGGGAAGGAGCTGGGGGAGGAAGGACGCTAAATATCCAAGAGATGTTGGGGATGAGTCCCGGATTTGGTCAGCTAGAGCCGGCCCACTTGCCGTACGCCCTCCCCCACAAAGTGGCTACAACTCCCATAGTCATTCCTGTATAGATGAGGCACCTACAGGCCCACCCCACCCATTCCAGACTCCCCAGTGCCACCACATCCAAACCCCTGCCCTAGGCCAGAGTGGCAGGACAGGACTAGAGGAAAGGTGCCATTACAACTAGAGATTCCTGAACCATATTTGCCATTAACGGGCCTTAAAAAAAAAAAAAAAAAAAACCAACTCTATGAATATCCCCAAAAGGCACAGGGTGTGACCTATCTTGGAGTCCCTAGATCAGTGTCTGGCACCTAGGAGATGCTCGATAAATGTGTAATGACAGATGGGGGCAGAATGGACCCACATCCATGGCTTTGCCTTACAAGCTCAGAGACAGCCCTTCCTGCACAAGCTCCAAGGAAGCTCCCCCAAAAGCCCCTGCTAAAGCATCAGGCAAATAAGGCTTGCCTTTGGAACCCCATTTCTTCCCCCCTTTGTCCTCGTCCCCTTTTTTCTGGTGTGCCCCACACTTGCAGGGACCTCTACTCAGTCCTGCTCCCTTCTTTCTGCTAAAGCCCCCATCCACAGCTTGTCATACCAGAAAAAGAGCAGACCAGAGTAGCTCTTACTAAAGTGTTAGTGACCATTAGAGACACAACATGCCCCTGAACACTCTTAATATGAGTCCATCAGAAGGGGGAAACTTCAGACCTGACAGCAAGCCCACGGGTACAGGAAGGGGATTAGTACCAAGAAAGCCTTGCCCTGGCGCATCTCCCCACTCTGTACTACTCTGGCTCTCCCCCGACCATACCCAACAGCAGAAAGATACTAAAACTAAGGAGAACTATCAATGTGATTATTTGATAAGATTTCTACTTCAGTGTTTCCCAAAGCATGGGGCACGTACCAAGTTTTGGATGATAACTCAAGTGTAGCACTAGATGATATTGAATTATCTTTTCCATTCTCTTTCCATTCTCCTGATTAAGTCAAGGAGAGTCTTGGTTAGATGCTAGTACATCTTTAATGCCTCTTGAGATCTGCTCATCTCTGGCTTCACACACACATACACACATGAGAGAGCAGAGCTCAGGCTCAGAGCCTTCAGGAAGCAAGAATGATTGACTTTAAAAAAATTAGACAATGAAAACAAAAAGATATTTTTATAGTACTTCCTCTTTCGTGCAGTTTGATGCTGGTTTTCCACGAATGGTGGTGAAATAAAGTTTCCTTTTAAAATAAATATTTATTTAAGTAAAAAAATAAATAAATAAAGAAGATTGATTTAAAATGTGGGGAAATTATCATCTAGGTGATATATGGACATGGCAAAAATGGTGCAGATGGGACAGGAATGAGGGCAGTTTGAGAAACACTGATCTTTTCTAAAAGGCTACCTGCTACAGGGCCACATACCTGACAGCCACCGTGCCCCTGGCCCTTGCCTCATGGCTCTACGAGAAAGGCCCGGAAGAGCAGGGATCTGCCCCAAGAGACCACTGGGCAGAAAAGTGAGAAGGCGGCAAATTATTTGGGGTTTTGGCAGATGTCCCAATCTTAAACGCATAGCCCCTGGCTGTTCCTGACTAGCCCCCTGCAGTGGGGCGGAGGTTGTTCCTTTTGTTTCAGGGAAGAACAGGGACAAGAAGGGTATGCAGAGGTTCAAATGGCCGCCCCAAAAAGGAATCAGAACTATGGAAAATAGGCAAGCATGGATATTAACCGAGTCCCGAGGCTCTCTCCTCTTTCTATGGGAGACCATCCAGTCTTGTCACCAGAATCCACTCATCCCACTAGTGACAGTATCCTAGTTGTCCTCTGGGGAACCATTCCTTTCATGACACGCAGCTTCTAGGTTTCCAGTGACGGCCACAGGGGTGGACACAAGGCTCAAGCCCAGCCAATCGTAGCAGCACATTCTCCGGCCACAGTGATTGGTTCAGAGACAGGCACGTGGCCCAGTAAGCGCCAATAGCACCCAGTGAGATTCTGGGAAGAGAGGAACATGCCCTTTCGTGCTGGAAGTAAAGATGTGAGTCCGGAGCCGCTAGATGCCCCTACCTAGAGCTAGGGAATAAAGACAACACAGCAGAAGGCGTAGGTGAGCGTGAGAAGCTGGGTCCTGATGACACTGAGCACCTGGATGAAGCCTTACCTGAAGTCAGCCCCAACGGACCTGTCCTTGACCTGAGACAATGAATTTCCTGTTATGTGGAGCCCATCTGAGTTAGGGTTTCTGGTAAGTAGCTTTCCTCCACTCTGGGTATGGACAGTTACAGACGCCTCTGAAGAAGGGAGTGAGGCCGGCCGAGGGTGACAGTCCTCACCTGCCTCCCCTCTGAGACAGAGTTCCCTCTGCCCACCCCCCCACGCGCCACAAAGCAAGGCCCCCACTTACCTCGAGCCATTGCTGATGAGAATGCTCTCCCGAATGGTCAGGGTGCAGTAGTACCACACCAGCAGGAAGTTGAAGAGCTCGTCTGTCACCCTGGTGTGGAGAAGCAGCCCTGAGCGCGAAGCAGGCGTGAGTGCCAGAGTCAGTCCCCAGCGCCACCGCAGGACAGCCAGCCAGGCCGAGGGCGGTCCACACGGGTGTGCCACAGAGCCCCTGACCCTCCGGAAGGAAGAGGGGGTCTGGCCTCTGAGGCATCTTCTCTCCACCCAGAACGCCTGCCCCCCGTCCTCACCTTTCTCCCCGAATCCTAGCTGTCCTTACAGCTCCGGCTCAGGTTCCCCCCTCCTCCCCTGAGTGCTCAGCCCACAACGACCTGGCTCCCTTCGGAGTTCTTACATCTGATGTGAAATAGGAGGACTTCAAGCGGAAAACCCAAGATGCTACTTTCAGCTGTCAGCAGTGTCAAGACCTCAACTCCCTCTGTCCCCTTAAACGTTCTGTAAACTTCATTATGGACGATTCTTATGGCCTGAATTGTCTGTAAGACGAACTTAAGAACTTCCTGCCCCCTGGATGGTGACCACAGCCTGGAGCTGGGGGGAGCAGGCCGTAAAGGCAGACAGACCGGGTGGCCGGGGCTGTGCTGCGGCCAGGTCAAAGTGGAGGGCTGACAGAGACGCTGCGTGTGAGCTTGTCAGAGAGCGGCCAGGCCTCAGCTTGGCCGTCTGTGAAACAGGAAGGCTGGTCCCCTCTGTGAGGACTCTGAGTGAAGGATGTTGGGAGAGCCTGCAGCAGACGGCCCCTCAGAGGGCCCCCCGACCACAGCCGGTCTCTCCGACAAGACCTGGATGAAGGCTCTATCTCCGACCCGATTCAGAAGTGCTTCTGTACCTCCCAGCATCACACAGATCCATTCAGAGGAGGACAGAAGTGACAGCAGCGGGTGCTGTCCGTCTGCGGGGAGGGACAACACCACTGTCCCCTCCCCCACTCCATTTCTGTCCCTGAACTGGGAGACCCTTCTCCCCAACTACAATGGCCCTGGGTCGGGGCTGGAAGGAGGATACGACTCTAACAATAATAAAAGATGTCGGAAGGTGTCTTTTAAGCTACGTGACATGATGATGGGCTCTCAGCCCCGAGCCCTGCTGAACCATCGCCCACAGAGCCAGTCTCGGGAGAGTTGGGTACAGACTCTGCAAACTCATGGCCTGAGTTCAAATCCAGACTCTGCCTCTTGCCAGCTGGGGGACCCTGGACAAGCTAGGGATTCTCCCGCACTGTCACTTCCCCATCTGTGACGTGGGGAGAGTAACAGCCCCTCCCCGCCCCCCGGGTAGGCTGCCATGAGCACTAGCTGAACTCAATGCGTGAGGTGCTTGCAGCCTAGGAAGACCTGGGCATGTTCCCTATCGTCATTTCAGAAGCACCACGGAGTGTCCAAAGTCTGAGAAATGGGTCTCAGACACCTAACTGAGAAAATCAAAGTCCTGCTTGACTTGGACAGGAAGCGGGGGGGAAGCGGGGCAGGGGAGCAGGGATGGAACCCCAGTGCAGAGACTGAGATACTGAGTTTCGAGCTCACCTCCAGTCAGGCCCAGCAGTGCGGGGTGGTGACCAGGATCTTTTTCACTGTTGTTTTCCTCTATCTTATCAGTAAAGGGAGAAGTAAAACTCAAGCTTTGTGGCCCTGGCACTTGAGGGACATGCCCGAGGTGCTGGGCTTCTCCGTTCTGCTGAAGTGCATGCGTTTCTGCTGCTGCTGCAACACGTGGGCACACGCTTGGAGCTCAAAGCAACACACACTTATTCTCCTCAAGCTCCAGCGGTCAGAGGCTGAAAGGGCCCTCAGGTGGCATAGCGAGGGACGTTCTACACTGTCCCCTGCTCCCCGGCAGCACCGAACTCCAGGTGCCCACGGGACGACCCCGCCTGTCTCACTTCCCATCCCCCCACCTGCGTTTCCTGGGATCGCTTCCTGAACAAAATACTGTCGTTCACGTGCCTTTCCCGGGGAGATGTTTTCTGAGGGAGCCCAGACTCAACACGACTTCCCACTTTACAAACGAAGAAACTGAGGCTCAGAAGAGAAGAAGTGAGCTGCCCAGGGCCACACAGCTGGTGAGCACTGGCGTGAGCGCCACCCGAAGCCCACCCACCCCAAGCTGACCACCTCCTTCCTGTCTGCTTCGAAACGCCATCTGGACAGAGGGCCATCCTAACCAGATGCAGCCCCGTGGCCTGAAAGCGGCAGGAGGGCACACCAAACCCTCCAGCCGAAACCTAGAGGCAGCACGGGCTGAGCGGGCGTCCTCTGGCCCACGGGCAAGAGGAGGAAGCAGACACAGACACGCCAAGGGCTCTACACAAGGTCCTACGAGGCCAACACAATGCCAGTTCCCAGTAGTCAGTGCTGCCCTCGTGAGTGGTGGAGCTGGGCCTGGAACCCCCAGCTGTGAAGGAGCCCGGCCAGGCGCAGGGCCAGGCGCAAGCCGAGGACTCAGGCACCGTGGGAGGACCCCTGGGTGGGGCCTCCGGCAAGGAAACAGTCCCAAGCAAGGGGGAAACAGTCCGTAAGGAAAGGGACTCCTGCTCCTGGGACGCAGCGGGCAGCACACCGTGCTCTTCTCCCCGCCCGCCCGGGCTTAGCGCAGAACGACACGGGACAGCACGCGGGTGCCAGGCGCTATTCTGAACACGGTTATCTGGTCCTCGCCGCCATCCTGCCAAGTAGCTCCCCTTAGCCTCACTTTGTGCGTGAAGCCGCCCAGGCCAGGAGAGGTGAGGGTATTCGTCCAAGGCGGGATCCTGACATCTGTCCCCGCTCCCTGTCCTATTTTTAACCCACAGAAGGTGTACTGGGTCCACTAGTGCCCCCTGAAAACATGCATACGACCTCATTTGGAAATGGGGTCTCTGTAAAGGTGATTAGTTAAGATGAGGTCACCCTGGGTTACAGTGGGCCCTAAAACCAATGACCAGTGTCCTTGTGAGAAGGTCACGAAGGAGACTCAGGGACACACAGGGAAGGAGGCCACGTGACAGGCCTCAGGCACGCAAGGCAGAGGGTGGAGTGAAACAGCTTTATGCCAAGGGTGGCCAGCGCCCGCCTGAAGCGGGCGGCGGCGAGAAAGAACTAGAGCCGTCGGAGAGAGCTCGGTCCTCCTGACACCTCGATTTCAGACTCCCGGCCTCCGGCCTGGGAGCAGACGGCTCCTGCTGCTCCGAGCCGCCCAGCGTGTGCCGCTTGGTCGCAAGGCCCCTAGGAGACCACTGCAGAGGGGATGGGGAGAAACGGCGACGGGAGCCCTAGCGCGGGACCCCACGCCCCAGGCCTGCCCTCCAGGGCCCTGGAGGTCCCAGCGCAGGAGAGTCTGGTTGCTCAGGAGGAACTTTCACCTCCTTCCAGAGGGCGTGTGAGCCGGCGCGGCTGATGTGGGCAACCTTTGCCCTCCGGCGCGCGGGCACAGGCCCAGGATCTAAAAGAGCCTTTGTGTGGACATTCAAGAGGCCAGATCAGCAACTGGACTCCCAGCCAAGCGCCTGCGAAGAAATAAACCCTTAACACGTGGGCCGAATGCCCAGGCTGTGCTCAGCCACCTCCGCGGAGCCAGAACACTCAGGGTGACGGGGAGAAGCGAACCCCCACCACCGGGCAGCACAGCTTCAGCCCCTGGACTTGGCCTTGTCCTGCTCAGACAGGGCCAGCTGATGCCCCGAGCCCTGCTAGGCGCCATGCACTGGGCCGGTCAGTGTTAACGCACTGAACTGTCACAGCCACCCTGTGGGGCAGGCACTGGTGTCACCCTCGTTTTACAGATGGAGACTGAGGCTCCGAGAGAGAACCTGCCCATGGTAACAGCCACGGAGTCTCGAAGCCAGGATTCAAGCCCAGACGGTCTGCGATCCCTCCCTCCCTCCTTTTTCTTTCTTTCTTTTTTTTTTTTTTTTTGTTCTTTTTTTTACTCCCTCCCTTCCCACTTCCTTCCTCTTTCCTTTTTCCTCTCTTCCTTTCTGTAACAGAGACATAATTCACATACCATAAAATTCACCCTTTTAAAGTACACATTCGGTCAAGGTATTCTTTGTATATGCACAGAGCTGTGTATCCGTTACTACCACCTAGTTCTGGACCATTCTCATCACTCCAGGAGAAATTCCTTACCCACTACCAGTCGCTCCCCATTTTCCCTGGTAACCACGAATCTATTTTCAGTCTCTCTGGATTTGCCTATTCTGGATATTTCACATAAATGGAATCATACAACACGTGACCTTTTGTGACCGGCTTCTTTCACGTAACAGCATTTTCAGGATTTGTGTGCACTGTGGCATATGTCAGAGTTCCGTTACATAAACATGCCACCCTGGCCCCTTTTATTAATCATGACATCATAAGGCGTCTCCAGCAGCCATTTCGCAGATATTCAATGGACAGAGGTAGGGCGGATGGGACTGCTAGTTCTCATGAGAAATGGCTCTTCTCTATCTACACCTTGTCACACCAAACACTGTAGGTGCAGGAGAGAGCCTGAATCCCTCTCTCATGGCCACCGCTACACCGCCTGCATGCCTGTCACGCTGTCTCACCTGTAGTAAAGGACGAAGCGACACGCCACAGCGCCCAGGAGCAGGATGATGGTCAGGTAGAGCTTGAACTTCTCATACTCATCCTTGTAGGCAAACCTGTGGCAACAGACACCCCCAGGAGAGGTCATGTAGCCATTACTATATTTACAGCAAGAGAACTATATCCCATCTGGGGGGCAGGCCCTTCACCCCATCAGATCCTTGTCCTATGGCCACCCACGTCCCACAAGGACCTTCTGGTCCCACTAAGAGAGAGAGCTGGCCTTGAATGAATGGTGACAATCAGTTAGGGAACGAGGGCCGAAGTGCTAAGCTTCCAACATTCCTGGATGCCAGGGTGTGATGGGGATGACCGACAAGCAGGGACACGGTCCCCTCCCCTAGCCAGTTCCAGCAGGGGAAACTCCTGGGCTCCATTTTCCTAGAAACTGATTGATTTGGGGGTGGACGTGACTGTCTGCTTCCTAAGAGAAAAGCGTACGCTAAGGCATGACCTGGAGCAGGGGCCACTTCTCACGGGAAGCAGGCAGTCCCGTCCACCTAACCAATGGACTCTGTGAAGGAAGGAGGACACCTCCCCCAGGGGGTCTGCCCACCAAGGAGACTGTCAGAAAGACCAAGAGCCAGAGCCCCAAGTGTTAACTTTTTGTTCATTCGTGCAAAGATTCTAGCTTGGTCTCATCTCTCTGAGTTGAAAGGGCACAATGCCTTTCCAGAAGAAAGCCAGGTGAAGGGCCAGGACACTTACTTAGCCTGGTTGCTGAGAAGGGTCACGTTCACGTTGCCGAGGACCAGGTTTAAGTAGAGCCTGGAAGGAAAGACCTGTGAGGCCGGTACATCCTTAACTGCCTGGGGAGTGGGCCCCAACCAACAACATTCAAACTGAGTAAGCGTACACCGAGCAGTCAATGAGAAACACAAGCTGCTAATAACCTCAACAGTACAAAGGGCCTCACATCACATGAGAATACTGATCAGAGACCGTGACGACTGCGACAGATGAGAACTGGGACTGACTCGTGCCCCGTCCCCTGTTTTAGATGGTTTACAGATAGTATTTCCCAGCTTCCCTTGCAGCTAATATGAGCACGTGACTAAGCTCCAGCCAATGAGGCGAAGGCATGTGTACAACCTCCATGGCAATCTGAAATGGGCTCTTTTTAAAATTAAGACATAACTGTCTTAAGTATACAACATGATAAATTTTCACGTATTTACACATCCATGCAACCAACGCCCAGAGCATAAAATCCCTCCAGTCCAGGAGGCCCCCTGGTGTGGTTTTCCAGTCACCCCCCCACTAGAGGCAGCTACCGTTGTGTTCATGGGGGATCATGCGAGGAAGCCACCTCTCTTTCCCAACTCATTTCTGCCTTCCTCCCTCAGCCTCAAGCCCCAGCAGGAAGGTGGGAGGCACGCAGCCCAGGTGTGCTAGGCCTAAGCATCTGCCCGCAGCAGGGGGTGAGTGTGGGGGTGTGCGTAGGCTCCCAGCTCCTACCCGTTCTTCTTGGGCAGGTAGGCCTCCATGTCGAAGAAGGTGTTCTGCCGCTCCTTGATGCTGGCGCCCATCTGCTGAACGAGCTCTGCCTCTTCCCGACTGGCGTGGCGCTTGTACCTGAGGTGTGGGTGTGGGGGAAGCAGGGGTATTCCTCAGACTGGAGGAGGAGCCTGGAAGCTCCAGGCACTGCCCTCCCATCTCTCCGTCTCAATGCTTCTCGCCACCTCGATCCTCGCTAACCTATGACCTTGGGAATGCCCTTCAATCTCTCTGCCGGACTTTCCACACCTGAAGCCAGAGCTAACATCAGGCCTAGCCCGCAGACAATACCATCGTGAGGACTGAGTGAGTAAATGCAATTCAGTCTTCCAAATGATATCTGACACATAGTACAAGCTCAGTGGATACATACTAGCAATAATTCTCGCTATTTTTTTTCCCCTGAAATGTCTTTGATTTAATCATCGGAAGCAAACTACATGGAAAGCTTACAATAAAGAACTACATGTCAGGGTCTTCTGCAGACTATGCTCAGACACAAAGGGCCTAGGGCTCTTATTATTTTAAAGGCATAATCTAAAAATTACTAAGATGGTAGACAGGAAGGTGCTTTGAAAATATAAGCAATCAACCAATCAAGGTCTAACTGCCATTCTTAACTATCAAAACTAGAAAAACAAGTCACGGACACTCGGAATCATTGGGGTCCTCAGTGTAAGAACTGAACTCATGAGTCAACCTTTTAACTCAGTGGTTCTCAGCTGGGGACACTTGGCAATGTCTGGGAGCATTCTGGTTGTCAAGACAGGGTGGAGGGTTTTACTGGCATCCAGTGGGGAGAGGCCAGTGATGCTGCTGAATGTCCTACAACGCATGGGACCCCCCCCCCAAAAGCAAAGAATTATCATTAGTGCCAAGGCTGAAAAACTCGAGACAGATAAAAGACTCTTGAGTCCTGCTGCCAGTAAGATATGTTTTTCCAAGAGTGGCAATGTCATTGCATAAAACCATCCTCACTTTACCCCATGAATAATGGGCCTCCATTTCCAAAATGGTCAGGCAAGGTTAAGGGTATAATCAGTAACCTTCCCAAAAACTGTTCATGAGGGAAGGGAGGAACTGGCCAGGAGCCACACACTCTGGAATGCCAGCCCACGTAAGTAACCTGGGAAAAGCCTCTCAGAGGCTCAGTTTCCCGGCCTACCTGGGCAGGGGGTCAGAGCCTAGCCCCTTCACCTATGGGAATGAGGGGCTGTCCTAAACTATAAAGAAATTGGGATTGGGGAGTGAACATGTGATCCTGGCCTCAGGTACTGAACTAAGTCACGAGCTCAAGTATGTCCCTAGGAGGGGGAGGGGCAAGCCAGACTTCTCACTCGCTCCACCAATGAACCTGGGGGAGCCCCGACACCCATGAGAAGGATCCTCACTGCTCACCTGCCCAGCGGGACTTCTTATAACTACTCTCTTCTGGGCAACTACCTCTCACCTTCGTCCCGCCTCTGACAGGCTCAAGAAGACCTGTCCCATCCCCTGGGTCCATAACCTGAGCATATAAGCTAGTCTTGCCTAACCAGTCTACTCAGTGATTTCTTCACAGGTGGGCATGTGACCAATTCCAACCAATGAGGATCAAGCCCAGAACTTTTGCTGGGCTGGCCAAGCCAGCAGGAAGAAAGGCTGGAGGCCAGCTCGGTGACCCTGAGCGGACCAGCCAGCCTGAGCGACAAGCCAATCTAGAGGAAGGCAGAAATTAGAGGGGGAAAAAAAAAAAACCAGATTCCTAAAACTACCTTTTGACCCCTGGATCCAGCAATGCCTAAGGCCACCCCTGGTTTTTTTCCCCATTAACACTTCCATTCTCTGCTCGAGCCAGCTTGGGGCTGGGAGTCGACCCTTCGCCATGCGGCCGCGCCTACCTCTGGAGTGTGCGGGTCAGGTCCTTCAGCCGCGTCTTCTGCTTGCTGATGGAGCCGCTACACAGCGTCTGGAGCGCCGTCAGCTCGTCCAGCTTCTGTCTGTAGACCCTGTGTGTCTCCTGAGGGATGATGGAGAAGAGAACGTGAACAGGGGTCACGGGTCACGGTTTGCTCGTGTCAGAGGGCGTGACTACGGAGGTCAGAGTCTGGCGGCGAAGACGATACACCTACAACTATCTTATTAGAGACGATGCGGCTGAGAAAATTGGGACTGGAACTGGGGACAGCAGCATGGGACGGCGCTTCCTAATGATAAGATCGACCAAATGTGACTCTGAGGGGCTCTCTCTTGCCAATTTTTAGTCCAGGTGGTTTGAGGAGAGGTAACAGTCCCTGTGCCGAGAGTGGTCATGGGATCCAGGCCTGGTCAGTTAGTGTCCTCTGATCCCCTGGCAACCGACTGGTTCTGACATGTTTGGATGGTCCAAATTGGGCCAATGAGAGTCAGCCCTGGGACTCTGGCTGCAAGTGTTGGTTTAGAGACACCTTCTTTCTCCTCGGTTTGCTAATCTGGTGGCAGGTACACGTGGGGCTGCTGAGTGGGGAGAGCCTGCCTAAGAATGAAGCCAAACAGGACTTTGAGACGTGGTTAAGAGACAGAATTCTCACAGCATCATCTCGACCTTTGGATCTAACCAAGTCTGAACATAATGCTATCCAACACTCTCGGTTATATAAACTCATAAATTCCTTTCCACCGGGGCTAGAATGAGTTGGGTTCCTGGCAATGAAGACAGTTCTTGTTAAGTCAAGTAAGAAAAAAATATATCTCTTCTCTTAAAGCCAACCCTCCCTCAACATCTCATTCCTGGAATTAACTTCTCAGGGCCCCGAGGCCAAAGGAAATACAAGAGACTCTGCCCCGATTCTGGGAGAAGGGGACACAGTAAATAATGCCCTGTGTCAGGAAACATGCCCCTCCCCCTAGACTTGATCATCTTGGACAAATATCAATGATTTGGAGAAACCACTATGAGGGACAGGAACCGTGAAACGAAATACAGTAATTCAATGAACGTATTTAAAGTGGCTGTTTTCTAGGTGGAGAAATGCATTTAGCAGAGAGAGAAAAAAGGGTTAGTGAAATAGTGAGGCCAGGCAGGGCCTCAATCCTCAGGCCTGCCAAGCGGGGTCTCTGGCTACGAAGCGTAAGCCAGCAGATAAGGGGGGAGCGAAGAAAACGAAGAGAGCAGATAAAACTAGGAGCGACACTGCATGCTGCTGTGAGCTAGTCTCCCCTCGCCCCAGACGCCCCCAGATGTGAGGGCTCACTCCCGTGTTTACAGTATCATCGCTCTCTCCTTCCTGGGCCTCCAGAGAGGACAATTCTGCTTCTTTTAAAGTTTTTTTTTAAATAACGTCAAACTTGCAGAAGAATAGTAAGGAGAGTACAAAGAACTCCCTATATCCTTTGTCCAGATTCACTGAGTGTTAATACTGTGCCATATTCGCTTTATGTCCCGTGTGCGTGCGTGTGAAATGTGCACGCGTCTGTGTGTGTGTGTGTGTGTGAGTGTATGTGTGTGTGTTCTTCTACATCAGGCATCAGTAAACTATAGTCCTCAGGCCAAATTCAGCTACATGATTTCGTATGGGCAGGAAGCTAAAAATGCGTTCTGCATGGTTGGAAAAAAAAAATCAAAAGAAAAATATATTGTGACATGTGAAAAATATATGAAATTGAAATTTCAGTATCCATAAATAAGCTTTACTGGATCACAGCCACGCCCGTTCATTTACATATTGACTGGGGCTTCTTTGAACCGACAACAGCAGAGTTGCTGTGACAGAGACCATATGGCCCACAAAGCCTAGAATCCTCACTACTTGGCTTTTTTGACAAAAAAAAAAAAAGTTTGCCTACTCCTGCTCTAAACCGTTTGGGAGTTACTTGTAGACAACATGTTTCTTTAGTCCTAAATACTTCCTCGTGTATGTCCTAAGACCAGCGACATTCACGGTACAATGATCAAACGCAGGAAATGTGACCTTGATACAACACAATACCACGACCTTGAAGACTGTTCGAATTCACATTTTTGCTGACTGTCCATTGATGGCAATTTCTCCCCAGATCCTGGACCCAATTCAGTCTCCTGCCTTCTACACCCACTCGTATCCTTTAGTCGAGAACAGTTTCTCAACCTTTCCTTGTCTTTCACGACATCGGTATTTTTTAAGAGTTCAGGCCAGTTGTTTTGAAGAATGTCCCTCCATCCAGGTTTGTCTGTTACTTCTTCATGATTAGATTTTGGTTATGCATTTGGTGCAAGAACGCCACTCAAGTAGCACTGTGTCCTCAGCATGTCCCATCAGGAAGGACATGGTATCCACGCTGTTAACGTTAATTGCTTACAAAAGGCGGAGTCCACCCACTTTCTCCCCTGTCCAGTGACCAGCCTTCCACGTGTAACTAATAAGTGGTCTGAAGAGAGACCGCCTGTATTTTAATCACTTTTGAATCCTTCAGTGCTGAAGCTGCCGTCGACGTGCAGCCAATGTCTGCGGGTAACAAAGGGAGCCCTCCAGAGCTGGGTGGGGAGGGCGGGGACAGAGAGACCCTGACTAAACGAAGGGCTTCAAGAAAGTGGGGCCTTTGGCCTACGCGTCCCGGCAATGCCAGCTCCTGGAAGATAAAGGGCCACGTGACCCCCTGGCACTGTTTGGTGTTGGGTCCCACCACGGGGAGATGAGACCAAGCCTGTAGCATCAGCAGCCAGAGGCTCGCCAGGCCCCCTTCAGTATGAATTCATATTTAAAGTAAAAGGTGAAGACATTATCCTCGTTAAAAATTAAAACACTACAGCTAGAGTCGGCTTTGAACTCACCCCTCGCCTGTCTTCTCTCCCTTCCCCAGAAGTAACCACTGTTACCAGGTTCTTCCAGACCTTTTTCTATGCATTCTTCCAGACTGTATTCGATGTATCTATGTATTTCTATGTTCTACACAGACCTGTTTCTATATACGTGTACATAAAGATACATATATATATGAAAAATACACTGTTGCCAAAACGAATTGTCCGTAATACTTATCCTCCTCCACTTTCTTTTAGCAACGGGACCCCAGAGTTACATCTGCAGCTACAGACTGCATTTCCGAGCCTCCCTTGCAGCTAGGCGCAGCGGTATGGCCAAGAGTTAGCCAATGGGATGCAAGCGGAAGTGGTGTAAGTTCTGAATCACATTTTTATAAGGAAAGGCTTGGTCTCTACTCTCTCTTTTCCTGACTGGGATAGGTCAACAACAGGTGTAGTTACCTTGACGCCAGAGATGGAAAGCCATGTGATACAAATGGCTTAGCCCACTGTCCCTCCCCCAGCCAGACCAATCTGGATCTCGGGTGACCTCAGGTGACAGAGCTTCCAACCTGTGATGGTTTTACAATGTGACTGCCCATCCTTTAACACTCTTTACACAGAGAGGTGAGGTCTCTGTTCCCTCCCCTTAAATATAAATAGGGTTGTGGCTATATATATGACAGAAGTGACACCATACAATTTCTGAGAACAAGTCCTAGAAGGACATGTGGCTTCTACCTTATTTGCTGAAACACTTGCTCTTGGAGCAAAAAGTTCAATGACCCTGAGGCCACCATGCTGTATGGAAACCCTAAGCACATAGAGAAGTCACATGCAGACACTCCGATTAATACTCCCAAATAAGACAAACCTTTTCATTCCAGCTCAGGTGCCGGAGGGGTAAAGAAACCTCCAGATGATTCATCCCCATTATCTAAGTCTTCCCAGCTAAGGCCTTGGACACAGAGCACAGTTAAGGCACCCAGATTGGGTCCTGTCTAAATTCCTGACTCACAGAATCCATGAGCAAAACACAGTTATCGATTTTTGTTTCGTTTTGTTTTGTTTTGTTATTTTTTATTTTTTTAGGCAAGGCAAACCTTGGTTGACCTCACAGATTGCAAGGACCTTGTCATCTTACAGTCTCTTATTTTTTTATTTTTTACACCTATAGTACCTGGTCTTCTGAGGTGGTCTCCCATCCAAGTACTAACCAGGCCTGACCCTGCTTAGCTCCCGAGATCAGACGGGATCAGGCTTGTTCAGGGTGGCGTGGCTGTAGGCAGTTATCATTTTATGCAACAATAGGTAACTGGAACACCAAACACCCTGGACCTCACCTCCCTCAGGCCTGTTACGTGAGAAAGAAGATACCTCATTTCGGCCTTTTGATTTGGGGGAATCTCTTTGTTATAACAGCATAGCTTATACCCTAAAGCACATACTTTTGATTAAAAAAAAATATATCAACAGTATCAAAATATACCTATGATTCCACAACAATATGTCTTGAAGCCTCGGCATTATGTCTTGAAGATCTAGCCATGGAAGACTGTACAGATGTACTTCGTTCTTTTTACTGCTGTGCAGTATTTCATGCTATAAACACACTACAGTTTGTTTAAGCCATTCACGCTGCTGGAGGTAGCACCCCTCTCGGGAAGATTCTCTCTGGGGAAGAGAGGTGGAATTGCTGGGTCAGAGGGCACAGGTTAACAGATCTTGGCAAACTGCCCAGACTGGCTGTACGAATTTACACTCCCACCCACGGCATAAGACAGCTGTCCACACCTCGCCAACCCTCCATGCCATCATTTACTTTTTTACAGGTACATTTCTAATGCTCCACGGGGTTATTTTCTGCTCAATCCTAAGGCATCAGACTGGGTAGGGATAGGAAGCCCATGGGCCTTCTCATAATTTTATCCCCTGGTATATGGACTCATTCTGATCCCCAAAAGATTTTTCTTTCTGTCTGTCATTGGCTGGAACCACTTCTCAGGGGAGATCCATTACTGGAGACCACACATCTGGTCCGCTCCCGCCCTCAGCTCCCAGCTCAGGATGTGCCAGCCCCTAGGAGGGCAACTGGGGTGAGAGGAGTCAGAAGCAAGGCTGTGACACGCTCTGCACCCCCAGGGCATTCCCTGCTCACACCCGGTCTCTGCGGATTCCAGCCCAGACCCACAGCAGTGGGGGAGGTTACCGTTCATTTCTTGGACCCACACTTTTCTCTCACGTGCTCTCCTTTTTTAAAATTGTAATAAAATTTACCATTTTGAATGTGTCTAATTGTGATACAACACACATCAAATCAACCATCTTAACCATTTTCAAGTGTACAATTCAGTGGCACTAAATACATTCACTTTGTTGTGTAACCACCATGGCCATCCATCCTCAGAGCGTTTTTCATCAGCCCAACTGAAACTCTGAACCCATCAAACAAGAGCTCCATTTCCTGTACCCCACCAGCTCCTGGCAACAACCATGCTGACACTGTCTATCTCTATGAATCTGACTCCTCTAGGTACCCCATCTAAGTAGAGTCACACAGGATTTGTCTTTTTGTGTCACTTATTTAGACACAGCATAATGTCTTCGAAGTCCACCCACGTTGGAGCGCATATCAGGATGTCCTTCCTCTTTACGGCTTAATGATATTTCGTTGTGTGTGTACACTACATCTTCTTCATCCATCCATCCGTCGTCGATGCACACCTGGGTTGCTTCTACCTTCTGGCCATGGTGAATAATGTTACTATAAACATGCGTGTGTACATACCTGTTCGAGGCCCTGCTTTGGATTCTTCTGTGTATACACCCAGAAGTGGGGAGTGCTAGATCAGAGAGGAATTCTGTGTTTAATTCTTTTGAGGAACCGCCATACTGTTTTACAACAGCTGCCTCTTGACCATCCATGGGGTGGTTCTGAGAGTACAATTCCCGTCTCCCCTTGGAGCCCCTAGCTACCCTCTGCGCATGAGGGTGTCTCCAACAGACCCCTGAGAGGACCTGTGATTTGAGATCCTTTTTCAAGGAGCAGGATGAACCACACTGAGGACATCCAATCTCGCCTTTTATCCCATCGACCTCGGCCTAGTGGCTTCAAATAAAACTAGTCACCAGATGGAGACCTTCTGTTGTTTTTGCCAACCAGGCATTTTAGTCCCCTTCTGGTTAATGTCCCCACAGTTTCTTTGGAGACCCATCCCTCCCCCATACTCAGGCTGTGAGATCTGGCTGGGGTGGGGGGGGGGAAGGGGTGGGCGGACCCTGCCCAGGCTCCAGGGCATATGACCCAGGTCTGGCTGATCAGAGCATCAGCCTCCCAACCCCGCTGGTGACTCAGAATCATGGGTTGTGGGGCTTCTTATCAGAACTGCTGGAAAAAAAAGAAGTCTTTCTCCACGGGTTTTGAAGATAGCGGGGTGCAAGCCCAGAGCTCATGGGGCTGTCTCGCCTGAGAACGAACCCAACAGAGAGGAAATCAAGGCAGTGAGGCAGATGGAGACTGAGCCCTGATGACTGCACCTGGGCCCTGGTTTGGCCTGTACCTGAAGGAGATACACCTTTGATCTCCCAAGTACATAAGCAAACACGGTCCGTTTTGTTCTCTTTGGCTTTGCCACTTGGGCTGAGTGTCTTCATTTCCAAAGCGAGTGTCAGAATCTAGATGAAGGTGCAAAAAAAAAAAAAAAAAAAAAAAAAAAAAAACAGCTTTCCTCCTGGGCAGAGTTAGCCACATCAGGTAAGAGGAGGAGCCACAAATCTTGGACTCATCATCACCAAGCTCTTGTCCAGGGCGCTGGCATCTTAAAGCTGTTTAAAGCAAGGACTTGGAGCCTGGTTGAAAGAATCCTCATCGAGCCAGTAACTAAACAGTCCCCCCAAGAATGCAGACCTTTTAAACAACCATATTGGGTATTTTGCCACCAAACTAAGAGCCTAAACCATTATTTTTAACAAGTTTATCAAGGTATAATTTACACACCATAAAATTCACTCATTTTAAGTATACAATTCAGTGATTCTTACACATTTACCAAGTTGTACAACCATTACCCCACCCAGTTTTGGACGTTCCATCACCCAGTAGGATCCCTACGGTCTATGTTAGCACGCCCCTCCCACCCCCCACCAGCTCCTGGCAACCAGTCATCTCCCTTCTATCCCTATAGATTTGTCTTTTCTGGATATTTCTTATAAATGGAATCATATAATATGTGGCATTTGTGTCTGGCTTCTTAGCATAATGTTTTCGAGGTTTATTTACATTGTAGCATGTATCAGTATTTGTTTATCGCTACTCAGTAAAAGTTTGGTATAGATATACCACATTTTGTTTCTTCATTCACCAGTTGTTGGCAATTTGGGTTATTTCCACTTTTTGGCTCTTATGAATAACTCTACCATGATCATTGACATACAAGTCCTTGTGTGGACATACAATGTCATTTCCCTTGGGTAGATACCCAGGAATGGAATTGCTGGGTCATATGGTAAATGTATGTTAAACTTTTAAAGAGCATGCCGAACTGCCAAACCACTGTTTTTGCTTCTAAACTTGTCCGCAGTGGATTGGAACATGGGAGACACTCACCAAAAAACCTGGGAGTCAGCTCTGCATGCAGCACAGGGGAGTACCGGTTTATTAAACGTGATCGACTCTCACATCAAGTCGCTACCTCTAAAAATAACCCAGAGTGCCGGGGGCACCGGAGCAGACAGGCAGCTGTGGAAGAAAGAACCCGACCTGCAGCACAAAGCAAGTCCCACCCCCCGCCCCCCACAGACACACACAACTGTCTAGTTCAAGATCAATCCAAGGAAAGAAACACACAGAGCTTTGGGTGGGGAAAAAGGATACCTATAAGGGAAACATTGTCAGTAAAGAATCAAATGTCAAGACACTTACTTCTTCGAGAAAATACAGAGAAAATACAAGCACGGTACAAGACCCGATTCCGCATTAAATGATATTTGCATGGTCATCATCACGTAAATGGTCGACGCTGCGCCTAGACAGCTGTTTTTCTCTATACACCTTTTGGTACTGTTGGATAACTTTCTGGTTTCCTGCTCATTTTATGGAATATTTCACAAATATAAGGACAGAAAAATGACATAATAGAAAAGAAACATATTAACACTCATTTTCTCACCCTCAGCTTAAGACATAATAGTGCACATAGGGTTGAGAGCCCCTATGTATTCTTTCCAGACAGCAGTCCCATCCCCTGTCCCCAAAGAGATGAACCCCTATGCTGGTTATTTCTGTTCCCCACGCCCAGCCCAGATCAATTCAGTCCTTCTCTGTGCTGACATCTTTGGACTACATCTCCTGGAGTTCCACTCTGTCACCTACGTAGGTTTGGCTGTTGGGAGGCCAGGACAGAAGACCAGCTGGCTGGAGGGGAGGCAGGTGAGGTGTCTGTGTCACCTGTCACCTCCCTGCTTTGCCCGCAGCCTTCCACCATTACAGCCCTGTCCTCTTCCCCTACAACGATCTTTGGCCAAGCTCTGGTGACTGACCCCTCCCTCTGCCCCTTTAGGACTAGGACACATCCCAGCTCCAGGGGTCTCACTCCCTAACTGCCACACCTCCATAAATAGCCCCTTCCTTAAACTCTTCCCTGGGATTCTTTTGGGAGAGCCACTGCTTCTTGCCAGATCCCTGCCTCAGTCTCCACTATACTGAATTCAGCCCGTATCACTCCCTTTCAAGTCTTTATATTTGTGCTACAAAGATATGTATCAGTAAGGAATACATAGTGTTGTTCTGAATGTTTAACTTCATTACACATGTCATACTGTATACGCCCCTCTGCAAATTTGCACTCAATGTTGCTTTCCTGTTTAAAAGATTTATCCATATTGATACATGTAGCTCTAGTGTATTCATTCTGCTCTTCATATCCCACTCCATGGATGTCCAATGGAATCATCCATTCTGATGGGCCTTTTTCTAGCTGCTACAGACAAGTGTTATAAGAATTCTCATACATACCTCCTATTTGAATTTTTACCTACGTAGATATATTTACTTACAAAAATGTAGAATGGATTTTAAAAATTAGAGGTACTAACCTTAGCTCTATAAGCTGAGATGCCCACAGCGTCGTTCCTACCCATCTGATTACCCTCCTTTATACCACATGTAGAAGACACAGACAAGCGAGTTCCTGTTAGAGGATCTGAAAGTCTGCCACCTCGTCTGTCCTCTGAGCCCTCAAGCGCTGCCCCAGCGGGATGAAGAGGTTAATGGCTCCAGGTCCCAGCACAGCTGTGAAACATCTGGAGATACCTTCTTAACACAACCTGGCTGAGTTGTAAGATCCAGAACTGGGGAGTCAGAACTCCTGAGTCGACATTTATTGCAAGAACTGCCAGCGATGGCATCTCGTGGCATTTTCAAACAGGGCTCTGGCCAAGGAGCATCGGAAGTGGGCGGGCGACCCAGTCAGTTGCAACAGAGCCATGGCCGCCACCAAAACGTGGTACCTTATCGCTCTGCCCTTCTCTCGTTGTTAAGTTTTCGAAAGATTACATTTATGTAGATCTCTTTCCAAGGAATGAACTGCAAATCAAGATTTCTGGATGCTGAGTATACTTAACTAAGACTCATCGCCATGGAAACACTACCAAGGATGGTAAATTGACTTCACCTAAACTGTATCAAGTCTATACAGGAAAGGAGTCTAAGTCACGTGGAAGGATTGATTCATAATGTCTGTTATATGGACACTAAGCACAGGTGTCAGCATGTGTGTCAGGCAGGACAATATAATAGCTAAGTGATTACGCTACGTAGTCAGACTGACTTCACATCCAGCGTCTGCCACTTCTTAGCGGAGTATGTAATCTCTTTGTACCTCAGTTTCTTCGGCTGTGAAAGGGCTAGGAAATGAGGTATATGTAACAGGCCATGTACTGGTTTCTTAAAATCAGCTTTATTGCGATATGATTTACATATCAATTCACCAGTTTTCAGGTGTACAATTCCATAAATTTTGACAAATATATACAACTGTATAACTATCAACGCCACCATCAGGACATAAAACAAAGGTTCCTAAACTTTGCTGTTTGCTCTGAGCGTCTCAATAAACTTTTCAGAGTCCTTAGGTCAAATAACTGAAAAGTATTTATGTCCTAACAACTTAGTAGCCTTTTAGGAAAAAAATAACGCACTGAAATTAATAAAAAATATATTTATTTCATTCTGAAATGACCAAAATTTTTTACTAACGGGATATATGTGGGCCTGTTAGGCTCTGCATAAATTCTCAAACCTTGGGATCAGATTAGACACTGCTGCCCTCATTTCTCGTTCCATATTGACTTTCACACGGTACTTTAATCAGAGACCACTGAAAACCCAACTTCACAAAGCTAGAACATCATCAAAAAGGATTTAGCATGATCTAAGGTGCACCTGCGAAATACTCCAAGTTAGCGATGTAAGCAGTGTGTGACTAATGTCATTGTTTCCCTTGAAAGTTTAATTATCCCACAGTGCCCCTGTGACTTTGCTGCAGCTCCATGAGGGAGTCTTGACACACTCTGGGAATCACAAATTTAGACCGTTTCTATTCCTTCCCCCCAAAAAAGAAACCTGTCCAGCATCCCTCTCTTTTTCTTACTACCAGTATTTTGATTTTCCTTCATGGGACCATCCCTCCCCTACTCTTATTTCATGCAGTTTGACCAGTCCTCAGTTTCAGGGACAGAAGGTAACCAAGCCACCAATCAGTACCCCAGTGACTGGTTCAGTAAAGGAGGATCACATGACTCAAGTTCAGCCAATGAGAGTCTGCCCCGGGACTCTTGCTGAAATTACTGGCAAGAAGATGCACTGTTTTTACCAAGTTTGCTAAGCTGGTAGATGTCAGGCGGGAGCTGCCAGTAGTCATCTTTAGAGACTGCCTGAGAATTAAGCTGACATAGAAGAGACAGAGACGTTACTGGATAAAGTTTAACCTGAAGCCATTTGCCACTGGACTTCCCAATACATGAGCCAATACACCCCCTTTTTGGCTTAAAGCCACTCAAACTGGGTTTCTATCACTTACAACTAAGAATCCTGACTAATGCGTTGTTTTAAAGCACCACACGAATGAAATGAAACCCTGCAAGTTCAAAAGCTTTCTTCTAGAGCTAAAGCTCTCAGGATACTTTTGAAGCCACTGTGTTAGGAACCCAAAAAGTATCTGACCTACACGGGTGGCCTGGGTTCAGATTCTGATTCCTTGACTTTCAAGTTAACATACCATGATTCCTTAACATAGCCTCAGTCTCATCTGTAAAGCAGGGTTGTCATTTAGACTGAATGAGATAATCCATGTATCAAATGCTTAGCTAATTACTGTTATTATTATTATTGTCAGCCTTTGTTGTGTAGTTAAAGAAACTCAAGCTCAAAGAGGTGACTTCCTAAAGGTCAGACACTAGATAGTGGCAGAACTCAGGCCTGAACCCAGGAATCCTGACTCCCTGTCCAGGGTTCCTTCCATACGACCTGCTTCTAGAAAGAGAAGCCCAAAAGGCAATGCAAGATCGAATAGAAACGAAAGCCCATGAACGAGTACAGGGGCACAGACTTGCCTTGGGTAGTGATTAAGAGCACAGACTGTGGTGTTTACCAGCACTTACAAGCCATTGTAAGTGATTTTGTCAGAGACTTTGTGTGACTTTTCCCCTCTGTAAATTGGGGATAGCAAGATCCATTTCATAAGATTTTAATGAAATAATGCTATCTTTATGCTTCCAGTCTGGCCCGCCTGCTGTCTATCCTATACAGCGCAGTTAGAGGAATGTGTATTTCATTGGTAGTAAAAGCCCAAATCTTTACAATGGCCCACTAGGCCCCTGCATTTCTATGTCAAGTTCAGGGAAAGGCCACTCCTGGGTCAGGTTTCCAGCAATGTAAGGCAGGACCGCTCATTAAACCACCTGCCATCCTGTCTGTAAGTGACTTTCTGTGGTCATACCACAGGCCACTGGGCCAAACATACCGGTCTCAGACCCACGTGCAATTCACCAGCAAGGCCGAAACCCCAACCAGCCAAAAACAGAGTCACTCTTGCGATGTGACCTTGCCCCTGAGTCCAGGGAGGCCCTGGCAGATGCAAATTATGGTCAAAAGAAATCGGATCCTTTCCTCTGTAAAGTCCCAGAGAGTGTGACTTTTGCGGGAATGGGGAGGAATTCTAAAGACCTTTCAAATCTTCTGGGGCTGGAGAATCAGATTTCCTCTTTCCTCTCTTCATTTGTAAAAGGGAAGGAGAGATAGAACACCAGAGACTTTGTACGGCGCCCCCAAAATGACTCAGTTGGGGAGAGATGAGCATGAAACCCACGAATCCCAGATTTTGAGGTAGACGTGGGAAAATTAAAGTAGACCATGTGGGGGGGGGGGAAACATCCTTCGTACCGTTAACCTTCCCAGTTCCCACCTGCCCACCTGCCCACCTGTTGTAACCTCCTCGTTCCCCAACAAATGCCTCATAACTGAAAGTCTGCGTGACACATACACAGAGACCATGCACACCCTACTTATTATCTGCATATTCCACAGACTTTCATCGCAGGAGTTCGGACCTCTCACATTTAATATGACAGAGAGGGGCCTCCCAACACAAGGACGGGTGGCTGAATGAAGTTCTAGCCCCAGGGTGACCAACTAGGTAGCTATGTGACCCCAGTTTAATTAGCATGCCCAGGCTTTAACGTCCTCATCTATGAACTGAAGACAGAGTCGATGACCTTAACCCCCAGGAGACTGTGGTCTTCCACCCATCACAGGCCTCTGACCCAGCCGCTGCTGTCAAAGCCTGAGATCACAGGGTCCCTCCTCCCAAAGCCGGGCCCAGTCCATTTCGGTTTCCCTACCGCTGAAGAACCAGGCAGGAGACATCACAGTCTCCACTGAGTTGGCTCTTGCACAACCCTTGCTAGGCACCAGGGGACAAAATCCACAATTAATTCCCAATTCCTCTCTGTTCCTCACTCACCTGTGCTCCAGAGACACCAAGTAAGAAGAACACAACAAATCAAATGTCTCCTCTGCAACCTCTGCCTGCCAAGACTTGCTGTCTAATTGCTGTTAATTGCATTAATTGCATAGCTCCGAAGTGTTAAGATTCCCCTTCCTCCTCTTAGTCTAAGGCAGGGCAAGGGGAAGGGATGATGAACAACAAAAGCGACAAGGAGAAAACCTCTCTCCCAGCCCAGACCCTAACATCCACCCGTCGTGACTCCACGGCTGCACATGACCTGCGAGCCCAGTAGGACAAAGCGTTAAGAAGTGGCGGAGTCTACTTGATGGGGTAGAGCCAGAAAGGTCTCCCGGGAACTGGGTGCAGACCCTAGACCTGAAGGAGGGGGCAACAATCCACAAACGCTGGACAGGCCAAGAAAGAGATACCCTTCTGGTCCCGCATCCCTCACCCTCTGCGCATGGCTGTCACGGCACACACACATCCCCTCCTGCTCCGCCTCTCCAGCACCCCTCTCTCTATTCACCCCGACCTGCTGCTCATGTCTAGAAAGACCCATGCAGACAGCCTTGGCACTCTCCCCTCCCCTCTTCTGGACTCTGTAAGAGGCCAGCCCGCTGCAGACAAGAGCTACACATTCAGGAAAAATGAGGAGGAGTGGGTGTGTGTGATAGGATTTCAGGAAAGCAGAGCCCAACTTCGAGAAAACAAACATAATCAGGTAGCTGCAGAGGGAGCAGCCTCCTCTCTAAAAATGGTCCAGGAGTCCCCTTGGCCAACCTCAGGGTTTCCTGGGGTGCCTGTCGCCACCAGAGTGGGTAGCTGAGGCCTCTGTGAACTCCCATCAGGAACAAGTCCTACCTGGGCCCTGCGGCCGCGATGCCATTCTCTCTAGGGACTTCTTTCCCCCGTCCCCAACCCACCCCGTGTCGGGCTCCGGGCCAGAAGAGTGAGAGCTGAGAGCAGCCTCTGTGGCAGAGGGAGGCAACCCAGCTGTCAGAACTGACAGATGCCATCCACCACGCCACACTCGGCCTGCCGTAGCGCCACAGAAGCGGGCGCCGACACCGGAACCCCAAAGACGGAGGACAGGGGTCCCTAATTCCTAAGAAAGTCCCAAGGGTTCAAGGTGAACGTCTCCTAAGCACATTTTTCCAGAACAGAGCTGCAGTGGGGGGCTGCCCGACCAGAGCAGAGGCGCAGTTGAGCTGCCAAAAGCCAGTGGGTGAGGGTGGGGTTCGAGAAGACCCCTGCGGAGGTGGGGGCTGGGCTGTTCTGAGTCCCAGCGTATACCTGTCCCTTCAGGCCTCCCCCACATGGGCACGCCTGGAACTTCCCCCTCGGAGGCGACAGACCAACTTTCTGCAGCGAGGGCGGTGCGCGGAGCACAGCCCCAGGGCGAGGGCGGGGGAACCGGGGCTTCCACTGGGCGCTCCAAGCCGGTGAAGAACTGAAGCGCTGGGATGTGGGAGGGAGGATGCTGGCCCACGCGCACCGCCGGCGCCCAGAGTCTGGCCAGGGACACCCCCTGGGCCCTGCCGGTGCCCAGCGCCCGGGCCGGGGGAGCAGGAAGGGGCGGCACTGCGCCTCAGGTAGCAGAGTTGCGGAACCAGGTGGCCCGGCCCTACCTGCAGTTCCTGAAATTGTCCCTCCATCTCGTGCCACTCGCGCTCGCAACGCTCCAGCTGGCCGGACATGGTGCAGCGGTGCGAGGCGGCGGCGGCTGCGCCCGCGGAGTGGCGCGGCGGGTCACCAGCACCCCACGCCTGTCCGTTCGCCGGCTGCCTCGGAGCCGCCAGCTGTTCCTGCGCAGCCGGAGCCACGCGCGCACCTGACGTCACAGCCCCCGCCCCGGCTCGCGTCCCACCCCCTCGCCGGGAGGCAGGCCCCGCGCATGCGCACGCAGCGCCCGGCTCCGCCCCCGCGGGCCGCGCGCAGCACGCGGGCCGCATGCAGGTTGGCAGGGCTTGGCTGGGTATGTCGCTGTTCCCTTGGGAGTGCCTCTGCGCCTCCAGATTTCCTCTCTTCTCGCTGGGGCTGGGCAACTTGTCCGCAGGCTGCATTTGCAGAGCTTATTTGGAGTGTCTGAGTTCGGGAGGGAGAAAGGCGATGGGGGGGGGGGGGGTTGAAAGCTCACCACCCCTTGGCTTTGCCTGACCTTAGTCAAAGCCAACAGCCTGGAATGCTGGAACTGACGATGACTGTCCAGCAAGGTCACCGGGCAGGGTGGGGGAAGCACAGAGAGGGCTTGTCATCTCACACTGTCATTATTTACTGCAACACATAACATCCTAGATTCCTGCCTTCTAAGACTTTGGGTGACTATCTCGACAGCTGTTTCTGCCGCTCAAATGACACACCCGCCTCAAAGCTAATTGAATCCAAATTCCCTCCCCTCCAGATCTGTTCCTGCCTAGCTTTCCAGTCACGCCTCCTATCCCCCCTCATCGCCTTACTGCCCTTACATGGAACACTCTTCCCTCTAAATCTTCATAAAGTCGCCTTTTGCTCGTCATTCAAGCTTCAGTTCAAATGACACCTGTTTCCTAGGGCTTCCCTGACCACCAACCGGGTGGTTTAAATACCACAAACTGGGTGACTTAACCGAAATGTATTCTCTCACAGTTTTGGACGCCAAAGGTGCAAAATTGATGTGTCAACAAGACCAGGTTCCTGCTGAGTCTTTGGGCAGAATCTTCCCTTGCCTCTTCCAGCTTCTAGTGGTGGTCGTCCATCCTTGGCACCCCTTGGCTTGCAGCTATATCACTGCAATCTCTGCCTCTGTTGTCACATGGCCTTCTTCCCTGTGTGTGTCTTTGTGTCCTCTCCCATTACAAGGCTACCAATCTTAATTGGATTAAAGACATACTAAACTCTCATATGACCTCCTCTCAACTAATTACATCTGCAAAGACCCTATGTACACATAAGGTCACATAATGAGGTAGTGGGTATTAGAACGTCAACATATCTTTCTGGGAAAGACAATTCAACACCTTAAGAAAGGACTTTTCCTGAACACCTGGAGGTTCACACCTCCCAGTCACTTACGTACCCCTGTTTTATTTCCTGCATATGAGTTACCGTTATATGAAAATGTTTATCTCTACATTGGTTGTGTATTTCCCTCCACGGGTAAGTAATCTCCATGAGATCTCAGGGATCTTTTCTCTGTCTTGGTTGCCGCTGGATCCCCAGAGCTTGGCACAGAGTAGGCCCTCGATAAATTTTTGTTGAAGGAATGAACATTATAGATCATCTACTTTAGAGACTCTCAACTTTTAGGGTTCATAGACCCCTCTGAGAACTATGAATGGGGAATATGAACATAAACACACAGAGAAATATTTGCAGTTCTTAACTGAGGACTTGACTTAAGATTCTCAGCAATTAATGTCTGATTTTGGATTACAATTCACATCTCTGGGGGTTAGGACTTCAACATATCTTTATTTATTTTTTGTCTTTTTTAATTTTTCCATTACAATTGACAAAAAAAATATTTTATTAGTTTCAAGTGTACAACATAATGATTAGGCATTTATGTAACTTACAGAGTTCAACGTATCTTTTTAGGGGATACAGTTCAACCCATAGCAACACCTCTCAGAAAAAAAAAGGGTGAAACAGGGCTGGTTTGCATGCATGGTTAATATTGATTGGAAGTCATTCGTTGTGAATTTGGCCTTGTTAATTTGTTCTCTTCTTTCTCCTTTTTCTTCTCTTCTTCCCCCTTCTTTTGTATTTTAGTATTCCTAAAAATATTCTTCAGCTTTATATTGGATGCAGTTAAGTTCCTTGGAAACAAATTGATCCTTTTGAATCATGCTTTTAACATTTACCCGGGACCAAAACAGTGCTCGGTCTAAAGTTCATTTTTCCTCACTACTGAGGCAAGACGGGTGTCCCATGAACCGTGAGGTTTTCCAGTCTGGCTAGGGGCAGCAGGCCCTGTTTCTGGGCCTGTGGGAATGCTGTTCTCTCTTACCTGTCATCATTCCGGGAGGTTCTTTCCTGGCCTCCTGCAGGTGGTACACGTGTTGACCACTGCTCAGCTGACTACTGCAGGGGGCTCTCCCCAGACCTCTGGCTTCTCTGCACACAGCCGTCTCCTCTCTAGAATTCTAACCTCCTTGATCCCCCTGGATTCTCAGCTCTGTCTTCTCCACTCGGGGGGTCTTCAGGTTCCCCCTGGGGTCATGCTCCCTGCACCACAGCCTAGAAACTCTCTGAAACTAACCCCATTTGCTTTTTGTCTCAGGCAATACTGTCCTCCACTGACTTGATGTCCAGTGTCTTGAATGAAAAATATCATATATATTTTTCCCAATATTTTGGTTATTTCAGGCGAGAAGGTAAGTCTGATCCACGTTACTGCATCTTGGCCAGAAACAGAAGTGAGCATAGCACATTTGAGGTTTGGATGACTATTGTGTCAGTTGTTTATTTCTTTTTTTTTTTTTTTTCTGAGTGTATTTCATTGTGCAGGTGTATCATAGTTTGTTTACTCATTCTTTATCCATTCACTGGTTGAAGGACCTTTTGTTTCCAGTTTGGGTCTATTATGAATAAAGCCACTATAAACATTTATGTAAATGTTTTTAAATTAAAAAATATATTTTTTTATATAAAAATTCAGACTTTTGCTTTCTCTGGAAACATCTGGACACACTGGGCTCACATTCCTGCATGGCAATGGGCTAGAACAGAGCAACACTGTCCCCTTCACATGGGGCCAGTTGTCATGGTCCCCCGCTATGCTCAATTGTTGCCCCATCCTATACCATGGATTTATATAACCTGTGGTCCCTAGAGATATTTGAGTCTGACACTCTCACTCTAATGTGTCATGAAGACTGTAAAACTGGATAAATCACTCAGGTGGTGGGAAAACAGAAAACAGTTTATTTAATTGAGGTTAGTAGAATAAAAAGTAAAATAAACCAGGGCCTTGAAGGATGAATAAAGTGTCACCAAACAGAGGATTTGGGGAAGAAGTCACCCCTTCACCTCTGCTCTCAGTTTCTCAATCCTAGCAGGTCCATCAGCCCCATGCTTCCCCCACACACACACCCCACCCCCGTGTGTAGGAGAGGCCGGCCCTGCCCCCAGGGAGATCTGGGCAGATTCACCTCATCTGCAGGCTGATGGACAATCAGCTTACAAATCTAAGGAACTGTTCTGTGGGGTCAGGACTCCATGTGTATTACTCACGAGCCCTCCCACAGACGGCATGGCAGGCCACCCCCATCCTATAGCTGCTCAGGTGCCAGAAAGTATCAGATCTTTCTTACTAGGCTGCCACCCTATCCCTGTTCCTGCCTGAAGCACTTTCAGACTCTCTCCTCAGCTCTCCGGAGCTGGATCTGGCTCTTCTTCTTCGGAACTTTGATCTTGATAAGAAAGCGTGTTGCCAGGCTACCCTCCCACCCTCTATCCACACCACCAGGGGGAATCTTCCCTGTTTGTTTCCTTTAAGGGACTCTATGTAGGGACCAGCCAGCGGGAGAATTTGCTCAGCCAGCAGGGAAGAATCATAACAGCAGCCAACACATAGCACTCACTGTGTTCCGGGCACTCTTCTATATACTTCACATATGTGTATTAATGCATTAAGTCCACGACGACCTTGCGAGGAATTCCTTTATGAGCCCGATTGGCAGGTAAGTACTCTTAAGACATGGTTTCTCCAACTTTCAGTGTGCTCGTGGACCACCTCCTGGAAATCTCGTTGAAATGAAATACAGATTCTGATTGAGTAGTTTCTGACAGGGGCTTGAGATCCTGTGATTCTATAAGCTTGCAGCCACTGCTGGTCCAACGACCACACTTAAAAATAAAAAAAAAAAAAAGAAAATTTAAAAAAGCAAGAGAGAGACCAAGGTGCAGATCTTTCCCAAGATCACCCAGCCACCGGCAGCTGTGTTACTTCCACACCACAGGATGTCAAGAGCCAGTCGAAAATCAGAGCACCTGCCCAAGGAGAAGTGAAAATTCTAGAGCTTTTCTTTCATTTGCTTCCCACAAATGACCTTGCTCAAAATAGTTCCAAAGACTGTGACGTGCAATGTGTGCAAAGACGTTTATAGCAGCACTTTCAGATCGGCCACACCCTGGGAACATGCCAAGTGCCCCCCCCCCCACAGGGAAACAGTTAAGTAAAACTCCCATCTACCTATTTCATGTAATACTCTATGGCTGTGAAAATGATCATTATGGGAAGTGAATGGATGCCTGTCAACAGGTACATTAAATCACGGTAAGCAAAATTAGAACCCCAAATAATGTGCATAGACTGATTAAAGTTATACAATCATGCATGTACCCTGAAAAAGATTGGGTGAATTTAGTATAACAGAAATGGTCCATCATGTAAATTGATGCTTTTTTTTTCCCCCCTGAAATGTTATCCAGGAGTTCGATAGAAATTTTTAAGCCCCTATCTTGCTGTTCCTGGGTTTCTAATGTAAACAGCAAACATTATCTATTAAATTTCATTTGTTTAATGTTTACTCTTCAGGTATCAAAATGTCCTTTTTGTCCTTGTTCAGTTGTTTGCATTACTGGACCTACCTAGGGCTGTGAAGTCTTGGACGGACAGGGGCTGTGTGATTTCTTTGGCCCAGTCAGACAGACCTGAGTTCAAATGTCAGTGCTACCACCTGCTGTGAGGATCCTGAGAACCTAATTCACCTTCTCTGTAAATTGGGGGTCGCTCTCCTAGGATAGTTGTGAGGATTAAATGCAATGATGCAGATAAAGCACCTGGCAAACACCAGAGAGCACTGACTTTATATATTTGGTGTTTTCTTTTTTTTTTTCAGAAGTATTTCATTTTGGGATATTTTTAGGTTTACCACGAAAAAAAACACCTGCGATTATAGAAAGTTCCCACATACTGTTCACTCAGTTTTCCCTCATGTTGACACTGTACGTAAACATGACACTTTTATCAAAACAAAGAAATTAACATAGGTGTATTACTATGAACGAAACCCCAGGCCTTATTTAGGTTGGACCAGTTTTTCCACCGATGTCCTTTTTCTATCCCAAGATTCAGTCTGATGTTGCATTTAGGCGTCCTATCCCCAGAGTGTCCTCTGGTCTGTGACAGAATCTCAGTCTTTCCTTGTTTTGAGAACCTGGATAGTTTTGAAGAGTAATATATATTTTTAATAATAGCTTTCTTGAGATATTGTGATGATTATTTTTGTGTCAACTTAACTGGGCCACACGATGCCCAGGTATCTGGTTAAACGTTGTTCTGGGTTGTCTGTGAGGGTGTTTATTTGACTAGGTAGCGAGGGCCCTCATCCCATCAGTTGAGGGTCTGAATAGCACAAAAAGGTCAAGGAAGGGGGAATTCTCTCTCTCTCTCTCTCTCTCTCTCTCTCTCTCTCTCTCTCTCTCTCTGCCTGACCACTTAAGCTGGGACATGGGCCTTCTGCTTCTCTTGGGCCAGAATTTACACCATCAGCATTCCTTGCTTTCAGGCCTTTGAACTTGGACCAAAACTTGCACCATCAGTTCTCTTGGTTCTCAAGCCTTAAGACTGGAACTAGATGTTTTGTTTATCCATTTATCAGTTGATGAGCATTTGGGTTGTTTCTACTTTTTGACTATTATAAATAATGCTGCTATGAGCATTTCTATGCATTTTTTTTTTTAACTTGGACATGTTTTCTTTTCTCTCAGTGTTACACTTAGGAGTAGAATTGCTGGGCCAGATGGTAACTCTGGGTTTAACATTTTGAGGAACTGCCAGACTGTTTTCCAAAGTGACTGTTTCGTTTTACACACCCACCAGCAGTGTATGAAGCCTCCAATGTCTCCACATCCTTGTCAACACTTTTCATTGTCTGTGTCTATTTTAGCCATATTGAAGTTCTGTGTGAAGTGTATCTCACCATGGTTTTGATTTTTCATTTTCCTAATGGCTATAAATGTTGACTCTCTCTCCATGTGCTCATCAGCCAATTGTACATCTGCTTTTGGAGAAATATCTATTCTAATCCTTTCCTCCTTTTTAAATTGGGTTATTTCCCTTTTTATTGTTGACTTGTAAGGGTTCTTTATATATTCTGATTTCTTTCTTGGCTTGGTGTCCAGATCAAAATGCTTTTTTTTTAAATAATAAAAATTTCCCCAACCTCTAACGGCCATTATCAACAAGATATGAGTGGAAGGAAGTGCTTGATAAACGTTTAGAAATTAAATACTTCCTAATCCAACTCGAAAACCATCTAACACTATTTGAGGAATGTATTTATTACTAGACACCTTTGCCATCCTTGTTTGTTGCAGACACAAAAAGGCCTATATCCTGGGTTCCAGCCATTCTATTATTTTGAAAGCCCTCTGTCAAGCAACAGGGAAAAAACATCCTGCCTTGTTCTATGTTCTTCTTTGTTCAATGCATTTGAAGAATTACATCTGACAGTTCCCCCAGTGAAGCCAGGTTTTCCAGCTTCTTTTGTATGATGACAGATATTGAAGGAAGACTGTAGGTGGTGGGAAATTCACCAAAATGTTTTCCAGTGACCAAATGAAATGTTGGCGGCTTTTCATGTTTTTGTTTTCATTTGCTTTTTTTTTTTTTTTAGCCTGAAAGATTAAATCTTGTTTCATTGCGCCACCTGCTGGCAATGTCTCAGAATGTCGGTTTCTTCCAACAAAAGGCAAAAAAGGCTTGTTCAACAAAGATTTTATTACAAATATTCTTTTTTCTCTCACCTGAAAAAACTACCACTCACAGAGTTTGGATGGTAGAACTATTTCAATGTTCTTCATCTTTAATAAAACAAAACATTTGCTTTCCAAGTTTTCAAAAATGAGAATATATTTGCTTTTTAATTGTGCCATATAACATGTACAGAAAAATGCATACGATTTTTATGTATAGTTTAAATAATAATTATAAAGAGACTCTGATAACTAAGACCCAGATTAAGAATAAGACACTGACAACAACAACAACAAAAAAAAAAACCTAAACAAAAAGCAAAGCAAAGCAAAAACAATAAGACATAGCCATCACCCTAGCTAACACCATGCCTCTCTCCCTTGATTAAAACTTTCTTCCTCTCTTCTCCCTAAATTAATCACTATCCTGAGGCTTGGAAAAATTATGTGAGCATACATTACTTTTATAACCAGAAAACAATTACAATAGTCATTTTAAAAAATAATAATGTTAAAAAAATTGGTGTAGTTATTTAATCTGGAAACTTATATGGCTATTCCTGCATTTAACAAATAAATATATTGACTACAACACCATTAGCCATTAGGGAAACACAAATCAAATCATAATGAGATACCACTTCACACCCACAAAAATGGCTAAAGTTAAAAGGCAGACAATAGCAAATGTTGACAAAGATGTAGATAAATTAAAACCCTCGTATATTACTGGTGGGAATGGAAAATGGGGCAGCCACTTTGGAGAAATTTGACAGTTCCTCAAAAAGTTAAACACAGAGTTACCATCTGATCCGGCAATTCCACTTCTGGGTGTAGCACAAGGAGAAAAGAAAATCTATATCCACACAAAAACTTGTACACGGACGTTCATAGTGGCATTATGCATAACAGCCAAAAAGTGGAAACCACCCGAATGGGTGAATGGATAAGCTGATGAGTGGATAAACAAACTGATATTCCATCCAACGGAATATTATTCAGCGACAAAATGGAATGATGTACTGATGCCTGCTATCACATAAAAGGACCTCGAAAACATAGTGCTAAGTGAAAAGAAGTCACAAAAGACCACATTCTGTATGGTTCCATTGAAATGAAGTGTCCAGAACAGGCGCATCCACACTGAACAGAAAGCAGATGAGTGGTTCCCAGGGACTGGGGATGAAGGGGAGGGAGAGTGATGCAGATGGGTATGGGCTGTCTTGTTTGGGGGGAGATGGAAATGTTCTGGAATTAGTTAATGTTTGTGCAGTTCTGAATATACTAACACCCGCTGAACCGTGCACTTTACAGAGTGAATTTGATGATAGGTCACTTATATCTTAATAGATTTGTTATAAATAATATATAGATTTTTGAGTGACTACTACATATCAAGAACCATGCTAGGCTCTGGGGTTACAATACTGAGCAAAGCTGGATAAGGCTCCCGCACGTCTGTAGTGCATGTAGTGTTAAATGCTGCATCACACACAAAGATATTAAGAGATCTTCAAAGGGAAGGCAATGACCGATTAATAACACAGGACATTCCAATTATTTCTGCCTAGTAGAATTTTGTTATGATGAAACCAAGCTCCAAATCTCATTTCTCAGTTTAAGGAATTAGAGATGAGAGACTGATGCCCGACCCTCCCGTGCTCCCCGCCCCCCAGCACCTACTAACAAGAGAAAAGAGGCTTCGATTACAGAATGGAAAGGATGAAAGCATGACATTATCTATATGCCTAATGTTTTCATTTTTATTTTGGGAAATTTCAAAAGAAGGAAGGAGGGAAGAAAATTTTTATTTGTGATATATGAGTACAGGAAAGTACAGAATAATCTTCTATACAAATTTAACAAATAATTATGAGGTGAACACCTCTGTAACTACACCCAGGGTGCCCCAGAAGCCTCGCACAGGCTGATGTCCACCTACGACCCCCTTCTTTCCTCCAAAGGTTACCAAAATCCTAATTTTTATGGTAATTTCTTTTTTTTTTTTTTTCTTGCAGTTTTACCCCATATGTTTGCAGCCCTCCATAACATAGATTTGATTTTCCTGGTTTGGAACTTTTTGATATGAAGTTATACTTTATTTGTTGGTTGGTTTTATGCCTGTCTTCTTTGGGATCAATATTCTGTTTTTAAGACCCACGCACATTGTGTGTGACTATAATTCGTTTTTACTGCTGCGACATTCTATTGTATGAACAGTATACAAAGTGATGTACTCATGCTGTCACTGACAAACATCCAGGGCATTCCTCGGTTGGGATGTGAACATTGCTGTGATGGCCACTTCTGTACATCTATCCAGGTACCTTCATTGCCAGCTGCGAGGTTACCCGTATCTTCAGCTTTACCAGATGCCACCGAATCATCTTCCAAAGCAGTTCACACCCCCCGAAGGAGTTCAAACTTTTTGCATTTTCAAAGTACCTTTGAGAAGTATATTCCATATGGCAGGTGATTTTTAAAAAAATAGTTTAAGTGGGTTTTCATGGAAGCTGCTGTTGGGCTATTTGAAATGGGGAAATAAGTGCCACTTGCCAGAAAAGGCACTTACAGAATTGACCAACTGCTCAGCGCCTCTCAGCGCTCTGTTCTGTTTGACAAGAGTGAGGACGTCACCATTTATACATTTCGTACACATCTGCAGTGTGAACAGTTGCTGTTTACAACATGCTTGCACAGAGAGCATTTCATTTAATCCTCATAACAATCCTGAGAGATAAATACTATTTGATATTGCAGAGATGAGGAAACAGATTCAGAGAATCATAGCTGTCATGATTATCCAGTCAATTACGGCGCAGGGGCTTAGATCTCAGCTTGTCCCTTGTCACACTGCAGCTAGGAAGCTGACATGGGACTGTGTTGTAAAGGACTCACTGCAAGCAGCTCAACAGAGCATGGTGCGTACCCTAGGCAGAGTGTACCTCCTGCCTCTTCGTTTGAGATTTGGTCATGCAGGCTGTTTGGGCCAAGGTTACCAACGATTTAAAAAAAAAAACAAACAAAAAAAAACATTAGCACAAATGGCCTTGCTCACTTCTGCCATTGCAGTGAGGAGAGTATTCCCGAGTCTCTCCGATCCCAGAGGGAGGGTGGTTCAGAGCTGCCCTCGCCAAGGCCAGCCCAGATGAGCCAGCCCACAATTCAGTGAACTAAAGGAAGGTTTATTACTCTCTGCCCCTCAGAATCGGGGGTTGTTGGTTTAACTGCAAAAGGTAACTAACTGATACCATCTGGGATGTGAGAATGGATTTGCCATACAGAACCCTTCTTTGGTATTGTACCAGGAGAATGAGATTTTCTTATTAATGATTTCTATTTAGGGCCTGCTATGGTCTGAATGTGTCTCCCCAAAATTCACATGTCGGAATCCTAATCCCCAGTGTGATGGTTAGGAGGTGGAGTTTTGGGGAGGTGATTAGGCCATGAGGGTAGAGCCCTCAGGAATGGGATTGGTGCTCTTTATAAAAGAGACCCCACAGAGCTCCCTAGACTCTTTCACCATGTGACAAGTCTGCAACCCAGAGGGCCCTCACTGGACCATGCTGGCACCCTGATCTTGGACTTGTAGCCTCCAGAACTGTGAGATATAAATTTCTATTGTTTATAAGCCACCTAGCCTGTAGTATTTTGAACAAACTAAGACAGGGCCTAACATTTGAGTAATGAATGAGACCCATATTATTTGCAACACAATATCAATTTCATTCACATTTTAGAAGTGCAGTTACTGTTGCCAGATATATATAACAGAGAACATTTGCCCTGCAAAGCCAAAAACATAATTACTATCTTTACAGAAGAGGTTTGCCCAATTACAATCCACCTCTTGGCTCTGGGGAGTCGATCACTTTCTCTGGACAAAAGGAAAGCTAACATATTTGGAGATCTGCCATCAAGGAGGAAAAGGAGGTGGAGTTCTGAATTTCAGTAGCAACCAACAGTGTCTACAGCCATAGCTACCCACTTTACCCACCCATATTATCATGGCCCAGGACAAATCCGAGGCACAGGACTGAGTCAGTACTAATCAAACACAGTGAAGATATCACAGGAGATAGTGATGTAGGTTGGGAAAGGGCCTGTTTTTCAAACATTCACCAGATTTGAAAGGTTGGACAAAGTTATTATCTTGATACATCTTTGGTCTTTTGAAGAGCCAGAGATAATAAAATTGTCCCGTATTCATCCATCCCTTTATCCAACAAGTATTTCTTAAGGACTTATTGAGAACTATAATTGTTTGCTGGGCTGCCTTAACGAAGTACCACAAACTGGGGGCTAGAAATTTATATCTCACAGTTCTAGAGGCTAGAAATCTCAAATCAAGGTGTCAGCAGGAGTGGTTCCTTCTGGAGGCTCTGGGGGAGCATCTGTTCCATGACTCTCTCCTTGTGTCTGTCTGTGTCTAGACTCCCTTTTTTCATATGGACACCAGTCATGTGGGATTAGGACCCACCTTCCGATGACATCTTAACTTGATCATCAGCAAAGACCCTATTTCTAAGTAAGGTCACATTCCCAGGTAGTGGGGGTTAGGGTTTTGGTATCTTTGGGGGAAACACAATGACACCCATGTTTTGAGGCTTAGAGGGCCACGCATGCTTAAACACAGGCTTAAAGGAATGGAAAGAAACCAAGGAAGGAAACAGGAAGTGCTTGCTTTTTCATTATTTTTCTGTGCTCTTTATGAGGTCCCGTGAAAGCTCCCTCAGCTTGGCATCTAGCCCTCCTCACTCCCAGTCTGCCCTACTCTATTTCAGGACACGCCTCCCATGTTATTCGATGGCATTCTTCCGTTTAAGTCAAGACAGTCTCCGGTCTTTACACTATCCTTCCACTCCCAAGACCTTGCCCAGGCTATTCCTATACCTGGACCCCACAGTCCTTCCCCCTAGCGTTCACTCTTCGAGGGCAGGGGCTGAATAATAATTCATCTTTGAATCTCCAGCACCCAGCACAGCGTACATATATAAAACATAATATACTTTGCACCGGAATGTTTATAGAATAAAGTGGATGAACCAACACGAAGGGGCTTCCAAAGCATTTACACATTTATGACACAAAATCACACTTAACTCTGTGCAGACTTGTGGTCTCTGCTGGCTCTATCTTCCTAGCGACTACTACGTGTATGTGGGCGAGAACCTGTCCTCCAAATACCACTTCAAGACTTGAGTCTTTAAGTCTTGTAGAAATTAAGACTTCACGGGGAAAGAGAAAATTTAGGGAACAGGAAAGTTCGCTGTGCTCATATTCCGGTCTTTAATTACGTACTTTAGTAATTTTACAGCGTGGCATTTGAGACGGCTGCCAAGTTGCAGCGACACTCACCTTTACCGCACTTCTACCTCCGCCCTTTTGGCATTGGCCCAGATCCCGCCCACTTCCGGCAGGGCCATCCAGAGCGCAGGCGCAACTCCAGGAGCCATTCATCCATCTCTCGAGCTACCGCTGATGTATGCGCATGTGCGAAAGGGGGCGGGGCTCGGTAATTGCGCGGGAGAATATAGCCTCACCGAATTCACGCGACTGCCTCCGCCCATCTAAATAGGCGGGCGGAGCCGAGCGCCTCCCGGGTTCGGACGGCGCATGCGCACTGAGTGCAGGAACGTGGCGCAAGAAGGCGAGCCTTTACGCATGCCCATTTAAATGAGGCAGGAGCTTTTTACGTCAGCATCGTAATCCGCCTCCTTTCTCTCTTAAGCCACCTCTGACTTTTAAAGGGCCAGAGCCGTCTTCACCGACTTAGTTTAAAAGAATAGAGCATTTATTGAGAGCCTACTATTGTGCCAGGCCCAATTTACATTACCTCCTGTGTGCATTTGCCAATTGTGCCTTTTGTAATAGTTACTTTAATTTGTATATTTTTGTGTAAATTTCTTCCCTCGCCCAATTGTACTATTCCCTTGGAGGCAATTTTCAGAAATCAGAGGCAAAGTGGTGTTCTGGGCAGATCTTAGGTTAAGAGGTCTGCGATTGAATCCTGACCTCTTTCATGCTCCTTTACTCTCGATATCCTACCTAACATCTGTGAGTCTTAAGAGTGTGCTGATTTAAAAAATGCAGATAAGGATTCCTACCTACCTCATTGGATTGTTGTGAAAAGTACGTTTTTTGGAAAAGCATGTAAAGTACTAATGCTATGCCTCACACCAGCTATCTATGAAATACATACATACATCCATACATAATAACCATCAAGCAAAATTATTCAGTCAAAACGGTTTTATATTTCCTGTAACAGTTCCAGATGGTTCTTCAGGAGGAAATACGTTATTGCCAGGATGGCTAGAATGTGCAGTAGTGCCAATATCACAGTTCGTCATTTTCACACATTTTTCCTAGTCTAGACAGTATGTAATAGTATGGAGGGGTCATTTTAAATTTCATTTTTTTAATTGCTAGTGAGGCTGTGCATTTTTCCTTAGGATGATTTATGAACTGTATTTCTTTGCCTAACAGCTATTTTCAAACACTGTAATTTCCACTGGCTTATCTCTGCAGACATTATGTTAGGTTCTGACAGAGCATTTTTCTGACCAATTAAAAAAAGAAAAAGTAAGAGGGTTGGGGTGGAGAGAGAAAATTAAAAGGAAAGTTTCTAAGGAAGGGATAGGGAGTAGAAATCTCGGAAACAGTGCATTCAGTAGAACTTCCTATGATAATGTTCTGTATCTTCTCTGTCTCATATGCTAGCCAATTGCTACAAGTGCCTACTGAATATTTAGATTGTGGCTAGTGTGACAGAGGAATTGAATTTTTATTTTTCTTTAATTTAAAGTTAAATATAAATAGGCACTTCACTTATAGCATAAGCCTAGAGATTAGGAAAGAAGGAGAGAAAAGAGAAAGAAGGGCCCTACAGAGTCATTCGAAAGTGGCCTCATATATATGAAGGGACTCAAATTTAGACTTTTGGCCTTGTTCCCAAGACAGTCCCAGACAAGGGTGCGTTCAGTTTGCAAAAATCAAGGTATGCACTGATGGTAGTTCCACTTTTCTATATGCATTTTACATTTCAGTAAAAATTTAAACAAGACTTTGTCACACTTTGTCACTCACTTTAGGCGTTTGTCTGATTTTCAATTTAGCAGAAGTCTCGAAAAAATAGAGGTGGCCGGGACTCGCTCTGGTCATCTCAGAGCCCCTAGGGGGCGCTCGTCCTGCATCAGAGACTGTAAAGCTTTACTGAGAGAATTCACATTACCACACGATTCATCCATTTAAAGTGCACAGTTCAGTGGCCTTTAGTCTGTTCACAGAGTTGTGCAACCATCACTACAGTCAGCCCTAAAATATTTTCATCACTGCAAAAAGAAACTCTGCCTTTTAACTGTCACTTTCCTATCTCCCCCTCCCCCCCAGCCCACAAGCAACCACAAACCTATTTTTGTCTCTGTAGATTTGCCTTCTCTGGACATTTCCTGTAAGTGTAATCATATCCTATGTGGCCTTTTGTGCCTGGCTTCTTTTACTCGGTATAATATTTCCAAAGTTCATCCATGTTGTCACAGGTATCAGTACTTTGTTCATTTTTTATGGCTGAATAATATTCCCTTGTATGGCTAGAGCACATTTTGCTTATCCATCCATCTTTTGATGGATCACACAGGAGAAACTCCTTCACCTCAAGGTGCAAACAATGTCCTTGAGAGGAACCTAGCCAAATTCTAGTCATTGAAATCTGGCAGGTAATTATCAGAAGAGTATTTGGGACAGGAGTCCTCAATTTTGATGCTCCTAACACCTCAGTACTGGGGGGTAGCCAGCCCATAGCATCTACTCAGGAGTTTGTGAATAATGCTACTGGATGCCAACTCCATAGGGAAAATAATCTCATAGATTTGTGACCTGTCCTTCCAGTTGGCCTGTGGATACAGATGAGCCTTAACCTGCCCCAGAGTCTTCTCTAGGCTACAATCCTGCCTTCACCTGAACCAGGGTCTAATTAGGGGCCGCAAATGGGCTCCTTGTGGTGGTGAGACGGAAGCTTATGACTGTATCTTAGCCTGGCTTAGGGAGAGAGAAGATGCTAGGCCACGAGGCGTCATTCAACAGGCAGCAAGGCAGCTCTGGACAAGCCACAAGCCAAGGGACAGTTCAACCTATGTGGCTGGGACTGCTGACCAGGTACCTGAGGAGGAGAGGAAAGTGTCATGAGGAGAACCACACAGTGTCGGCAGCGTGACTGGCCAGGAGCGACTCTGGACCCTAGTTAGGCCACTCGGGAATTTGAGATTGGTATTCGGAAAGGGCTAATAATTTCTGCGAGTGATGGGAACTGAAGCGATATAAGGGACAGCCATTTTCCGCCATGAGCATGAGAAAGCTGATTCTCAGAATGAGAATGAGAGAGAGAGAGAGCTAAGGGAGATGGCTTTTCTGTTGCCAGCTTTCCAACACTTCTGTATCCTTAATAAATTGCTTTTACTGTGTAGTATGCAACCAAAAGAACCTTGAGTAAAGCAAGAAGATACATTGTGGAAGTTTTGTGTCCATTAATTATCACCTACTGAAAGAGAGATACACTCAACAAATTAACTACAAGTGATGTGATAAGTGTCAAAATCAGAACAAATTCCTTTTCTAATGGGAGTGAAGAGAAAGGCAATGAAGGAGAACCCATTGGAGCAAAAATTACATTTTGACATATATTGTATGAATCCACTTATATGAGGCATCGCAACAGACAAATGTATAAAGACAGAAAGTAGAACAAAGATTACCAGGGGCTGGGGAGGAGGGGAGTAGGGAGTTAACTGTTTAATGGGCACAAGAATTTCAGTTTGGGATGATGAAAAGTTCTGGAAATGGACTGTGGTGATGGTTGCACAATATTATAAATATAGGTAATGCTACTGAACTGAATACTTGAAAATGATTAAAATGGTAACATTTATAGTATGTATGTATTTCCACAATAAACAAAAAGAATCACACACATACAAAAGGAAGAAGAAGGAGGAGGAGGAGAAGGAGGAGAAGGAGGAGAAGGAGGAGAAGGAGAAGAAGAAGAGGAGAAGAAGAGGAGGAGGAGGAGAAGAAGAAAAAGAAAGAAGGAGGAGGAGGAGGAGGAGGAGGCAGCGAAGGAAGAAAGTTGCACCTGAATTCATTCAGTCTTGAAGCCAGGGCCTTCACATTTCTGTATGGGTCACCATTATCCATGGGCCACCCTAAAGGGGGCATCAGTTCCCTGTCACTTCCAGTTCTTTGCCCAAACAGTGAAGTGCTCCAGGAGTTGAGGGTCAGTCCTCAGAGGAACTGCAGATGGAAGAAGCAAAGCAGATAGAACCCCGAAGATGAGCACACAGAAGTGGTTAGAGGGGTTGAAAGGATCAGGGTGGGCACCAACAGTGTCTGCTGTCCCCAGTCTCGGGTCACCTGCACCAGCTGGTTAGCAAGTTACACATTTTTGATATTATTGGTCACCTGACCACACTACTACATCATTCGGAGTCCAGGAAAAACCAAACTCCACGCCAGGTAGTTGGACGAAGGGAATTTAAATGCAGGTAGTTACAAAGGTGTTGGAGGCACCAACAGAACACCAGGGGAGCAGACAGTTTCCATATGAACAACTGAGGAAGCCACTACCATACCTAGGACTGGAGGGACAGGAGGAGGTCTTGTGACAGAGCCCAGAGGCCAGACCTCTGTGGCAAGAGATACACTATCTCCAAACAGTGAAGAGAGAGAGGTGGAAGAAATACCCCAGCTTCTCCCTCTCACCTGTCCGCCACTCAGTCTCTTGCCAGTATCTCCCACTGGCTAAATGCAGCCGGAAGTCAAGTGACCAGAGATCTGAGAAACGCAGCTGGCAGGAGGCAGCCCAACCCCCAACCCCTTCCCCAACAAACTGAACAGAAAAAGACAAGGACTGACAATGGATCTGAAGACAAAGGCCAATGATCGACACACTTAACCATTCTTCTATTCATTGAAGCCATACTAATTGCATGCTATCTGCCAGGACATTGCTAGACATTTGGGGTGCAGCATGGAATGGTGCAGAGAGAGAATACAGTTTTGGGCAAGATAGGAATGCTTCTGTACAGCAAGAGGAGGCCACCACCCCAGGAAGGCTGCCTCTAGCGCATACTGTCCATTTGTGAAAATCAGGAAAAGTAGTCCCTCCAGGAGGACACAGCCCCTTGGGCACACAGCTGGGGCAAGCTGCATACTCCTGGGCACGATACTATTTCCACACCTGGGCCTGGAGATTCTGCTGCCTCTAGCAGCAGTCTTCCACCGGAGGACCAGCGACTCCTGAAAGGACACCATTCATTCATTCATTCATCTGATGAATTATTGAGCAACTATTACATCCCAGGCATTTCTTCTAGGTCTTAGAGAAACGGCAGTTAAAAACACAAAAACTTCTTTGACTTCAAATATGGCAACATAATAACTGTCGAATATAGGCCAAGGTTATGTAACAGGTATTCATTGTATTATGAGTTATGTTTTTCTGTGCGTTTAAATTTTTCACTTAAAAGTTGGAGCAAAAAAATCTTTGCCTCCAAAGAGACAGACAATAAATAAGGGGTGTGTGTGTGTGTGTGTATAATGATGCTAAGTAGTAAAAGGAACATGACAGAGGAATGAGGCTGGGAAAAGAGGGAAACAGATTGGGAAGTAATACAGAGATTTCAGTTTTCCGTGGTGTGGACTGTAAACTCTTCACCCAGGTGATGTTTGAGCAAAGCCCAGGCTGCTGCTACCTGGAGAAAGAGGAGTCCTAGCAGAGGGCACAGAAAAGGCGAAAGCTGAGGCAGGTACCTGCTCGGTACTTTCCAGGAAGGAAGCGAGCGCGTGGCGCTGGAGCAGAGTGGGACTGGGTGCTGCCCAGGCGGGATCAAGGTCAGAGAAACAAGGGGAGGGAGGTGGCAGATGAAGCAGGGCTTTGAAGGCCGCTAGGCTGCGGCGTTTCCTCTGAGTGACAAGCAGAGCCGCCATAAGGATGTGAGCTGAGGATGAGTGACTTGGGCCGACTTGCGTCCCTGCAAAACGTATGCGTCTTGGAGAGGCTGTAAAACTTCCCTCAGATTCTCAAAGGCGTCCAGTAACCCCCAGGAAAACTAAAAAGCGGGTGCGATGTTGGTTTTACCTCCAAATTTTGCTGCTTAGTCTTCGGATCTTGGCAGAAGAGCCTTTGACCCTTTCCTGCCTGTTTCGGGCGTTGTATTTGCTCTGGGGAACCCCTGACGGGAGGGGGTGCGGGGCAGGAACCTCCGGGACACACCGGGGCACATACTCCGCGGATATCGGGTCTCCGGGGCTCGCCCAAAGGCCTTCGGTCTCAGACGGGTGCACCAGCTGGGACTCGACCTCCACAGGACCGAATACGCCCTCCCCACACGCCCGAGGGTCCGCGCCCTTCCCCACGCTTGGCACCGGAGCGCACGGTCTCGGCAGGAAGGGGCGGGCACTGCCGGGTGGCTTTGCTGGGGCCCCGCGTTACCATAGCGACCTTGGCCGGGTCTGGGACGCCGGAGCGCACGCTTCTGGCTGAGACTGACTGAGGCTGGAGGCTGCGACCCCACTGCTCCCTCCTGGGGACTCCGCATCCAGGCTCCGCCTCGCAGGCGAGCGCAGGTGAGAGCGCGCAAAGGGCACCGGGCGGGGGTTCGGGACTGACCTCCACCCCCTGGGCCCGGCCGCTCCACCTTCCATCGCGGTAATTATTGTTATTCAGCATCTAAACACCCCGGGGGGAGTCCGCGCCCCGCGTTGCAAGGCTTTCTCTTCCTATCAGCAGCTCGTGTATTAAGGCAGCAACCTCCTGTGGAGTAGAACCCATGTGCCCGAAAAGTATAGGGCAGAAGATGAGAGTTTATATCACACCGAAGAAGCTTTAAGGAGCTAACTCCAAGTGACATCTTAAGGAAGTTACTAGATTTTAGGTTCTCTTAAAATTCCAAGGAAGCCAAGGAGCTAGCGACAGTTTGGGACTAATATGGCATTGACACCTTTCTAACACCTGCTAATCTCCATCTAGCTAAGATTTAAATTAGTTTCTTTTTAGTATTTTTTTTTTTTTACAGTTACCTTCTCCTTAGAATACCTAATACTGGTTTTCCACTTACAGTAATGCTGTATAAGGTCTCTTTCTAGGATAAATATAGCAATGTTTACAAGTTAATTTAAATATCAAGATTCATCATAGTACAGGTGGTCCTTGGAAATGGGATAAAAAAGAAAAAACACTAAGTTTAGGAACCTGAGACTGTTTCCCTGCTCCCAGCTTTTGCCTTTGCTGTATTCGTTGGCTGGAGTGACTTTCCCTATTTCTAGGCCCGATTGTCAAAATCCATCCCAGCCGCTGTGGTTGGTCTGCCTGGCAGACCCAGGCCCTGCTGTAGCGGGACAGAAGGAATACCTCTGTGGGCGGGGCCCAGCGCAGAATGAAGATGCAGGGCCCTGGCTCAGAAAGTATAAGTTCGAAATGGTGACAGCAGAGCAGTCAACCAAGCACGGGTCCTTCTAAGGGCAGGGCCCTGTGTGACTGCTCAGGTTGCGCACCTGTGACGCTGGCCCCAGGGGAGAGGGTGCCTGGGACACGAATCTCCTGGAACCAGCTCAGCCCTGAGGTCATTCTGATTGGTCATTCCTCTGCATGCTGATGGTCACTCTAGCCCTTGCGGCTAGCACTGCTGGTCTGTGTGTGCGTGTGTGTGTGTGTATGTGTGCGTGTGTGTGTGTTCCCCAAATCCATGGAGCAGAATAGATGATATTTGCTGAAGGGGAACAGGGACCCCCAGCTTTGGAGGGGACCAGCTTTATCACCTTGTACAAGCCCCATGGAGACAGACAGACAGAAAGACATGAACATCTACACCTGGGACATGGAGCACACACTGAGGGGAAAGGCCCTAGACACCCAAAGTTTCTCTACAACTCACCAGGAAGGGCAGGAAGGAGAGCCCTGGGCCTGATGGAAAAACCTAGCCAGGTGATGAGGCAGGCAGGTTGGGTGCCCAGGCAGAGGTGAGAAGTCAGAGGTGGAAGGGTGACCAGTCATCCTGGTGTGACTGAGACTGTCCCAGTTTTAGTGCTGTAAGTCCAAGGCCCTAGGAAACCCCTCAGTTCTGAGCACGCGGGGACACTTGGTCACCCTGAAGGCAGTATCTTTGTGGGCTCTCCTGACAGCTTGCAAATCCCTGCAAAGCCAGCCTCTGGGCTTTTCCACCTTCCTATCCACCTGAGAGGTGACACAGAACCAAGAGGGCTAAAGTGCCGGGTGCCAGGCCCATGTGTGTGTAAGGAGGTGCCATAACAGCTGTCTGCCAGCCCAGAGCAGCCTGGGGACCCCAACCCCCACTCCCCTGAAGTGGGTCCCAGTCCTCACCACTGGGGGCTCCAGGTCGAGCTCTGGCCTTAGGGCCAGCATCCACTCTGATTGGTCATACTGGTTATTAAATGTGTGACTGTCACCCCCTGCCCGAGGGCAGATTCTTCCTGATGCCATCACAAACCTCAGTGCTGTACTGGTTTCCCTGGGTTCCACAGCAATTGTGCCATCAGACCCCTCCCCCCAGGGGGCCCGTGGAAAAGCAAAGGGAGGGGACGGCCGAGGGTCAGCCCAACATAGAAGGATCCCCTCCGAGGGCAGCTCATCGGCCCCAGGGACCCAGAACACACATGACTCACCGCGCTGGAGCTCAGACAGGTGCCTCCCAGGAAGCCACAGAACGCTGCAATAACACAGGGCACACTGAGCCCCTGATGTCCCCAACCCTTTGCCAGCACCCTTGGCCCTGCAAAAGCAGCCAACATGCCTATCTCCAAGTGCCCGCAAAAGTCAGAGCCCCTGTGGAAGGGATGGGACCAGAAGGCCCAGAAGAATGGACTGCGGCACCAGGTGTACGCTGTCAATGGCGACTGCTATGTGGGCGAGTGGAAAGACAACATGAAACACGGTGAGTGGGGGACCCTCAGGAACTCCAGTGGCGAACGGGGGTTCTGGGCCAAAGAAGCAGCGCGCAGAGCTCACTGAGGACGTAAGACGTGTCCTTGAGGTTCCTCCAAGGGGCGAATGATGACCTGGACCATCCAGGAGCCTCCACATGCTGCAGGCTCTGGAAAGGAATTCGGCCCTGACTTTAGGTGAGAGAATTTCTCAGGGACCAGCAGGGCACAAGGCAGTCTTGAAACACCAGCCCTAGCAACAGCTGAGGGTCTGGGGACTCCAACTCAGTCCCTACCCTCTGAGACCTGGGCCAAGCGTGGGGCTGGCTAGCAGGAGGGAAAGACAGACTGCAGAAACCAGCTTGCAATTGGGATTCTGGTCTTCAAACTCAGCCCTGACCAAACTCAGGTCTGACCAACAGGCGATGAGGGAGAATCCCGTCTCCTCAAGCAGCTGGGGCTCAGACTTTAACTGGACTGGGCTCTGGGTCTAACCAGCAGGGGGCACAGGAGTCCTTGTGACACAAATTAAGCTGTGAAGAAAAAAGTTTTTATTTAAAAAAGGTGGCATGACTTCTCACTCCAATCTGACAATTCCAGATTCTATGCTCTTAACCACTTCTCTCCTCCCTTCCTGTGTGAAGAAGTGCTTTGGAGTCCATGAATCTGGGTCAGAATCTAAGCGCCTCCAACCATGATCTCAAGTGATCACTATACCACTCAGCCTCAGTTCCCCGATTGGTAAAATTGAAATGATACCTACCTGTAAAGATAAGAGATGCTATCTGTCAACAGATCTGTGCAGAAGGGAAACATCCGGAATGTTCCCTGAGAGCTGAGCATGATAGAGATGCTACTCAGAACCTTCCTTGTTCAAAAAGCCTTCCGAAGCTGCCCCCACCCAGTGTGTGACAGGACACTCATTCTCAGCACTGATTTAAAGGCCAGGCTTTATGTGGCTGCTCAGAGCTCTGAGTGTGGTTAAAGAAGCCTGCTATATGCTTCAGTCCTTGTGGGCAGCATGTGGTGTAGACAGGGCCCTGGACTAGGAGTCAGGATCCTGAAGTTCTGAGCCTAGTTCTACCGCTGAGTAGCTGTTTGACTTTGGGTAAGTCATTTCTTATTCTCTGGATCTTGGCTGCCTCACCTGCGGTATGCTCTTGTAGGCTGTTGTGGCCTTCTGAGCTCTTCTCCTGTGAGTCCCGCCTCCCCTTAGCCCCTGGAGGCATAGAGCTGTTGGGGCTGGGACTGCAGAAAGACCTGTCAGAGAATCAAGGGCCAGACCCCACCCCTTTCAAGACACACCTTTTGCTCAAGCTGAAATGAGTTGCTGTGGTATATGCAGATTGGAAGAGATTAAAAAAAAAAAAAAAAAAGTCATCATGCAAGGCCAGGATAGCATGGCTCTGGTGGTTCTCCAGATTCTCATTCATTCACCCCACTAACACTCACTGGCACTCCTAGTCCATGCCAGGCCCTGGACTGGGCGTCTGGCATGATCCCAACCACAGGGAGCTTCCAGTCTCACAGAGAACCTGCACAATAGGTAAGAACCCATTTTACAGATGAGGAAACTCAGATTCAGAGAGAGGAAGTGACTTACTCAAGGTCACATGGCTAACAGTAGTGACATTAGGCAAGAAGGGGACCCAGAGAGGGACATGAAAGGGGCCATGAGGACAGTCAGAGAGTGATGTTTGAGCTGAGCCCAGAAGAATCAGAACGATTAGCCCGGCAGAGGGACGTGTCTTCTAGACATGGGATCACAATGCAGGGATGCTTTGCGGTATTAGGTCTCATTCAAGGAACAGACTGGAAGCCAGTGGGGCTCGAGCAGGGAGAGCAAGAGGAGAGAGTGGGTGGGCCAGGGGAGCCAACCACTTAGAGCCTCACTGGCTATGGTAAGTTCTGCCTTTATCCTGGCGGCAAATAGTCTCATTGGACCAACTTAATAAGATTCGAGCAAAGATTTGCAGGAGGTAGAGTGAGTGAGTATTTGGGGAAGAACATTCCAGGTCAAGGAACAAGTAGATACCAAGGTCCTGAGGTAGAATTACATCTGGTGGGTTCCAGGAACAGCATGGAGGCCACAGTGGTTGGATAGCGGTCTGTGGAAGGTGGGAGTGGAGGGCACAGAAAGGGCTGGAATAGTGCAAGATGGGTCTCTATGTGTGTTCAGGAGAACCGAAGAAACGTGCACGACATTTTCTAGAAACTGTCAACGAAAGAAATTCCAAACCTAAAGAAAGAGTTCATTATGAGCCAAGGGTTTTGAGGCTAGTCTAGGAAGCACAATTGCAGGGGACTGAGAAAATGCTCCTGAGAATGGTAGTTTTGCAGCTTATTTCATACATTAGGATCGAAGAAGAAGATGAAAGTCAGGTGCATGAAATCCACTGGTGGTAGATTAAGGAGGTGAGAGAAGGCAAAGCGGGGAAATCTCTAGGATTGGATAAAAAATTTAAAATGGAGATGCATACTTCTTTTACATGGGTGGCTGCAAGATAGTTAACATTTCATGTACACAGTTTACAGAGGTATGCAGGTAAAAGATAATAACGGGGAATGTTGAAGTTGTCTTGCCCCACATTAGGGGCTGGAGGAGATTGTTTTGTCACCTTAAGTATATTATTCTAGATGCACACAAACAATGGATAGGGCTTGTTCGAGGTAGGGATTCATCTATCATACAGGCCTTAGGATGAGAGTTCCCACCATAATTTGCTCAGTTAGGATTTTTTTTTAATGATCAAAACATCCTTTGTGGTTATTTTTAATTATCGAGCTTGTCAGGCTTGCCAAAGTAGCCCCCTTTTGTTCACCAAACCCTGGCCATCTGGCATATCCATTCCATATTATTAAGAGATGAAGCTGAAATGCTGAAGGGGCAGATTTCTACTTGGGTTTGCTATGTCAGTCTGGCTTCAGGGCAAAGGGCTGGAGAACCACTATTTGTAGAAATTGGAACTTTCTTGGGTTTTTCCTGGATGCTGGGGATCTAGAAACAAGGCACAGACACTGTCCTAGCCCTCGAGAGTTACCAAGTCTAGGGGCCCCTGAGGCCTAGGCAGACCTCGCAACTGCCCCCCGGCAACTCCCCCGGCCCCATGGCGGCCATGTCTGCAGTACTGGCCCATCTGTGTGTCATCAGGAAAAGGAACAAAGATCTGGAAGAAGAAAGGAGCCGTCTATGAGGGGGACTGGAAGTTTGGGAAGCGAGATGGCTATGGCACCCTCAGCCTTCCCGATCAAGAGACAGGGAAGTACAGGAGAGTATACACGGGCTGGTGGAAAGGCGATAAGAAATCGGTGAGTTGTTCTCATCATGCCCTGGGGTGTTGGTCAGGCTGAAAGCAGGCTGTGTGTGTGTGTGTGTGTGTGTGTGTGTGTGTGTAGGGGGAGCAGTGAGAGAGGCCTGGGAGAAGGGGGATGTTGAAGGGAGGAGAACAGGGGTACTGTGTGGGTAGGAGAAGGAAGGGGTGGGGTAATCATCAAGGCTTCTCAGAACAAAACCCAGGAAACAGGAAGCCAGAGGAGAGGGCTCAGGGAGGAGCCTGTGACACCCTGTGGCTATAAGAAGCCAGCCAGGCTGTATGGGGGTGAATTCTCCTCCCCCCTCTCGTTTCCTGGCTTTCTTTTCCCTGAGCAGCCCTTTCTGAGAATCCCCCTTCTGTTGGGTGAGGATAAAAGGAGTGTAGGAAAAGTGGGAGCAAGAAAGCTGAGGCCACACCCTTAGCCACAGGACAAGAGAGGAAGGTCTCAGGTCCCAGGGGTAGAAGCCAGCCAGAGGCATGTCCTCAACCCATAAATGCCCAAATCCCCACCATAGGTCATGGAGACAGATAAAAATACAGTATCACTATGGAACGACTGCTGATGCGATCCTAGAACAAGATATGGTACTTCATCTCTCACGTCATCACCATCGCCATCACCATCATTATTATCATTCCCATTTTGTCCATGAAGAAATTAGCTCAGAAAGATGATGTGCCTTGCCTGGGGGCACATTGCTGGCAAGTGGTAGAGCCCATGATTTCATGAATTTTGCTCTCAAATTGTTTATTTATTGGCCAGTGGGGAGAGAGATCCCAAAATAAACAGTTTACCTACAATATGGTGTTAGGATAGAGGTTTTCACAGACAGCCCAGAGGAAGATCACTGAGCATTCAAGGCAGGCTTCCTGTAGGAGGGGACATGAAAAGATGCAAAGAGTTAAGCAATAAGAGAAAAGAAAGAAAGGGAAGTAGCAAAGGAGGCAGAAGTAGCAAAGGGAAGGATATGTCAGCAAAGTGTGTGTGTCCACAGGGGTGGGGGCCTCAAAGGAGAATCAGAATTTTGAGGGGGAGACTTGGGCTGCTGGCCTGATCTCCTTAGGTGTGATCTGCTGGGAGTCCATGATTCTCTGTGGTTGGACGTTAATGGTGGTGCCGATGTTCATTATTCTGAGGAGAAAGTTTATAGCTTTGATCTGATTCTCAGAGGCATCAGAGTTGGGGAGATGGGCGATGTAAAGATCTTTCTTGTTGTTGACTGGAGGATGCAGCGGGGGCAGGGAGAATGGGAGAGTAGAGGAGGGGGGCCGAGGAGGAGGGGGGAAATGGTGGGCTGCATGAAAGCGGTCGCAGAGGGACAGAAACGGACAGCCTGGGGCGACTTAGCAATACACGGCCATCAGCTTGGATGTAGGACCGAGGGAGGAAGTAGAGAAGTCCAGGTGTATGGCATGGGTGCCAGGGAGGACGATAGGGCTTTCCTAGTAGCGGGGGCGCCGTGAACAGGGATATCTTCGTGCTTTCAGGGTTATGGGATCCAGTTTTTCGGACCCAAGGAGTATTACGAGGGTGAGTGGTGTGGCAACCAGCGCAGCGGGTGGGGTCGCATGTACTACAGCAATGGCGACATCTATGAGGGCCAGTGGCGGAACGACAAGCCGGACGGGGAGGGCATGTTGCGCCTGAGTGAGTGCCCCCTTCCCACCCCCGGCCCCGCCCACCAGGCCGTGCCCCGCCCACACCTGCCCTCCTCCGGGCCTGCTTGGCCACGCCCTGGCCACGCCCCAACAGCCACGCCCCCGCAATGCCTGAGGAGTGGGTTAAGGTGGAGGACAGAACCAGACCCCTGCCCTCAGGGAGCTTATACTCTAAAAAGGGAGCCTGGTGATAAATATTAACAATTAAGCCATTTTCTTATGGTCATAACAATCATAGCTTACACTTACACAGCACTGAGCTCATTAATCCTCATTGCGAGCCTGTGAGATAGGTAGTTTTATCACCCTCACTCTACAAATGAACTGAGGCACAGAGAGGTTCAGTCACTTGCTCAAGGTCACACAGTCTGTTAGAGTGCTAAGGAATGCCCTTTAAACATAGGAAGGCAAGTTGGAGGATGACAAAGGAGTTGGGGACAGGGGCTATTTAGATTGGCTTAAGGTCAGGGGTCAGGGAATGCCTCCCTGGCGGGAGGGGGGGGGTAATGTTTGAACTGAAAACAGAGGGAAGAGAGGGAGCGAGATAGTCACTAAGCTAGGGAAGAACATAGCAGGCAGAGGGAAGAGTAATGAGAAGCCCCCACTGGTGTCAGGACTTAGTCCATTTTCTACATAGCAACCAAAGTGAGTTTTTTACAAATCAGAACTTGTCGCTGCCCTGCTTCCTAGCTCTGTGACCTTGAGCAAGTCAATCAAACTGCTTGAACTTTACAAGCTCCAACTATAAAATGCAGTCCATCATTCTACACAGAACTGTTTTTGTGAGGAAATAGGTCAGTAACATAGCGTGGAACCCGGTACAGAGTAAGTGCTGAAAAACATTGCCTATTCATATTATTAGCTATTTTTTTTTACAAATAGGAAACCATCTTGCTCGTCCAAGTTCAAGTAAGTAGTGGAGGCAAGCTGTGAACTAGGTCTGATTCTGGAAGACGCTGACACCCCAGGGCTCTGATGTGTATAGATCGGTTGTCCCAGACTCTACTCCACCCACCAGCCTTGAGCACACTATTTAACCCTGCTTCCTTCTGCCTTCCTGTTGGGCATGGCGTCCAGCCTGGGAGAGGCAGAGGGCCAGCCTGGCAGTCTGGCCTGGTTTGCCATGCCCAGCACCCACACCTTCCTGTCCTTTCAGAGAATGGGAACCGCTATGAGGGCTACTGGAAGCGAGGCTTGAAGAATGGGTCGGGGCGTTTCTTCCATCTGGACCACGGTCAGCTGTTTGAAGGCTTCTGGGTGGACAACGTGGCCAAGTGTGGCACGATGATCGACTTTGGCCGAGATGAGGCCCCTGAGCCCACACAGTTTCCCATTCCTGAGGTGGGCAGCTCTCACCAGGGCCCTCTAGCCAAACCAGAAAGAGACAAAATACAGCACCCCCCAGCCACACCCAGCTCAGCCCAGCCCAGCCCAGCTCAACCAGGGAACAGACGAGGTTTTGTTTTCAGTCAGGGTATCTCCAGGGAGGCAGGTAGCACTCCGCAAGGGAAGCAGCACTGCCCCCCACCGAGGTTGGCAGCAGCACCTCCAAGGCGGGCAGCACCCTCAAAAGCAGGCAGCACCTCATAAAACTGGCAGCCTGGGACTTCCATGCTCCTCTAACCAACCTGTTGCTTCCCTCCAGGTCAAAGTTCTAGACCCTGACGGCGTGCTGGAGGAAGCCTTGGCCATGTTCAGGAAGACACAGGAAGAAGGAGATTGATGCCAGGTGAGGGGGTAGGCATGCTGGTCACCCTCTATGTTGGTGAGGCAGCTCCTGGGGTCTCCTTCAGCCAAGGGGCTCAGGGGCATAATCGGAGAGGGTAGGTTTCTTGTCTCCTGCAGTCCAGCTGATCCTTTTTGGTTCCTTCCCTTCAAAACTCATTTCCCTGAAGACCAATTCATTCGGTCCTGCCCAAGTTTTCCCATTTGTGCCCTGGGCTTATTGGAAGGAATGCTGCTTGGAGTCAGGTGGCTGGCTCACCCCTGAATGTCCTCGAGGAAGGTGGTTTGCCTCAGGCCTCTACTTGCACATCTGCCCTGTGGGCCCCATCCAGTCCTAGCCCCTCCTGGTGTGGGTGTAAGTGGGGTTCGAGGAGCGGGCGTTGTACAGTGTCTTTGAAACGCCAGCTCCCACCAACCCCTCGCCCCTGCAGAGAGAATGCCAGAGCTGCGGGAGAGAGTCAGGCCTAAGTCACCCAACTGCTCAGACTGGTGCAGCTCCTACAGGAGGAGTGAGTAGTGACTCCGGGCACACCCTTGGCACCCTCAGAGGGCACCTTGTTCCTCCCAGTGCTGGACCATTCTTTGCCGTAGGAGGCCAGTGCTTCTCTCCCCAGCTGGCCTTGGGAACCCTCTTGTTGTGGCCTCCATTCTAGGACCCCATCTCTGAGTGCATGAGAATAAAGGAGAACCCGGTGGCATTAGCCTGTGGCCTGTGGCATGAGGTTTGGGGTGGGGCAGGGGAGACTTGGGAGAGATTTTAAGTAGAGAGGAGGGAAGATGTCCCCATGGGCTGCACGGATCGACCTCGGGGGAGAGGCAGGAGGTGTCTCCAGGTCTCTGAGCTCTGCGATGCTCCAGAGTAAAAGAGCCTGCATCTATCTGGTCACATTTGTCACTAAGATTTGGCGTTAAAACCTGACCTGGCTTCTTGGCCCAACAGAAGGACTCTCAATCTCGGAATCTTGTGGGAACTTTAAAAGCTATAGACGTCTAGGTCCCACACCCAGAGTTTCACATGTCTAGGGTGAGGCCAGGGCCTTCAAAAGATTCCCCAGGTGATTCTAAAGTGCAGCCAGGGCCAAAAACCCCTGACTTATTGGATTTGAGATCCAATGCGACCTCTACGTCCCATCTATAAAATGGAACTTAAAGAGATCTCACAGGAGTGTTCGAGGATTTGCTAGCAGATGTAATCATAATGAATATAATATGTATTGAGGTTAATTGTGAAGCAGACATCTGGGAAGGGCTGTGCATAATTCTGATCTAGACAACATTCCTGCAAGATAAGAGGGCCTCTTATGTAAGAGTGTGAGCTCTGCAGTCAGTCTACCTGGGTGTGAATCCCTTGCGATGTATTAGCTGTGTGTTCTTAGGGACCTCACTCAACCTCTCTGTCCCCGAGGTTTCTTCCCCTCTGATACAAGACAATAATAGTACTTACCACCCAGCGTTGTTGTGACTACTGTGAGGGTCAACTAAGGTGTGGTTCTAACCTGAGAATGATTTCCTGTCCCCTCCCTCCCTGGGGACAAGTGGGATGTCTGGAAACACTTTTGCTGGTAACAGCCATCAGGGAAGAATGCTCTTGGCACCTAGTGGGTAGAGTTTGGGGACCCTGCTCAACATGCTAAAATGTTAACGCTCCAAGAAAGAACGATTCAGCCCCCATCCAGTGTAACCCTGAGACACCGCGATGTTCAACAGAAAGGCCTCGCCCAGCGCCTGGCACATAGTAAAGGCTCAATAAACGCCCACTGACCGTCGAGGTTCTTTCTGCCTCTAAATCTTAAGCAGGGTGGCCTGACCCAAGTGGTTCCGTCTGTACCTCTGACCCCAGGAAGCTGAGCCTGGCTGCCTTGGGACGCAGAATTAGCCAGATATAGAGCATTTACTCAGTGCCAGGCCCTGTGTCCTCTCCCATGGCCCCTCAACAACCTGAGGTGTCCTGCTATTATGAATGTCATTTTAGAGGAAGAAACTGAGGTTCAGGGAGGTTCACAAGTCACCAAGCTAGAAAGTGACTGTATTTAAACAGGTCTATCTGCTCTTAAAGTACATAACAGTGGCAGTGTGTATAGAAGGCTACAATTTTTCAGAAAAAGTAGGGGGCATGTGCTTGTTTATGTATAAAATCCCTCTAGATGGGAACACAGTAAACTGGCAACAATGGTTGTCTCTGGGGAGAACTGGAAAGCTGGGAACAGGGGAAGACAACTTTCGCTGTGTATTTGGAACCATGTGAACGTATCATCTATTCAAAATGTAAATGAAACTGACATTAAAGAGACTGTTCTCAACTACCCATGTTTCCCAAAGTTGCCTGGGTTCAAGGGCACCTGGGGTACTTGTTAAAAATTACAGACTCCAGACATACCAGGGGAGGGACTTAGATAGCTGCATTTTGCTAGCTAATCTGGTAATCCTTGAGTTCAAGTAAGTTTAGGAAAGAAAACCTAAGACTACAGAGTCATGACCCAGAAATTATTCCAGCCGGATCCCAGGTCTCTGCAGAAGATGGGAGGTGGATCTCTTAGGGGAATGCATGGGAGGTGCCTTTGTCTTTTCTGAGGAGCAGAAGAGGGTTTCACACGGGCTGCTGGCTATTCCCTACTCGGTGCAGAGGAACATCTAGGGACAGGGAAAGGGTGAACCACGGTGCCTGTGACGCAGGATGGATAGGAAGCTGTGGTAGGAAAAATGAGGGTCCCCTTCCCCACCTGGCCCAAAAAGCTGCTGTTGTCCACGTCCAAGTGTGCACAGGACAAGACCTCATGGCAACACTTGCCCTTGACCAACTTTCACTTCAGCCAGAGCACTTTATGTTTATAAAACCACTTTCTGTATTGGGTTTCTGGGACAGACAGAGCTCTTAAATTCAAAGGCCCATGGGGGCCAGACAAGTAACAGATGAGGCTGGCTTGGTGTGAGACAAGAGGGAGCAGTGCAGACTGTGGCAAACACAGGTCCCGGGGAGGAGGGTGGCTGCAACTCCACTGTTCATCACCGCTCTTTAAGACGGTGGGCCCAGCACTGCTGCTGGCTCTTCCTGTTCTTTCAGCAAAGCCAGAATCCGCCCACTTAAGATTTCTGAGTGTGCCTAGGCGCTGAGCCAGGCTTCCCAGGTTATAATTCTGGCCAATTACCTTACCTCCCTGGGCATCGATTTTGTTACCTGCAACATGGAGACAAACATTCCTGACAAAACGCACAGTCTGACTGTATTAATGACAGAATATCAGAGAAACCAGACTGAGGCAACATTCTACAAAACCATAGGCCTGGACGCTTCAACGTCAGTGTGAGAGAGGAAAAAGGGAGGCCGTTCCCACTCAATGCACCACGTGATCCCGGATGGATCGGTCACTGCTGGGAGGGACATGTGTGGGGCAAGCAGGAAAGCGAACACGAACGTTCTGTTACATGGTAGTGCTGTATCGATGGCAAATTTCCTGGATCTGATTACTGCATTGTGGTTATGCAGGGGAACATCCTTGGTCTTAGGAGGAAGTACGTAGGCCTGAAGGGTCATGGCACCTGCAGCCAATGCACGCGGCTTGGCAGAAACACACCAGGCCTCGTTAATCACGGTTTCGGTGTCTGCGAATCTGCCTGCTTGCGGAGGCTGACCAAGGAGACACCCTGCCTTCTTGTTTCAGCTCCCACACTATCAACAAGTATCCTTTTCATGGTCTGATCCGTGCCATGGTTTTCATTTTGTGCTTTGTTAATTTCGCTGTTTAAAACGGTCCTGAAGCGTAGTGCTGACGGGCCGTCTAGTGTTCCTGAGTGTGGGAAGGCTGCGATGCGCCTCCCGGAGAAAATGCCTGTGTCAGGGAGGTAAGCTTCATTAAGGACGAATGACAGTTCTGTTGGCCCTGAGTTCAATGGTAATGACTCAACGCCATATATTAAATAAGGTGTCTTTAAACAGAAACATACACAGAACAGTGACGTATTGATCAGCTGACAAAAATATTGTGACCAGAGGCTCGTAGGAACGTCACCCTGTGTTTTCGATAGGACTGGTGGTTCAGCATCGACTAATCCACGGTGACTTCATAAAACTACCGTGAATGACAAGAACTGACTATATATTTCAGTTATTGTTCATGCAACTTTTCTGTAGATCTGAAATTTCTCAAAATGTTTAAAAAACAATTTGTTTAGAGGCACCAAGAGACATAACACGAGGCAGCCCAGACCCAACAAACACAGACACGAGAGGAGGTGTCCCTTATAAGTATATTTATGTGTTCGTTCACACACACACACGCACACACTCGACGTTGAACAAGGGGGGCGGTCAAGACGGAAAAGACAGGAAGCATCCAGGTGGCATTGGCATGGAGGAGGAGGGAAGGACAAAGGCAGCATTTGTCCCCGCTCTGGCTCCCACTGGTGGCCTCCTAACAGGAGGTGAACCTGGAGCTGGAAGAACAGGAAGTGCTTATTTTCTTAGAGGAAAGTTTCAAAGTGCAATAATTTCTCTTTAAAATAAGAGCCTCTCCCCTCCACTCTCTGCCCCCTGACAAAAGCCCAGCCCCCTGCACAGGCTGTCCTTGAGGCTGGGGCAGGATGAGATTGTGGGGAAAGGCCTAAGGCCAAAGCGAAGATGTGCCAGGCCCGGGAGGGCTTAGGCATAGTGGCTGCCGGGCGTCAGGGGGTGGTCCCCTCTGTGGTCCAGCTGGTCCTGCAAGCGGGCGAACTCGGCCAGCTCATTGAGCTCCTGGAACTGTCGGTCCGTCTTATGGCTGACCAATGAGCGGTAGAAGTGGACAGCAAAGACAATGAAGACCAGGCCGAAGGGGACCATGATGGTGGTGGAGGCGATGGCGGCGGCCTGGCCCGGGGTGATACCACCAGCACTGCCATTGCTGACGTTGGCAGATGGGGGCTTGCTGGTAGGCCGTGGCTGGCCCGGCTGCTTCTTCAGAGGCAGGAACTTGACCCAGCAGAGCAGCACGACCTCAGCCAGGAAGAGCAATGTGCCAATGACAGTGGAGAAGGCCCAGGCCAGCTCGATGTGGCGGTGCATGCGCTCGTGGGGCGACTCCTTGACCGAGTTGAGGTTGTGCACGTTGCTCACGGCCTCGATGTTGGGCAGGATGCACGTGCTGATCATGAGTGCGAACAGGTGCACCGCCACCAGCACCGTCGTGCAGGCACTGAAGGCGATGAGCAGCCCCGGCGGGTAGTCGTGTTCGGCGTCCAGCTGCACCTCCACCATCGCCACCTGGGGGTTAGGGCAGAGCGGGCTGAGCACCAGGATGGTCACGGCTCACAGAGGCTTTCCCCCCATCAAGCTCTGAGACCCCAGGCACGTCACTTGACCTCTCTGAGCCTCAGTTTCTGCATCTATATAATGGGGATAACAAGACCCACCCACTTTGGGGCTGAAAAGTGGCAGAAAGTACTGGTGGCAAAAGCAGGCTGCCTGGATTTCAATTCCAGTTCTGCTGCTCACTAGCAGTGTGTCCTTGGGAAAGTCAAGGAGTGAATCTCTCTGAGCCTCAACTTTCTTTTTGTAGGATAGGGAGATCATATTAATTCGTAAAGATTATTTTAACAACTAAACGAGAGCTCCTGGTACATGGCAAACACCTCCCAAATAGTCACCACTGCTGTTACCACCCAGCCAGGGATTAAAAACCAACTGCCACAAATGGTTAAATGGAAAGTTTTATGTCCGTCTTACTACAATTAAAAAAGGTTTGCATAAAAAAAAAAAAAAAAGCAAAAAAAAAAGCAAGCACCCACCTCTCCCTGTTGGCCCCACACTCCCATCCTCATGCAGAGGGGTGGGGGTGGGGATGAAGGCCCTTCCAGGCCATGTCTAAGAACACAGTATGCCAACCAACAAGGAACCACAAGACGCTTCCCAGAAGACATGGAGGGACAGCCCTGGGGCCATTCCCTCCCCAGGCCCAGCTCTGAGCTCAGGGCTCCAGGGCTAACTTACTAGCTGCTCCCCAGTTCCTGGTGACCTGTGGATCCGGGGTCAGCAGGGGCATACTCCGGGCTTGCCACCCGCTGCTTCTCACCCGGGCCTTGCAAATCACCCCCATGTGAAGGAGCCAGCTCATCAGATCTGCGCCAGGAGCAGCGGGTGGCAGGCACACTGCCAGGGCCTGCCTGCCGGGCCTGGGGCAGAGAGCACCGATGGCAATACCATGAAGGACAGTGACCCTTCATGAAGTGCTCGCTACGTACGTACTGTGCCAGGCTGCCCTGACCCCTCCAGACTCCTGGGGAGGGCGGTAGGCAGGCTCCTTCCTTCCCCACTGACTCTCCTTTGGCCTATAATGTTGGGCCCTGTTTGCTTTCATTTCTCATTCCTCTGTACCCTTATTATGGCCGGGAAAGGCTGTGTGGGGCAGTGGTTAGGAGCCAGGCAGCTTGCCTCTGAATCCTACCTCCTCTGCCGTTTATTAGACTGTGACTCTGGCCAGTTCCTCCAACTCTCTAGGCCTCAGTTTCCTTGTCTGTAAAATGGGAATAATGAGACATGGCTGACGGGATTTTTATGAGGATTAATTTACGTTAATCCCAAGTAAAATACTGAGTGCTTGGCACAGAGTAAACTCTCAGTGAAAGTAAGCTTTATTATTAAGTTTAAAAACCTCATCCCCAAAGCCACTGTCTCCATGTGAAATCCTCTGGGGTTGGTTTCTAACCTCCCGGTGTAGGGGTAAGTACAATTTAGAGCTGATTTGTGGTCCGACACCTTTGAGACTCTGGTGACAATTACGGATATCCTCAGAACACCCAGGTATAGTCATAAAACTTTTCAGACAATTTTGATGGGATTCACAGACTTTTACTGTGGAATTCCTACCATTGATGATTCTATGAACTTTTCAGCCTAGGAGTTTACAAAATGTTTCAAGTTCATACAAATCTGGAGCAGTGTCATTAGGATTTTGACTGCTTTTCAGACCATTGGTGGCCTAATGTCAGCCCTGAGAATTCTTAGTACATGCTGGTGAGGGATATGGGGCATCAGGGCAGGCCACCAGGGCACAGGGAATTAAAAGTCACATCCGGAAGCCCTGTGGTCTGTCCCCAGGGCTGCCTACTCTGGAAAAGGGGGGCATGCATCCTCTAGCAGTGGGTGCCTCGTGCTATCTCCCCACCCCCAGTACTTCCTCTTCCTGTTTTGGCCTGTTGCCCCGGAACCTGAAACAGGAGAAGGGACGAACAGGAGAGCCTGCTGCTTGGCTGTCCCAGGTCCACTGGCTATTTATTCCCTCATTGGAAATGTCTGGACCCAATAGGTGTGTCAGGCCCTGAGCTGGGCATGAGGAGGGGGGGTGGAAGGAGGGGCATATACAGGTAACATTCTCAATCTGTAACCTTACCTGTATCTCCCCCTCCGTATAGCCTGAAGCATGAATTAGCTCCTCTACTTACAAAGCTGGTAACCCTGGACAAGTATTTCAACTTCTCTGTGCTACAGCTTCCGTATCTGTAAATTAAGGGCCTACTTCCTATTTTTATTTTATTTTTTTTCCCAGAGGGCCTACTTCTTATAATTGTTCTGAGGATTCATGAATTAGCAAATATAAAGCCTGTAGGACAAGACCTGGCATATAATAAGCTTAATAAAGTGTCAATGATTATTAGTAACATCATTATTATTCTTTTACAAAATGAGGTTCAGAGAAGTAGGTCGGCTGTCCCACGGGTCAGACTGCCCATGAACAGGGGATCTGAACTCAAGTCCACTTGGCCTTGAAGCCCGTGTGCAAAGGGGGTAACAGGATGGCTTCCCACACATGGTTGCTATTATAGACTGAATGTTCGTGTCCCCTCTAAATTCATACTTTGTAACCTTAACCCCCGATGTGATGGTGTTAGGAGGTGGGGCCTCTGGGAGGTGATTAGGTCACGAGGGTGGAGACCCCATGACAGGACTAGTGCCCTTATAAAAAAGACCCCACAGAGCTCCCTTGCCTCCCAATCATGTAAGGACAATGATGTCCATCGGCCAGGAAGCTGGCCTTTACCAGACATCGAATCTCTGGGCACCCTGATCTTGGACTTCCGGCCTCCAGAATTGTGAGAAATAAATGTTGATAAGCCACCTAGTCTGTGGTGTTCTGTTATAAAAGCCCAGATGGACTAAGACATTAAATGAGGTCCTGATATGATATTGTTTAATACAGGGCCAGCCCACAGGAGGAGCTCAATAAATCTTAGTTGAAAACGAAAACACAGGGCTTGAAGTGGAAGAGAAATAGCACCTGGACACCCTCAGCTCAGGCTAAAGAGAGCTGGCCCCACGTTTCCATGCTCTGCCTTCAGGGGTGGGAGAGAGACTGGACCCCCAATCTGGGTCCTGAACCACATCTGGCCAGATGGCCACATCAGCACGACAGAGACCACCCTTTCCATAGCATGTGTCACACCCACAGGCTCCGGGGTCAGAAGCAGCTGTTGGAACACACCTGGCCTGGGGCCACCAGAACTGGCCAGCCCTCCCCCAGCTCTTGGGCTGGGGAGAAGCTGGGTGGCTTGGTCTGCACACTTAGCTAAGGAAGAGGAAGGGGCCTGCTGCTATTCTCTGGAAGAAACCCCATCACCCTCACTGGACCCTACAATTCCTTGAACTTCAACCATGTACATTGGCTGTGTGTACCGTTTCCACATTAAAGATCAAGTTCAGAGCCATGGGGCTGTGTAAAGGAGCAGCTGGCACAAACCATGGATCCTGACGAAAACTGTTCGCAGGAATAGAGGCCACTGCCTTTTCCAGAATGCTTCCTGCTTGGGAAATCTCCCCATGGGTAGGGAGAGTAAAGTCAGGGGGGCCTCACAGAATCTGGCAGGCGACTCTCAGGGCCCCCAGCTGAGTCCCAGAGAGATCAGATCAGATCAGATTGCAAGCAGCTTCACAAGGTAAATATAGCCGGAGAACGCTAGTTAACCCAAAATAAACAGCTCCCAGCCAGCCACGGGCCTGCTTGAACCTGGCCACAGGAGTCCCAAAGGGGTAGAAAAGGCGAGAGACCACCAGCCCCACTCACACTGGTCCATTAACCCCTACAGGGGACGCTGGGATGCCAATTTTCAAGCATGAGCCAAGAAGACCGTATAATTCTGAAAGGTAGGGCCTGGCTGGCTTTGCGAGGTGTCCGCCCACTGCGCCTGAATGCCAACCACCTCTCCTCATTCTTGCTGGACTCCATGGAGACCCTAGCCTCCTGGCGCCTGAAAGTCCAAGTCCTTCTGAGGCAGACCCCTTATACCTGGCCTGACCCCAGCACCCACAGCTGGGAGACACAACTGTCCTTTCCCAAGCCTGGGCTTCTCTTTGAGGAGGGTAGGTGGCTGCAGCCTAAGAGAGCCGCCAAGCCGCAGTCACTCAGGGTCACCCAGAGCTGTCTGAGCCTGCCGGCCCCACCTCAGACGCAAACCATCTATTAAGAAAGGACTGAGGCTTAGTCCAGCAGGTTATAAACTCTTCTGACCACTACAGTCCAGTACTCCAAATGTTTCTATAAATAGACACACATAACAGAAATAAAAGTTCTACCAAACAATACTTAAAAGCAAGAACATGGTCTAGTCTTACAATACGCAATGCATGCCACTTTCTATTTCATTCCATTCTTATTCCACTAAAAAAGAATGTTGGTTGCAACTAACTAAATACATGTCATAAGCCACTAATTGGTTGAACCTGCAGATTGGGGTGGGGATGGCGGGGAGAACAGGCCTAGATTTTCCCTTCATCTGGCTAATTCCAACTTCTTTAGTTTTACCTTCTAAGTCATTCATTCCATGACCTCCCAGGTGAGGACGGGCCATTCATTCATTCACGGAAAATATTTATTGAGAAACAACTACGTGCTTGGAGGAACTTGTGGCTCTGCTGGAGAAAAAGCAGGAATTAAGACAGCCAACTCCCTGCCCCAGGGAAGATGACAGGCACCCAACATTTAGGCAAATAAGTATTTTCAGCAGTGATAAGTGTCCTTCAATCAATGCTCCTCCACCACCGCACTAACCACACTGTCTGAAGATGTAATGACATGTCCTGTTCACTCCACTCTACTTCTGTTTCTCCAGCACTCAGTGTAGGGGCCTCAGTAAAAGAATATGGAAGGAATAATGGAGGTAAGACCCGACCTTCAGATCTTTCAGCCAAGGCTTCTCAAGTATCCGACAGACAATCCTACGTGATCTGCTGGGGGTCAGAAGACCGTATTAGAACTTCTGATGGCATTCATTTGTTACTTAGCTCATCCTTTCGACTTTTCAATATTGTGTTTTTATGTATATTTTAATACACATGGTGTTTTATTACAACATATATCATACATAAGCAGACATATGTACGATACACATAATATGCATCACATCTGTATACATAAATATACAAATACTGAGGATAGAGCTAACAATCTTTTTTTGTGAGGAGCATGTGCGCAGAAGTTTGGAGACCAACATTTAGACCAGGGGTCAGCAAACTGGCCTGCAGACGACAGTTTTTGTAGTTTTACTGGCGCATAGCCACGTCCATTCATTTACCTGTGGCCTGAGCTAAAACGGCAGAACTGAGTAGTTACCGTCGAAAGCTCGTGGCCTGCAAAGATGACAATATTTCCTATCCGGCCCTTTACAGAAAAAACTGGCCATTCTTGGTTAGACCAGTGCTCCCAAAAAGGGCTGTCACATCATAGTCTCTGGAGATTCTCCTCTTAAGAGTCTGTGGTCCCATCAGTTTGAGACATCACTTCTGGGGAACACATTAAAGGCCCCCCCAGACGTCCCACCAGAGAGAAACCTGCTGGTTTTGGTTTAAACTTTCTCAGTTTTACTTCTTCAACAGAATCCCCGCCTCCCGCGCCAATGACCACAGTGGCCCCTTGGGAAGCCCCAGAGTCCTCTTTCACCAGCCCTGGACCTAGTGACCAGCAGAGCTCAACACAGATCCAAGCTGAAAATTCCAGAAATGTGCCTAAGGCACTTACAAAAAGGCTTCTCAGTTAGGCAGGGAGCACCGTCTCCCTGGGGCATTCAGCGAATTTCCATTTCTACACAGCCCAGAGCTGGACATCTGGAAGACTTCAAAGGCCCAGTTACTGACCAGCTACAGGGATGTGGAGGGACAGTAGTCGAGAAGAAAAGGCTCCAGGTCAGACAGACCAGGGCTTGATCAAATTCTACTAGCTGGGTGATCATAACCTCTATGAACCTTAGTTTTCCTACCTACAGTACATACCTTTATAGCTGTTTTAAGGATTAACTAAGAATGGAAGAAAAAGGTCCAGGCACATGCCTAGTACTTAGTAAACAGTAACATCATCGACATTATTCTAGAATTCATCATGTAACTCCTCCACTGCAGAACCTTCTATGGCTCCCCACTGCCTATATAAGAGTTCAAATTTCCCAGCCTGCCAGTCAGTGCCCTGTGCCATCTTGCCTGGCTAGATTCATTTTTCTCTACTACTTCCCACAGACCCTGAACTTCAACCACACCAGCCCTTCTGCCTTTCCCCCAAGCCCTAACTCTACCACCCTCAAGGCTTACTTGGAATCACATTCTTCTAAATCAGTTAACCCTTATAAATGCAGTCTCAACACCATGTTCCAAGGGTGAGCAAGATTCCTTGATGGCTGGGCCAGGTACATTCTAAGTGCTTTGCAATTAAAGATGCTCCTTTACTTATGATGGGGTTTCATCTCAATAAAACGATAGTATGTTGAAAATATTGGAAGTCAAAAAATGCTTCGGATACACCTAACCTACTGGACATCATAGTTTAGCCTAGCCTACCTTACACGTACTCAGAACACTTACATTAGCAACACTGGTCAAATTCATCCAACATAAAGCCTATATAAAATGTTGAATATCCTGTGTGATTTATTATGCATATCACTTTTGCACCATCATAAAGTCAAAAAAACCATTAAGTCAAACCATCTTAAGTTGGGGACTATCTCTACTAACTCAATGAATCCTAACCCCATCATATGAAGGTGGAACTAATATTATCCCCATTTTACAGATGAGGAGACTGAGGCTCGGAGAGGCATTAAGTGACTTACCCAGGATCTCACAGTTCTAAGTGGAAGAGCCAGGATTTGAACCCAAGATGTCTAGTTTCAGAGTCCTCATTCTTACTTTGCTCAAATATACCCAAGCCTCCCATCACTCTCCCATAGCAATGGGGCTACACCATAGACAGAAAGCTCTGTCGCTTACCAGCCAGGTAACGTCAGGCAAGTCATTCGACCCTCACCAGGCTGTGTGAAGATCACAAGAGATGGTACAACACTTAGCACAACGCTGAGCCTCTCGCAAGTGCCCAATCTAAAATAGCAACGATTACTACTAGTATTTAGCACTATGAGTTGTAATAGTAATTTCATACTCATCTCCATGCCCCCCAGACTTCGAATACGTCATAGAGGCTCAATAATGTCTTATGATTTGAGCTCTTCCTTCCAACTCATTTTCATAGAAATTCCAAGCAACTTCTGAACCTGCTCTGGAACCTGGGAACAAAAGGGTGCTGGCGGGCAGAGAACTTGAGGAGGCAGATAATCCAAAAATAATTGATCCCAGGTCGTGGAAAGCATTTTGTTGACGGCAGCAGGCTGACCTTCCCAATTATCTTCTGCTTAGGCTAACGTTACAGCCTGCCCTCCCCAGCAAACCAAGACTGCCATGTGTGCTTGCCACGGTTCTGCAGGGGACTGGGTCAGGCCAAGCCTGACAGCCTCTCATTGAGAGGTAAACTGAGGCACAGATGGCCAAAATGACGATCCTTGAAGGTACCTCTGGCTCAAAAGCAGGAGTCCCCAAACCCTGGGCTGTGGACCGGTACCAGTCCATGGCCTGTTAGGAACTGGGCTGCATGGCGGGTGAGTGAGTGGAGCTTCATCTGTATTTGCGTCCACTGCCCAGCGTCAGCATCGCCGGCTCAGCTCCACCTCAGATCATCAGGCATTAGATTCTCATAGGAGCACCGGTCCCTGTAGCCAAAAAGGTTGGAGACCGCTGCTCGAGAGCACCTGCTGGGTACTGATCACGTGCTACATCCAGGGCCCCTAGTTTGGAGTCTGGATGCTGAGTCCAGACACAGCATCTTATTTCTAGAAATACTGTCAGGAGCAGGAATCTTGTCTGCAGACTAGAGGGTTCAGCTAAGGTATACATCATCAGATCCTGAATATTCTACAACCTTTTGTAGGCCCAGTTGGGCCTCGTAATGAATCCTCATGCAAGTCCCTGGGAAAACAAGGTGTGTGCCCCGTTTGTTCATGAGAAAGCTGGAGCCAAAGAGTAAAGCCACTTGTCTGAGGCCTCATGGCCTATCTCTCCAGCACATGAAGACACTGGACAGGCTCTTCTACCCACGGCAGGGGGGTAGGGTCCTCTCAGTTCCCTTCTGGCTCTTGGAAGACCCTCACTCAATCTCACCTGGAGACCAGGTGAGCTTGGCATCCCCCCTGGAGATCACAGGTCATGTCAACTCCTCTGGTGTTCTAGGTCTCTAGGGAGGAAGCCTTTGGGTACAGGAAATTGGTAGTGCTGACTCACAGGACAGGGAGAGTAGTCCAGGAAACTCCTCACTCTGTTTCCATAGTGCTGGGCTATGTGGCACCCCTTCCTCGCAGGCTCACGCACAAAACTGGGTGTCCGTGGTGGGGGTGGGGCACGGCCAGACCTGCCCTGCTTAATTAATGCCCATCCCCTCCCCAACCCCATCTCTCCCATAGATTTCCAGGCACATGGCAAACACAGCTGCTCTCTTGTAACTGCTTCCCGAGAATGAATGCTGTCATGGGATTCAGCCCATCCTTGCCGGCAGAACTTTTGCGGATTCCATCAGCAGAGCCAGGAAGCCTTTGCCACCCCGACTGGGGAAAATAAGGATCCCCAATAAGCAGTATAGGTGAGCAAAGGCCCTCCCAATGCTGCTGGCTGCCCCTGCCTCCAGACTTTCCAAACTGCTTTTAGCAAGAGGAAGAGGGAGGTGACATTTGATTAGAAGGCCCAGCTTCTTTGGAAGAGAGGACCAGAGAAGGCAGAAGACTGTCACTCACTGGATGCTCACTTCTCCTGGAGTGGGAAGGGGCCTGGGCAGCTATGAATTTATGACCCCAAGAAAAAGGAGAACAGGCATCCCACCATCTTAAACCCAGAGCACTGCTGTGAAGAACTAACAATCACTGGTGTCACCCCTTCCCTGAAACTGTAACATTTTGTTTTCCTTAAAAGAAACTTTTCTGCTTTATCTCTCATTTCCTAGGAGGCCTGGTCCTAACATGACCCTGGCTGGGCATCGATCAGAGCTCCATACACAGAAATGACAAATGTGCCCAAGAGAATTCTGGATGCCAGCTGATCTGGGTTCAAATCCCACTCCAGCAGACTAGCTGTGTGGCCTTGGTAAAGTCCCACAACAAAATCCCCTTGAAGGGGGGTCGAGGAGTTAGTGTGGAAGTTAGGGAACCCAGACAACGCTAGTACGTAGCAAGTGCTTGGTAAATGTCGGCTCTTCTTAGACAGTCTTCAGGCAAAGGCAGAGACTGGTCCCTTAGAATCTGCGACGGAAAGACCAGAATTTCATCATATCAACCTAAATTCTCTCTCAAGCCTCCCTCAATTTAATTCTTAAAATCAGAGAAACTTCTGAGTAGCAGCCTTCATTCAGAAGTTAAGGCAGCAAGTGGTGGAGCTGCGGGAGCTCTTCCCACCCCCAGTCACCTGGCATTGGCACTGTGGCCCAGTGTGCTCCAGCCCGCTCAGGGCTTCTAAAGATTGCAGCAGGCTCCACCGTCTTGGCCCACTTGTTTGGAGAACACAGGGAGAGTACCAGAAACACTCCCTTCCCAAGAAAACACAAAGGGTGTAGCCGCTCCCTCCCTCAAGGCTAAGGGCTTAGCTCACTCACTGACAGAAGTGATCTGAGCTAGAGACCTGGGGTGGGGGTGGGCAAGATCCCATTCCAGCAGGCAGATAATCCAGAATCGTTACTGGTGCCGTGCCTCGTGCCTCGGGAGACTCCAAGATTCCCCGCCTGTAGGCATCCCCAGGGCCACTTCTCTGCCCAACCTGCAGCCTCACCTACCCCACCCCTCCGAGGCTCCTTTCTCACTCCGCCCAGTCCTGCATAGGGAGAGGAAACTATGCCTACCCTCCGCCCCCCAAATAAGAAAGAGCCCATTCAAAGGGAATATGTCCCACCCTCCTCCCCCATCCGGTGACTCAGTGGCAAGTTGCTGGAGAAAAATCGGAGGGTGGGGAGTGGTTGTCAAACCCCCAGACTAAAGCTCTCGGAAAACACGGTAGGAAAATAAGGGTGTCAGGAAATCCCCTCTACTGAGTGATAAAAGAACGCTGCCAATATCTCTGGCCTCAAGTGTGGGGGCACAAGAGAGCCAACTCAGGGGTCCCTCTTCCTACTTCCTGACACCTGCTCCCAAGGAGATCAGATCCCTAATGTCCTTCTTTTCCCGGAACAAATGAGGGACCGTGTAGTTACAGATCCACTTCGAAGATCCTGCTGTTTCTCTCTCCTTGCCGCATCAAGCTTGCCCGTCTGAAGGCCCTCGAGTTCCTCCAGCCCTGGACATTTCTATGACACCTCATCGCCCACATAGGGTGTCACTTGTCGCCCACCTCTCCTCACGTCTAGCCCCTCTGGCGCCCAGCTCTCCCCGTCGCCCCTGTGGGCCCCGTCGGGGCCGCGGGCCGGAGCGGCCAGGACGGTGGAGGGGGCAGGGCAGGGCGGCCCGAGCTCACCATGGCGAAGCCGGAGAGCAGAGCCGAGGTTCGGCTGGAGGCTTTGAGCTTGGCGCGGCTCAAGTAGAGCTTGCGCCAGGACAGCGCCTGCATCGAGTGCTCGTTGAGGCTCATCACCTTGGAGTAACTCTGGCCGATCCAGTCCGGGTAAGTGACGGCGGGCGGTGGCGGCGACCCTGGGGGCTCCCCGTCCCCGCTCCGGCGGCGGCTCCGGCGGCTGCCGCTGAGGGGAAGCTCCGGGCTGCTGCTGCTCGGGGGCGGGGCGGGCTCCGGATGCATGAAGCACGCTGCAAAGGCGCGGGCCGGCCCGGGCGCCAGCGGAGGCAGCGGCCCCCACTCCCCGCCGCACCTCCGCCTCCGCCTGAGGCAGCCGCCGCCTGCCCCTCGCGCGGGCCGGGCCTGACGCGACCGGCCGCGGAGGAACAGAAGGAGGGCGCGGAGGCAGCTTTGCAGCGCCGCTTGCAAAAGCCCCGGGCCGCAGCGACGCGAGCTTGCGCGCGAGGCAGCGTCCCGGATCCCCCCGGCCCGGACCCTCGGCGCGCGCCGCGATTGGCCGTCGCCCCAGGCTGATTTGCATACGCCTCCACCCACCCTAACACCCCGCCCACGAGGGGGTGGGAGGGGCCTGCGGGTCATGTGACTCGTCTCCTCCGACGGCACCGCCCCACAATCTCTGGCGCGACGCCGCGGGCGCCCTCACCTCTTCCTGGAAGTGCCCAAGGCCCCGGGCCCTACCGCGCTCCAGCTGCCGGCGCCTCTCGTCTCTGCAGCTGCTCCGATGGCCCTGCTCCCGGACTTCAGACTCCTTCCTTGGTCAGGACGCCTGAGGTCACCTCTGGGCGCTTCCTGTGGCCCGTTTCCCTGTTGGAACAAGGTAGCTGAAGGTCTGCAGGAAGAAGCAGGCTGAGATCTAGAGTTCATTCATTCGGTATTTACTGAGCACCTACTTGGTGCCAGCACTTCCTGCCCTCGTGGAGTTTATATTCTAGTGGGATAGACACAAACACCAAGGAGTAAATTATAATGATTTAGAGATGATAAATACATAGAAAAAATAAAGCAGAGTAAGGGGGCTGGGCTGGGCTGCAATTTTAATTTTAGAATGCTCTGGGCAGGGATTTTTGGTCTGTTTTGTCCAGTTCGCTCACTTACAGTTCATTGTCTGACACAAAGTAGGCCGGCCAACACCCGATAACACACTCATTCAGCAAGTGTTTATTGAACACCTATTAAATGTTAGGCTGAGAGTCCAGAAAAATAGTAACTTTAATGGAATCATATTTCTCGCGTACAAACGGGGCACATATCAGACGTAGTCACATTTGAGCAGAGACTAGAACCAACAATACAAAGAGTCGGACCTGCTTTCCAACGAGCTAGGGATAGCAGGTGCTAAGACCCTGAAGCAGCAATCTCTGGCTGTTGAAACATTAGGAGGCCAATTTCACCGCAGAATAGCGGAGGGCAGAGGTGAGAGGTGGGTATAGTACTGAGCTAAGAACTGTCCCCTAGGATATCAGCTCCAGGACTGGGACCTTAACTGTTGAACTCTACCCCCTGTATCTAGAATATCTCTTGATGAATACGCGGTGCTCAGTAAATATTTGTTGAATGGATAAGTGTGGGAGAGACAGGTCCAAGTTACAAGCGTGAGGCATTCAGGGTCAGCTATGTGAAATATAACTCGTCACCACTAGAGAGCGCCCCCTCCACTCACCCGCATTATGGGATAAAACTGAAGGCCCCTGCCTCCCCCAAAAGTTTCTGGGATTCCCCCAGAGGCCTTTTTCTGTTTTCATGAACGCTAGGGTAAAACACCAGGAATTTGAAATCTCACCCCACTGGACTTGCTTCTTTGTTGGTCTTTGTACTTGCCATCTGTGTCTCAGCTCAAATATCACCACCAAAGAGAGACCTTCCCCATTTCATGTTCAATCACCTCACCCTATTTTATTTCCTTTACAGCTCTGATCATCAGTATCTGAAATCACTTAGTTTATTTAATTGACCTGTTTGTCTGTGCCCCCCCCACACCCCCACAGATGTATGTCCTGAGAGCAAAATTTGTAATTTTAAATAATTTTGCTATCACTCCAGAGCATCTCACAGGGTCTGGCACACTGGAGACTCCCAAAAGAAAATGTTCAATGAGTAAAATAATGAAATGTTTCTGGTTCCGTAAAAACCCCAGTTTAGAATTGGGTTCACACATTTGGAGGCCGATGGGGCCTGAGGGGGGCCAGCAGGACTGTAAGGGGAAGCTGCTGGAAGCTGGGAGGAGAGATTTGCTGATTAAGGAGAACAAAAGGATGGGGGGTGGGCAACTCTGCAGGAGGCTTCAGAGGTAATGGGCCAGGTTTCCTTTTTCCTGTTCCTATATCGTGCCCCTCCCACTCTCTGGGGTTTGAATCCCACCTTATGCACAGACCAAAAAGAAAAAATTCTATCCAGACTTGGGGAGGAGTCTGAGCAACCCCCGTTTCTCACCTTGGAGTCCTAGAGCCCTGAAGGGCATGCGCTTAGGACCTTCTCCCCATCCTCGTTGGAGCCACCTGAAACTGAGATGCACGAACACCATCCCAAATGCTGATTTAACAGAAGGAGAAACAGGCTGCAGAGAGAAAGCACCTTGCCAAAGGACGCCAGGCGTCCCACCCCCGCGGGGCCTCCAGGTTCCACATGCTCTCCCTAGTGTCCAGGGAGGTGTGTGCTCTCAGCCTTTTGGGGTTCCCAACTGAAGACAAGCAATTTTTCAATCAGCTCTGCACATGAGAGTATAAAGGTCCGCTCAGAAGGGTTGTCTCAACCCTCTCTGCTCTGAGTCTTGAAATCCCCAAATTAAGAGTAATAAGAACCACCATTTGAGCTCATGCCTTTATAGAACAGTGCTTGTATACCTCTGATGATGGGAAGCTCACGTCTTCCTGAAGCCATGCATTTCTGTATTTTTTTTTTTCCTAACAGTTCAAAAGTTTTCCTTCTATGGAGCTGGTATTAGCCTCCCTACAACTCCCTCTGTCACACAGAATGTGCGACATCCCTCAGCTGCCCAGCCCTGGTGCCAATTCCACAAAACATCTGGAAGGCGGCTTTAGTGAGTGATCCAGAAGACTTTCACAGTCAAAAAACTGAGTGAAGGAAGCTAAAAACAGATACGGTCAGGGGATGGGTTGCAAAATTCAGAATTAGGGTTTGTGTTGATATCAAAATGATTCTCTGGACTTGGATCTCAGAGATCATGTCCAGGAGAACCACTGTCTGCCTCCCTGCTCCCCAATTCCTGGGCTCGTAGGGCTTACTGTCTCCCCCTGGTTAGAAGCCATTGCTGGGTCTTTGGCTTTGTGTCTATGCCTTTTATGATTAGTGCATTTCGTGTGCTGGCTAAGAAATCTTTGTCAGCCCCAAGGTCATGAAGGTATTCGCCTGTGTTTTAAAACTTTAAAACATAGATTTTTAAAAAGCTTAAGTGTCTTTGCTTATATGTTCAGGTATCTGATTCCACTTCAAACTAATTTTTGAGTGAAATAGGTTTCTCCATTGACATGCATGTACATTTTTTTTTTGCCAAAAATCAAGTGACTATATATGAGGAGGACCTGTTTCTGGACTCTATTCTATTGCTTTATTTGTGTATTCTTCTGTCAATATCCACTGCCTTGATTACTCTAATTTTAAAATAAGCCTCGAAGCAATGTAGATTAAGTCTTTCAACCCTGTTCTTTTTCCAACTGGTTTGGCTATATGAGGCAATTTACATCTCTCTATATCTTGGAGTAAAATGTTGGGGTAAATTTTGTCGACATATACATGATTTGAGAATCATTACATTTCTTAAGGGGCAAGTGTCAGCAGAGTTAAATCTCCTGGAAGATCTAATCCTCCATTAGCAAAACAGGACCAACTAGGGTCACACTGAGGAGACTGAGCACCCGAGATCGAGGGAGACTATTATGGGTTGAATTGTGTCCCCCAAAAGATATGTTAGAGTCCTGACTCCCAGCACCTCAGAATGCTATCTTGTTTGGAGACAGGGTGTTTATAGAGGTAGCAAAGTTAAAATGAGGTCATTATAGTGAGTCCTAATCCAGTACAACTAGTATACATATAAAAAGGGGAAATTTAGACACAGGGTCATGACCAAAGAGAGGAGGGTGTGAAGAGACACAGGGAGAAGAGGGCCACATACAAGCCAAGGGATGCCCGAGGCTACCAGAAGCCAGGAACGAGGCCTGCAATATATTTTTTCGTAGAGCCTTCAGAGGGAATATGGCCCTGCTGATACCTTGATTTCAGACTTCTGGCCTCCAGAATTGTTAAACAATAAATTTATAGTGTTCCAGGTCACCTAGTTTGTGGTACTTTGTCACAGGAGCCCTAGGAAACTAACATAAGTACCCCGGAGTGATTTGAGGTGAGATTTTCAGCCAGACAAGGAAGTTGAGGCCTGGGTTTATTAGGAGACTGCAAGTATGTTCGAGATGACAACAGGGATTAGAAAAGGGCATAGACTTTGGAGCTAGGCCCACCTCGATTCAAATCTCAGCTTTGTCAATGTATAACTATGCCACTTTGGGCAAGCAACTCAACCTCTCTGAGCCCCACCTGTCAAATGGGAATAGTGATGGGACCTGGCAGAAAGGGTTATTATGAGTGTTTCACGAAAGAACATTTGTCTGGCAATTAGCACAATGCTCAATAAATGGCAGTTACTATTTTCCCTTTTGTGGGATGTTCTGTGCTCAATGAAAGGGGATTGTCTCATTCTAAATCTAATGAATTGGCTAATCTGTGAGTATTTACAAAGGCAGAGTATCAGTGAGAATCCAACTAGGAAGAACAGAAGAGGGGAATTTATAGAAAGAATTGCTTCATAGGTAACAGAAGAACTATGGAAAAAGGCATATGGGAGGGTGACTCACAGATCAGCTAGGACAGGAGGACCAGTACCCCCTCGGGTAGGAGGGACAGAAGGAGGAGGTAGTGTTTCTAGTATTCAGGAGGGCCTGGAGTCACCAGCTAGAAACCTGACCCCAGTGGGCCTGCCTGGTGAGAGAGAGACACACAGGAAATGCAGCTGCTGCTGGAGATATTACCCGAGGCAGAGAGAGGGAAGAATACCCTGGCCTCTCCCTTTCCACCCACCAGGCTTCCTGTCACTGCCTCCTAATGCTCAATCTATGCAGGAAGCCAATTAATGGGCAACCTGCAGGAACCGTCTTCTTGGTGAAGCAGAGGAAGGGCAGGGAATGGCCTTGAGGGTAAACACTGGCGAGTGTGGGTTACATTTAATCTCTCTGAGCCTCAGGTTCCCCATCTAGAAAATGGGGATAATGGTCTCTATGAGTATCTACTCATAGAACGGTTGAGTGCATGAAACAAGAGAGCCCATTTCAACAGTTTAAGACACTGCCTGGCGGAGAGTGGGGAGTGCCTTGTCAATGTGGGTGAACGATCTAGTTAGCTGTTTTCTGTTCAGAGGATGAAAGCAGGGACTCAGACAGAGGCCTGGGAATAAACTCGCAGAACAGGAGCAGCGCTGGTGCTGGTGATATTTTTATCTCAGGGACATGCCCATCTGTCCTCTCTTCGTTCTAAGCTGGTGACTCTGTCAGTCTCCTTTTAGAAATCCTGAGTCAGGGCTGACCACACGAAGTTCAGGGTGGTTGGGGGTTTGATCTCCACTCTCCTTCAAAAGGATTTCAAGTCCACTCGATTTTTATCTGGTGTCTCTGCCTCCAGGCGCTGCTAAACTTTTCCTTCCTTCCTCCATCCCAGGGCTGAGCTGTCTCCAGATTCTCTCTTTGTGTATTAACAAGAAAAATGGAACAGCCCATGTTGCCAAACATGTATTTAAAGTGACACCCTGGGTTCAGGGAGTAAAAAATAAAAACGTTTAAGGTTTAGATGAAAAGTCTCCACGCTCAGCTGTCTCCTGACCCTGGGCTGCCTTTAATCCCGTGCCCTGGCTTGTGAAAGCCTTTTAACTGAGGGCATTTATTTCTCAGAGAACTGTTCCAACCTAGTCACATAAAAATGCCCAACCTCCCAGGAACGGCCTGTCAGTGTGGCTCTGTGAGGCCCCAGGGAAAGTGGGGAAATTGGGGTGCTGCTCACCCTAAGGATCACCCCTGACTCCTTGCTTTCCTTCATCGTGCCCTCCCCCCACCATACCTCATCCGTCAGAAAACCTAGTCAACCTTACTAGCCCTTAACATTTTCCTAAAATCTGAGCTCTTCTCTCCGGTATCACCGGTTCCATGTTATCCAGGCCACCTGTTGGAATAAAACCCAAGCGCCCTACCGGTGAAGGGAAGGCCTTTCTCGAGGGAGCCCCTTCCCACTCTCTCCAACACCGTGCCCTCTCCCCACTTCTCCCCAGCTGACTTGCACAGGAGCAGGTTACTCCTCACTGTTCTTGCCACAGGCCCAGTCCTCACAGCCTTGCCTCCTGCTGTCCCCTCTGCCTGAATTCGTGCCTCAAGGCCTCTGCACAGGCTGTTCCCACTGCCTAAATGCTCTTCCCCCAGATCTTCACAAGGCTGGCTGCGCCTTCCCTTTTAGACCTTAGCTCAGTGTCACCTTTTTGGGGAGAGGTCTTTTCCTGATTAATCTATTTCATCCTCCCCCACCCCCCGCGGTCTCTGACATCACGGGTGTTTCCTTAATGTCAGCATAAGCCCTTTTACTGTTCTGTTTTTAAAAATTCATTTACTTACTTAGCGTCTCTCTCCCCCACTAGAATGTGAGCAAATGAGGGAAAAACTCTTCCTTGCCTCGTTCACTACTGTATTCCCAGTGACTGGTACACAGTAGACCCTTGTCAAGTGCTTGTTGAATGGATGGATGGACAGACAATAGTCTGGACGTCCAGTCTGGTCCCTGGGCTTCAGTGTCCAGGATTCAGGCTCAGGATGGAGGGAGATCGGAAAGGCAGGAGGGAGCAGCACGTAAGGAGTACTTCCTGTGTCCCGGGCCCTGTGCTAGTCCTTCTTTCATGAAGTTCAACATTTATTGAACACCTACTGTATGCCAGGTGTGGTGCAAGTTATTTATTCAAGGTACATTCATTGAGTGCCTACTGAAAGCTAGGCAGTGTACATTTATCAAGTATCTGCTGTATACCAGCTGTCCCAAATCGGTGCCTGTGTACACAGTAGTTCAATAAATGCCTGAATCAGTGAATGTCTTCAAGGAGCACCCAGTCTTCCTTTTAGAATGGCCTGTAAATAAATAACTCTAACGTGCAAAGATAAGCCTATAACGTGGGCGTGTTCAGAGTGCAGAGGGGCCCCGATCACCTTGTACTGCCAGGTACCTTTCCCAGAGTGTTATCTCCTCACCTGGGACCAGCTCTTTGAAGGTCAGGCGGATTTGTCCCTCACTCACCTGCTTGTCCAACCCTGGGCACCCAGGAAGGATTTTGCCTGTAGCACATGTCCAGTCAGTGCCTATTGTCTGGTCACTGCTGCTTCTGCTACTGGCAGTTGTCCCTTCTCATACACCAGGCAGGAGGGCAGCAGGCTGGTCCTAATCCTGGTGGTGGCTGCCAGCGAGCCGGGAGCCTCCAGCACGCTGCCCGCCCTCCCACCTGCACGACTTTTCCAGCTGTAAATGAAGGATTTGTTTCTCCCTCCTTGGTGCAGCCCCTTGCCCGGGCTCCTTGTACCAATCCAGGCCGTGCACAGAAATCGATGAAGGCTCCCGTCCTCAGCATGGGCGCAAGGCTTCGCCCGATCTGACACTTTCCTTCCCCTCTCCTCCTTCTCTTCCTAATTGTGGTAAAATATACGTAACATCACAATTACTATTTTTAACCATTTTAAAGTATAGAGTTCATGGCATTCAGTACATTCATGCTGTCGTGCAGTCATCAACACCATCCTTCTTTTTTGATAATAAAAATTTTACTCATTTACTCTTTATCTTATATTGGGGCATTATATTTAATAATCAGTTCATGTAGAACATTTACAAAGATGTCTTTAATAAGGTACCAATTATTTTGGTAAGAAATGGCTAATACAGAATTTGTCATAGTAAAAGTGAGTCATTAAATTACTTGTTGGAGTTACTGTCATGTAAAGTAATAAAGCTTGTGCCACTGTGAGCATGCGTAAAAATAAAAAAGAATATTATGCAGTTCTAAGCTTAAAAAATATGAAATAAACATGTAAATTATTATTTTTTTTTCAAAAAACGTATTATCAAATATATGGTGATGAAAGGAAATTTAACTTTGGGCAGTAAATACAACGTAGTATACATGTGACATATTATTAAATTGTACACTTGAAAGCTATATGATTTTATTAACCAAAGTCACCCCCAATAAATTTAATAAGAAAAATAAAAAATAAAATAATGTATTTTTATCACCACCAACTTAAGAAACAAAACTTTACCACTGTCACAGCAGCATTATTCACAATAGCCAAAGGATGGAAATGACCCAAATATCTGTCAGCAGATGAGCAGAAAAACAAACATGCTATATACATACCATGGATCATAATTCAGTCTTAAAAAGAAAGGAAATTCTAATACATGGTACAACATGGATGAACCCTAAAGACTTATGCTAATTGAAATAGGCCAGACACACAAAGAAAAATATGACATGATTCTACTAAATGTATAGAGACAGGAAATAGAATGGTGGTTGCCGGGGTCTGGGTGGAGGGGGCATCTTGGGGAGTTATTTACTCATTAGGTGCGGAGTTTCTCTTTAGGATTTTAAGGGCTGAACCTTTGTGTTGTCCCCAGAGCCCTAACCTCTAGTGTGATGGGATTTGGAGGAGGAACCTTTGGGAGGTGATTATGGTTAGAAGAGGCTAGGAGAGTGGGACCTCCATGGTGGGATTAGTGCCCTTATAAGAAAGGGGAGAGAGAAAAAAAGGGAGGCTGAGAGAAAAGGGATCTCTCTCCATACACACACCTAGGAAAGGCCATGTCAGCACACAAAGACAAGGTCTCTCTGCAAACCAAGAAGCGGGCCCTCACCAGGAAATGGATCTGTTGGTACCTTGACCTTGGACTTCCCAGCCTTCAGAACAATGAGAAAAAATGTCTGTTGTTTAAGCTGCCCAGTCTAATTTGTTATAGTAGCTCAAGCTGGCTAAGACAGGGAGGGTGAAAAGTGTTCTAGAGTTAGGTGTGTGGCGATAGTTGCACAGTAATGTACTTAATGTCACTGAACTGTAGACCCAAAAATGGTTAAAATGGTAAATCATACATTATGTATATTTTGCCACAATTAAAAAAAAAAAAACACTGCTTAATTTGGCAATATGTTTACCAAAATTGGAGCAAAGCAGAGATTAGCATGCAACAAGGATGATGTGCAAATTTGTGAAGCATTCCATTAAAAAACAAAAACAAAAACAAAACAGCAGCAACAAAGAAAACCCCTTTACCAGCACCTTTCTTTGAAATCTCCATGGCTCCATCCCAATCTCTTCCTCCTAACTCCCCTGAAGTAAGTACTATCCTCCTAAGTGTAATTCACACTACACACGGTGATCCCAAAGTAGAACAGAGCTGACAGCCCATGGGGCAAACCTTTGACAAGGAGCTAGTGGATAATTCTTCTCTGTTCTTCTCCCCACCCCCACTCCCTGGAATTGTCCTAAGACGCCATAGTAAATATGGCCTCTCCTTAGTACCCTGATCTTGATTCACCCTTTCCTGTCTCACTCCCCCTTTTCCTCACTCTTGCCTCCTTGGGACTGCACCCCCTAGAAAGTGGTGCTACACAAACTTTTGATTTAGACCCTGCTTTCTGAGGAACCCAAGAAAGTCCCGCAATTTGTCCACTATCCTGTTGGTGAACACTGGCGTCGTTTCAAGTTTTTTGAGATTGAATACAGTGCGGCTTAGGACTAACATCTTTGTGCTTCCTGGTGTACTTGTTTCTGTTTCTCTAGCATGTTCCTGAGCAATGCAACTGCTGGATCATAGATTGCATGCTCCTTTATCAGATATTGCCCAATTAATTTCCAACACACCTACTTATTTTTCCAGTTTATTTCACCCCTAACCCCTCTCTTCAGCTCACTACGTTCAGGTCACGTGAGCCTTATTGCATTTCCTTTAGCACATGTGCCTCCCCCATCACGAGGCCTTTGCATCTGCGATATTTTCTGCTGAGAACACTTCCCCACACTCAGCCTAGCAAAGATCTCTTCTTCCCACAGAGCTCAGCCCAATGTCTCACTTCCTCAGACCAGCTTCCTGGCTTCCTCAACCCAGACCAGGTCAACCATCCACCTCCTCCACCTGCCCGTATTATATATCTCATCTCATGATCGGTTGCGATGCTTCATCTATCTGTGCAACCGATCATGAGATGTCAACTCTTGCCAAGTTCCACTAGCCTGGGAGTAGCGACCTCCATGTTTGTTTCAGTTAGCTGCCATTATCTCCAGCATCCAACACCGTGCCTGGCACGCAGTAGGCCATTGATTATTCTACGTTCTATGTTCTTTCTTATATTCGAGTTCAGTCTGTAGTTTTTTAGCATCTACTGGGGGCCAAGATCACGACAATGTAAATCAATGTAAATGTCCTTTTTCACCTGCGGCTTCCTGCCTCCAGGCCATCAAAGCAGGGAGAAAGTGGCTAGTGACCGAGTGATAAGCCCCACCCTGCCTGGGGGAAAGCCACACTCATATGCAAATAAGCCTCCCCTCCCCCCACCCAGCATCAACTGCTAGGGGCCTCCCAGACTGAGGGGGGGCGGGGTCTGGATGATGACAGCTGGTCCCTTGCCCCCAGGTGGCCCTGTGACTCAGTTCCTGCCCAACAGATCTCATGAGGGTGGGGGAGTCTGGAATAAAGTGGAGGAGAGCCTGGGCTTCAGAGCTACAAAGATGCACCCTCTCTCCCAGGCAGACCACCTTGTTTGTTGGCACTTCAAGGGGGCCTCTTAGAACCTTTACATCTTCTCTAAAGAAATACACTTTAAGGTTTAATTGATCAAGCTAACCATTTTTAACAACCATTGTACCCTTTGAAATTTAAATACGTCCAAAATAGACGTATTTTGGAGTTTGAGGGATTCATTCATTCAGCAAACATTTGTGAGTGTATATATATAAACATATATATATACATATATATATATATTTGAAATTTTTATGTTTGTTTGAGTTGAACAGAAGACATGCCAAGGAGTAAGATCTCAAGTGTTCCCTTTTGTTGAGTACATTTTATGAGCCAGGCCCGAGGGGCTGAGGATAAGCAGTGAACAAGACCAAGGTCAGTCTCCTCTGGGACTTTTCCTTTTAATGAGAGAGACAGACATTAGACTATTAACACATCGATATTTTATCATAATTGTGAGAAGTGTTCTGAATGAGGAAGGGTTTTGTGCTTGGGTAAACCTAGCAAATGCACAGTTCTCAATTTCCAAGGGCGGTCTCAGATTTCCCTCTTCAGCCTGGGGATAACAGCCAACTGTCCCTCTCTTTTTGGGCTATCCTAGCCTCGCGGGGGCAAAAGACCTGCTCTCTGCCATGAATAGGAGCTGCGGGGCAAAGAACAGGGTTTCCTATAAAGGCTGCTGTGTGCATGACTCTAGGAGGCTATCAATAAATAATTGGTGAACCAATGGATGCCATTTCCAGGAGGGTTGAAATGCCAGTGACTCCGTCTGTGAAGAGTGTACAGTTTGCTAAGAAAAGAGAAAATCTCAGCGCTGTTATTCCTAGACTTCTGGTAGGGTAAGGGATTTGGGGACTAGGGAGGCAAGATTGGGGCGTTGGGCATCTATTCAACAGTTGTTGCTGGCACTGTTAGGTGGTACATGGATGAATGAGACAGGCAGAGGGTCCCTGTCCTCCCAGGCAGGGCTCACAGTCTGGTGGGAGCAAAGGCAGCAATGAGATAACGTGATCAGCATTGTGAGACGGCAGGAGGGAGCAACCCCTGTGCTGATTCCAGGAGGTAAGAATTAAAGAGAGGAAGGGGGCTGGCAGGAGAGCCCTCCCCCAACCAGGGAGGAATCAGCATATGCCAAGGCCTGGAGGAGGGAAGGCAAGTTTATTCAAAGGACTCAAGATAAGTCAACCTGTTTAGACTTGGAAGGAGACCCGTTGGAGAGAGAAAGGATGTTGCCGAGAAAACCAGGGCTGATTTACCCATCACGGGCAGCCTTCCCCTTGGGCGACAAGCCTGTGTCCCCACTGCACAACTAGTGAGGGTGCTGAAGTCCAGGAAGTCGACTTCATTTTAGTGAAGACACGTCATTTACTGACCGCCCTGGTATATAACACTGGCTCATTCAGTTCTCATATGTGATAATGTGATTCCCATTTTACAGATGGGACAACTGAGACTCAGTTTGGGCCCCTCGTCCAAGGTCATGTAGCTTATGATATTGGGGAGTTCAGAACGTTCCTTTATGTAAATGCTTCTGTTCTAGCAGTTCCTCTTACATGAAGCAATGCATGTAAAAGCATTTTTGTAATAGAGCCATGTAAACATGAGGCATTACTATTAGTTTTGTTGGACTTCTGGCTCTATCCGGCTCAGCCTGTAGCATTCAGGGAGCTCAGGAAGGGGCAATAATGAAAGTCAAAGGCCCGATGGCCTCTCTTAAAATTCCCCAGTGTCTATTCTGGTTCCCTCTCTGGGGCACCTCCAGATATTATCTTCTGCCAAATAGTTTGTTTCTCAGAAGTTGCAAGACGTGGGAGGTTAAAAAAAAATCAGCAGCATCAACAACTACAAAAACTCCTGCAGCAGCCTGAACACAAAGAGTTCGAATTTTGAACAAAGGACAGGGTGAGACCAGAAAGTAAATGCTGACACATCCTCTCTCCAGCTGTGAACTGGGGGTCTGAGGGCTGCGGCAAAGGTCATCTGTCTCTACATCTTTGGGCAGGAAATGCAATTCAATCCTCTCAGTGACTGATGGCTCTGGAAGATTAATAGGATGGTCTCCAACCCTGGACTCTGTTCTGACAGCACAAAAAGTGAATCGAACTTTTTCCCTCCCCTCTCCTTTTACTAAGCAAGGTCAGCCGATTCCCCATTTTAAAAATCCAAAGTTTCTCCAGGACATTTGTCTCTGGTGTTCCTTTGCTGGGCAAAACTTGGCCTTCTGGGGTGAGAGCCAAAGGTGGCACTTGAAGGTCTGGGGACCTTTCTAGGCTTTTCATCTGTCCCTACTTCATCTTTCAAAATAAAATCAATGTAAAGGGCATGTGTGTCCCTCAAAGGGTTAACTGCTAGCCCTGGTGTCTGGCCCTTGGGGATTAGCAACCAATGACAATTTACCATGATGAAGTAATGCTTGCATTTTGATTTCCATTGGTTAACACGCTTGTCCATCAATCCAGAGATGCAAGTTTTGAAAGTATCTTTGAACTTTTATGACTTGCTTCCTGGAGTTAACCCCTTGATAAACTCACCTGTTATTTCCAAGTTTTTTTCCAGTGCTCACAAAAGAAAAGAAATATTAGAAAATAAAGAACTGTAGACATTAACTTAAGTCTTCCCCAAATGACCTAAGCTATATGTAAATCTGCTCTTACTCTGATAATTCACTCTACAAGGGACTGAGAAAGAGAAAAACAAAAAAGGTTTTTGGGAGCTCCAATCACTTTAACAGAAATAGGGTGATCTATTGTTTCCCCCAATTACTTTTTAATTGCAAAAGTAATACAAAATATGGCAACAAAACTCTAGAGTTTGGCAAAGCTAGGTGCTGAATAGATGAGTCCTTGCCTTTTTTTTTTTTTGTTATACTTATTTTCTATGCCTTTCTTTATGTTTGAAAATATGATAAATTTCAAAGGGTACAATGGTTGTTAAAAATGCAAATAATATTTAGGTATAGTCTCTATACGACCCTCTCAAAAATGTTCTTCCCTCCTCAGAAGCGATGGAACAATGGTTTGCTGCTTCATCCTTCTTTTTTCTGTATCTAATCTAAACATTACCTATACGTAGTTTGTTTTAACATAAATAGGATTGTAACATGCACGTTATGCTGTGACTTTTTGTCTCTTATCCAGTCCTGAACATTTTCAACATCGCAACATTCAAATTTGCCTCATCCTTAAATGCTATTTTAGAATGAGGCAGTTGCACAAATAGTATATGGAAAGACCTCCAAGATCATAGTAGATGAAAAAGGATGGGATAGGGCAGTGAGTGTATTTGTGTGACACAATAATAAGAGAATATGTATGTAGATGTTTGTAAATGCATACACTATTTCTGAGAGGGTCCCCAGGAGACATGGTGACAAGCTTTCTGGGGATGGGAAGTGTGGAGAGGAGAGGTGGGTGGGGATGGGAGAGAAAGCCATAAAGCAATTTTAAAACAATTTTTAAGTCATTAGATTATTTTATAATTAGAATGGAATTTGTAAAATATTTAAGTACACTTTAAAGAATTACGTTCGGGTGCCTACCATATAGATTCAGGGAGAGAAAATTACTAGTACCTCTCGCTGTTCACATTCTCCATCCCCAGAATTGAGTCTCTTCCTGTAGTTTGTGTTAATCACTCCTTTGCTTTTATTTATACTTTACCTCACATATATATATATATATATATATATATATATATATATATATATATATATATAAACCTAAACAATATTTATTTGGTTTAGACTCGCCTGATTTAAAATTTTCTAGACTCAAAAAGATGAATAAAATGAAATTCACTTTTATAACGTCATCTGTCTACATAGCACAAAATGCAAAAGGTACTACAGCATAGAAAATGAAATAAGTCTATAAAATTCAGAATCAGAAAATACTTATACATGTGGTAGAAATTTCACACTGTACCAAAGAGATTTTCTTCTCTTTTCGCAGTTCTTTTTGACATTTTTTGACTGTATTTCTTTCCAATGAAAATTCTGCGCATATCAAAGAATATATGTAGATATATATACTCCCTTGTTTAACAAGTGGTCAGCGCAACTTAGCATTAGTATTCTGCATCTTGTTTTGTTTTAAGGATACAAAATCATTCCCCATCAGTATATATACAGCTATCTTATTCTTTTTAATGATTTAAAGCATTTCCTTGGGCAGACAAATGGTCCAAGAATCAGTTCTCCAACTTTTAGATCGTTTTCAGTCTTTTTCTGTCGCAAACAGGGCTGCAATGGCTTGCGTCTTTGGGTCTGAGGCTGCCAGTAGGAAACATATAAGGCAGTGGTTATCCATTTCTAAGGCTTCCCGCCCCATCACCACACCTGTCCTTGAGAAGTTTGTCAATCTTTTATCCTGGCATCCCCAGGTGCCCACAGTGCCATGGTCTTGGCAGGCACTCAGAGTGAGTGGTTTAAGGGCTAACACTGCAAACGTTCACTGTACCAGGTGGTCCATTCTCGGACGCCTTCGTGGTTATTCAGGGCTCCTGCCCCGCGCCCCATCCCATCATCACAAAATTTCATTTTCTTTATTCATTCCACAAATATTTCCAGAAGGTTGATTATGGGGACCCAGTGCCAAATCAGACCACGAGGTATATATAGCCTGGGAGGAGGTGAGTTATGACAAATTCTGGAAAACACTCTAAGGTTGTTAGGTAGCTAGTTAGACATGAGTGACAGCGGACGGTTGCACTGTCCAATAAGGCAGACACTAGTTCCACGTAGCTATTTAAATTTAATTACCATTGAATAATATTTAATATTCAGTTCCTTAATCCCACTACCCACACTTCAAGTGTTCAGTAGCCACATGTGGCCCAGAGGCTCCTGGGTGAGACAGCAGACACGGCACATTTCCATCATGTTCTAGAGACAGCCCAGCAGGGAGTGCAGGGAGGCACCGTGGTGAAGCCTTGGGCGCTGGGTTCAAGTCCTGTCTTTGCTATTTCACCGCTGTAAAATTTGGGCAAGTAACTTGACCTCTCCTTGAGCCTCAGCTATTAAAGTGGGGCATTACAGATCCTCCTTCATAGAACTTCGATGAGGATGCAGAGATAACAACGGCGAGTGGCTTTGCTCAAAGACATAGTAAGCTCTCAAAAATCAAGAACCATCGTAATTACATAGAAATATGACGAAGCTTCAATTTTTAACAGTTTGAAAACCTTGAATTCTGTATTCTTAGGGTTCCATCCAGTATCAGCCCTTTCCTTTCCCTGCAGGGCCTGGAGTATGTCTACAATCTGAGCTGGTTCTTCTATACCTCGTCTGAAAGCACAGAGCTGCTCAACCTTTGATGAAGAAATGAATGAATGGGGCCAACATAGTCAGGATTTGACTGCGTCTTTTTGTAAGAATGAGCAGGAGGGTTCAGGAAGTTATCATTAGGATGTTTCAAACACACTGGCCTGGTCTTTTTCATGTAAGAAACAGCTCTCTTGGAGAAATACCTTAGTCCTCCCTTCCCTCTCTCACCTACTGCCCACTCCTCTAGGACAATTAGCTAACACCAGGAGCTCAAGGGTCTTGGCCCTTCCCCCTTTAGCCCAAAATAACCTCCTCCCCCACTTTGAGCAAATGCTTGGAATTCTTTCAACAGGAGGACAAAGCCTTTCATCTGCCAATTACTGATAAAGGGAAAATGCAAATATCACTGGGGAAGGTGATCCATCAAGGGCCCAGCATTTACCCAGTGACCACTCAGGACCAGGCTCAGGACAGGCATTCTGGGGGAGTCAGGGGGGAACAACCCACCCCCCCGGCAGGCCTCTTCTCTCTGGTCTGTGATTTCCTCTAGGTTTGCAAAGGAAAAGGATTAAATTAGGTGACTCCGCTGCCCTTCCCATTGACAGGCCAAGAACTCCCCATCGGGGTGATATATGGACTTAACTGTTTTACCCTAAGGTGGTTATCATCGGATTTTTTCTTGACACCAGCTTTTGGGGACACCATGAGTCCAAATGGGAAGAGAGAATGGTCTCTCAGAGGAAAGAAGAATTAAGATCAAGCGTTCTATTTCATAGTTTTCCTTTATTCCACTTAGCTCACTTTCCCGGGCCCTTCAGGCCCGGTGCCCTCCCTTGAACATGTTTGTCTCATTATGTGGGAATCTAAAGATGGTCAGTACCTGGAAAAGCATGTGATGTGGGAGCCAGGCTCTGGTTTGAGCCCCCGCAACCCCACTTATAAGCTGTGTGACCTCCGGTGAGTGGCTTTGCTTTTCTGAGTTGCGGTTTGAGGAATAACAAGATTATTTCCCTTAAAGGGTTCTTGGAGAGAGACAGAAGCAAATAAAATGGTCCCTGGTTCTTGACAGAGGCCAAAGGCAAAACCCTTCTCACTCCCACTAAGGCAACGTGAAATAATTTTTGATGTATGCCAGCTAGTGGACTTGGATTAAAAAAACTTCTAAGAGCAGTCTCTGGTGCAGGTGGGAGCAGAGCACAAAAACGTAGCACAGGAAACTTTAATGTGAGGGGGAGAAGCTGTATTTTAGGGTAATCCATATGGAGCTGATATTTCACATCGGATCTCTGATGGAGAAGCCACTTCCTCTTCACATATCTGATTGCTGTGCCGACATGGGAACGACATGAGGGCAATGCAGTCATCCAGATTCATAACTTTCCCAAGCCTCAGTTTCCCTATCCGCAAAATGACCTGCTTCAACTATACCACCAAGTTAATGACAGAAATAAAAGAATGGGATTTTTTTTTTTTTTTTGGCAAAGCCTCCTATAAGCATCTATAACGTTCCTTTATTGTAGTCTGAATGCCATGCCATCTCATTTTCATCTTTAACCCCAAGGTACGGCCTAGTTGGGCTAGAGGAATGTTTACGGCCAGATTTTCTCACAACCAAAGTCAACCTGACTGTTCATGATGGAATTACAGTACAACACATTTAGGATGCCTTTCGGGGGGTGGTCACGGTGAGCTAGGTATGTAGCTAGGGAAACGTACCCAGATCTAAAGATACAACATATATGTATAGAAGGTGCCCATACCTCCGCCAAAAAGCCCTGTAGGATTAACCGAGGAGTGCCCAGACTTCTCCGCGCCCCATCCCAGGGCGCCTTGCATCTTTTGGCCGAACTTTTCTCTCATAAACGGCCAATAAGGGCTTACCCTCCGCCTGTTTGCCAGCTGCGTTAGGAGGCGCCAGATCCAATTCTCTCGGTATTTCACTCCTGAGCATCTATTTCCTTCTCTTGTCGAGCGCAGGGACCTTTAAAAAATGTCCAACTTCTGTTCCAGGGCTCATCGCCTAGCAAAGGACTCCACAGACGCGGGCAGAATGAATGAATGAAAGGCAACGTCTTCCGGTCAGCTTGGATCTGAAAAGGCTCTGGTCTGGATGTATTTCCTGTACGTGTGTGTGTGTGTGTGTGTGTGTGTGTGTGTGTGTGTGTGTGTGTGTGTTCCTATCTTTTGAGTCCGGGAGTTTAGAAGTTATGTGGTCCGTATAGGTATGGAGCTGCGTTGATTTCTTACTGAGCCCCCAAATGCCTCTCCTTAGCGTAGGTCCGCATATGGGGGTCCGGGCGGATCACCCTCTCCCTCAAAAAGGACATGCAGCAGAAAAGAAGGAAAAAAAAAATATATATATATATAATATATATATATACACACATAAAATGCTTTGAATTTGGGTCGGCCCCGTAGGTAATGGGGTGGGGTGGCTGAAGGAAGAGGAAGAGGAAGAGGGGTAGCCTGTGGGGGCTGTGAGCAATAGGGGCAGGGATTGAGTTGGAGGGTCGTTTTCTTGGGGGGTGCCAAGCCCCGGGGGCTTTCATGCCAGCAAGCTCGGCTTGCATTTCCGCGCCTCCCGCTGAGGCCAGCCGTGCAAATCTGCACCTCCCTCCCCACCCCCTCCTCCTTCCCTCCCTCCCTGCCCCGCCATCTCCGGGATGCGCCCGCCGCCTGCAACTCAGCCCTCCAAAAGTCAGCTCTGCACACAACTCCCGGGCGGCGGCGGCGCCTGCGTGCAGAGGCGTACTCGTGACCCAGCAACAAAACAGCGATGCCAGGGCGCTAACGGCGCCCGGTGTCTCCCGGGCGCCCTCCCCGCCCCACACCTCCTCGGGCCGCCGCCCCCGCCCCCACCCCCGTCCCGAGCCGAGTGCCCCCCCACTAGCCCGGCCGCGGGCTCTGAGCGCGATCGGCAACAATGTTTACGTTCCGGGGATTATGACGTCGACGCCTCCCCCCCCCCAACTGCTGAAAATGGTTTCCTAGGACTTTGCAAACGGATCTGCTTAAGTGTTGGTGCAAAACTTTGTAGATCTCGGCTCTGGCTTGCTTTATTTATTTATTTTTTTGGTTTGTTTTCTTTGGTCTTCTCTCCTTCCCCCCTCCGCCAAAATGCAGGGGGCAGGAGTGTTGACAATTAATTGGTGAACTCTCCTAAAAAAATGGAGGCAGAGAAAGACTCTGGAAGAAGATTGGTGTGTAGCTTTTTTTTTTTTTTTTCCAAATCTGTATCTGGTATATGATAGATCTATTTTTTTTGTTGTTGTTGTTTCTTGCTGCCTTTTCTCTCCTTTTCTGTATTTTGCAAGAGGACCGGAAAAAATATAATAAATTGCATGCAAAAGGAAGCCAGCAGCTTACTCCTCCAGTCCCTTGTGAGGCTCAGAGTCTCAGACACTTAAGTGGGGAGGTGGTAGCGGGGAAAGGCGTGGAAGGGGGGCAGAGCGGGCTCGGGGTTCGCCCGGAATCTGGGGGGCTGCTGGGCCCGGCGCTAGGCGGTGGAGGGAGGAGGCAGGGGATGCGGGGAGTGGCGGGGGAGTCTCCTTAGGAAGTGAGTGTGCGCGCGCGCTTGTGGGGAGATGAGGCAGCTGCTGGTGCGTTTTGGGGTCTCGGATGGGAGCTTTGTGGCGGGCGGTCTGCCTCTCTCTCTCCCAAGCCCCGAACCCCCTCCCCCACCTCTTCTTCTCGCACCGGCGGTCGGTCGGCGGGGGCGGCTGGGGTCTCAGTCTCTCCATTACAGCTTTCCAGCTTCCCCGGTAGGTCGGGGGCGGCTCCAGTCTTAGAAATGCCGCCGGCCCCCGGTTCCGGCTTCCCGGCTCTGCCGCCGCGGCCGCCAGGGCTGCTGCTAGCGCGGAGCCGGGCGCTGCGGCGGCTCCTCCCGGGGCCTACAAATGCCCCGCCAGCCCGTGCGCGGAGCCCCCTTCGCGGGTTACATAACCAGGCTCCCGACCGAGTGGGCAAAACTCAACACCTCTCGGCGGTGGGGGAAAAGGGAGAGCCCCCCAGGTGTCCCTGCCATGGCCTCCAAAGATGCAGGAGGGGAGTGCCCTGTATAAGGCGCAGCCAGACCCTGGGGGTGCGGGCCCCTCTCCTTATCCGGATTTTCAGCATCTTTGGCATTTGCGCAAAGTTGCTCAGGTCGCAGTGGTGGGGTGCAGGGGGCGCGCGGCTTCTGCACCTGTTCGAGCTGGGCCCAGGGTGAGAGGCAACCCTCAGTTCCCCCAATAACGTCCCGGGCTCTCTGGTTTGGGTCCTCGCAGCGCCCGATTGACCGCCAGAGATACGACGAGAACGAGGACTTGTCGGACGTGGAGGAGATTGTTAGCGTCCGCGGCTTCAGCCTGGAGGAGAAGCTGCGCAGCCAGCTGTATCAGGGGGACTTCGTGCACGCCATGGAGGGCAAAGGTGAGGCGCCCCCTCCACGGACTGCCCTCCGCGCCGCGGGCCGAGCGCACGTGGGGAGGGAACTGCCGGTGGCTGGGTTCGTATTTCGCGCCCGCGTCCCCCATTCCAGGGGATCCGGTGACGAAACGAGGCCGAGCACTGGGGGGGGTGGGGTGGGGTGGCGAGGGAGGAGGACAGGCGGGAACCGGGGCCGGACGTGGGCCTAGGCCGGGCCCGCGCCCACCACCAGCCCCAAGGTGGGCAGAGCCAGGGGTCTGGCAGACCGAGTGATCTGGGGACTGACGGGCGGACGGAGGGAGGGCGGGGGCGCGGCGCTCTACCCCTCCCGCAGCCTTCCCAGCTCCTTGCGCTGCATGAGGTGCGCTGCCTGGCTGGAGGCGGACTGGGGTGCCCCTTGGGCATTGGGGTGAGGGCCCCCCAGGCCTGAAGCCTCCCAAACCCCGTGCCATTTTGGGCCCTGCCACTTAGGCGCTGGCGCCGGGGGCGCCTGGGGGTCACTGAGTGACAGGCCTCCTCAGGCCTGGGGTCTGCAGAACCCCATCACCTGGTGGCCTCTGCCATCTTGGAGCGGGGTCTGCGGGAGCCCCGAGTTGTTGGCCAGAGTCCCCACTTAAGCATGAGGCCTCTAGCCCAGCATCTCTGACAGCTTGAAGTGGGCAATGGGGGAAGGGGGTGATCTCCCCTCAGGGTTAAGGCTCAGTTTCTCCTCCCTTGGCACTTTGAAGCAAAGACTTGGGGCACCCCTCTGGGACACGGGGGTCTCTTAACAGGCCTTAGATGAGAGCTCTGATCCTCTTGTGGGCCCCGCCAGTTTAGAGCAGAAGTTGGGGAAACCTCTAGGGCTTTGGGGTGCCACTGGGCCTGAGACCTTCAGGGCCCCAATTTTTCCCCCACTCTAGTACTAGGAAGGTGTCTGGGGTGTCCTCCGGGCCTGGTGGTGATGCTCTGGCTTGAGTCTGAGGCCTCCAGAGCCCATAACTGTGGTTCTGCCTGTGGGTTCAGGGTTTTGGAGGTGCCCTGATTACTTGGGCATCTTCCTTTCCTCTCCTGGGGTTTTTGAGTTCATTTTCCCCCTCAGATATTCAAATTTCCTTTATATCATTCTGGTTCCAATATTTTTTTGTCCCTCACCCTGCTTGGAAAACCCTTCCATCCCTCAGTGAGCTGATGACGGGGAAAGCGCCTCCCACCTCAGGTTCCGGTTGAGTGGCTGGGCTGTGGGGTTAGTCCCTGGAAGAGACTGTCCAGGCTTTGCATTTTGGAAGTTTCTCTTTTGTGCCCACTGTTTCCTGGGGCGCTGGGCTTTGGTGGTGGGGGAGGGAAGAAGAAATGTCTGCCAGCTTGCCTGGTGTTGAGTGTCATTGCACAGTCCAGGGGCCATTCTCAACTGCATTTAAATTTCCTTAGCACAAATGGGATTTTAATTCCTCTCCTTTCTTCCCGTGGTCATTTGGCGGATCCTGTGAGAAAACAATATGCAAACTCTTCCTAGTCATTTGTAAGGAAAGTCTCTGCCCAGGATCTCAGATCCTTTTCTCAGGCTCATTTGAGGAAGTTGAAGCTGACCTGGGGGGTGGGCCTTGGGGGTGTATGTGTGTGTGTGTGGGGGGGAGCAGTGGGGAATGGCGTTCAGCAAGGGAGATTCCTTGAATGTGCTGTTCAGGCTTCTTTCAAAGGAGAGGAGGGCCCTAGGATTTTGGTGGTTAATTCAGATCGGGCCCCAAAACTCAGAGGGAGGAGCTGAGAAACAGAAGGAGCCCTTAGCCTGGATTCAAACTAGAAGCTTCTTAAACTTCTCTGCCTTTAAATCCTTAGGAATCCCCATTCACTGTGAGCCCCTGGGGATCTGAGCGGGTAAGGTCAGGGCTTTCCCCAGCTCGGGTTTTGTTCTCGCCCTCTCCTCTGAGCTCTGAGCAGAGCTGCCTCGGCCTCCTCCCCCTCCAAGCTGCCCCAGCGAACTGTTTGCCTGGGGCAGGGGCTTCTGTGGCCGGAGAGCTCTTCTGTCTCCCTTCCCACCAGCCAGGAAGGCCTTGCACCCCTGCCCAGTGGGATTGCTTCCTCCACCTGAGGGTTCGGGGATGTGAGAGTGTATCTCAGCCTCCCTCACCTCCATATTAAGGGTAAGGATTTGGGGGTCTACACTCGATGAATCCCAGACAGAAAAGTAGACTGTGAATTTTCTTAGGGTCTCACCATGTCTCCTTTACACAGCCTTCCCCTGGGGGGGGGCAGTCCCTCTCAGTTACCCAGTTGGAGCAAGTATTGCGATGGCTGCAGCAGAATTTCACTATTAAGATGACAAAGCTGTGCCCAGTTCCCTAGTTATTTTGGCACCAAATACACAGTTTCCAGGGAAACCGGCTTTCCCCCCTCCCCTTCACCACGCAGGATATTACAATAAGATCTTCCCTGATGTTTGGCTACAATGAGAGCCCTCCTCCCAGCCTCCTCTTTGGGCCTTCACATCCTCCCAGGTGGCATTCTTCAATGCAGTCCCTTTAATTTCCGAGTTCAGCCTAGGATGCGTTTCTCTGTCCCTTTTTCTCAGCACTAGCTGGGGCTCTTTCTGTGTGGGGTTCTTTCATGAGTTTTCCCTCCCCAGTCCTCGCCAGCCTTGGGCTGTTCATTGACAAGTTCTGACCCGTGGGGCATGCCGGGAGTGACTGAGTCGGCAGAGGAGCCGATAGTTCGCATGGCTTCTCTTGGGCTTTGCCTAATCTAATTCATTTCCCTGTCATTTTCCAGGGAGCTTTTTGCCCTAGAGGTGGTGCCTGCGTGGAGTATAACCCCTGCTTCCTCCTCCGTCTTTTTTCTTCCCCTAACCAATTGATCGTGGTTCATTCACTCCTTCATGACTTAAACAACTTGTTTCATTCCAATATCCAAACAGATTTCAACTACGAGTACGTGCAGAGAGAAGCGCTCAGAGTTCCCCTGATATTTCGAGAAAAGGATGGGCTGGGAATTAAGTAAGTTGCCGAAATTAATAGCTCCCCCCCCCGCCACCCTCCTTAACGCAGTTTATAGCTTGGGATGGATTTCTTCCTCGCTTTTCTCGACCTCTCATCACTGAGAAGGATTTTCATTCGTTATCTGGGGGATAGTATCTTCTCACTCAAGTCCTGACAAAGGGGAAAAACTCTACAAAGATTGGTCTTTTTTTCAGAGAATTTGGGCAGAGAAGCCATAGGGGGCTTGATTGAACAGTGTCGACTTTTTTTCCTGACTGATCTCAGTTACATGTACTGACTTCCTAAAGTGAATTGTGCCCCCTACCCTAAAAAAAAAAAAAAAATCAGGAAACTGAGGCAGTGCCTGGGTTAGGAAGGGATTGGCCAGCCTCCAGACCCAGAGGCGGTGCACCTGGCTGTGGGAAACTGGTCTTTTTCTGTGGGGAGTGTGGCTTCTAGGATGCTAGGCCCCTGTGTCCCCTCTTTTTCAGCCCGCCCCAGCACCTGCCTTTGCACTGGGTCTGGTTTGGTTTATGTTCTCGTAGAGATCTGTCAGAGCTCCAGGTGGGGGAGACATCCGGGAGGCGGGCTGGAAGAACAGGTTTCCGCCCCTTGGGCAGGGGAGGGGAGGAGGCCGAGAGTGTCATCTCAGAGTGCCACCTTCTCCAGCACCTGCTGCCAGATTTGCTCAAGAGTCCCATTCCTATGGGTGGTAATTAAACCTTTGACGTCATCGTTCATTGACAGTGAACGTCAGCGCAGTCATTACAGCTGTGTTACTTCTTGTACCCTGATTCTGGTATGACAGGTGTCTTTTTTCCCTCTAAACTTAAGGGGTCCCTCCAACTCTCCACACAGCTCATTATGGGGAGGGTATTTTCTAGAGGGAGAGACAGAGAGAGCTCCCTACTCTGAAAGAAACAGGTGTATGAATGCCTGGCTCTGTCGCTTACCCATGACACCACACTTCAGTCTTCTCCGGAAAAGTGGGTGGACAGTAGATGTCCCCTCTCTTTTCTGTAGCAGTGCTGAGTTCACGTGTTGGGGAGAGGGGGGTGTTGGTTTACGCATTGGGGTGAGGAAGGTGACCCTCCCTTGAAACATCAGCTGGTCTCTCACCCTCTCTCTGGGTTATGTCATTTTGGGTTCCCAAATAGAGAGCAAGGGAACCCTCTTGGAAAAACGACCCCCCTTCCCTCAGAGCTGGGTCGGTCTGACTGTTGTTTCTGGCTTCTCACCAAGTGTCTGCCCCTTGTTTTCCAGGATGCCTGACCCTGACTTCACGGTCCGAGACGTCAAACTCCTAGTGGGTAAGTTGCCTGCTGTGTGCACAGCTCAGAGATGCTGAAGCAGGGAGGAGGAGAAGGGGAAGGCGCCTCGCCACCGCCTGTTTAGATTTTTAACTGCCTCTGGAAAGAACCTCCCCTCTGGAGGAGGCAGGAGCTGGTGTGAGCTGCAGCCGTCCCATTGTGGAGAACAGGTCAGATTGCAAAGCCCTGGGAGGCTGCATCAGACGATCCTTGCCAGTGCAGAGTTTGACGAGGCCGATTTGGATCCTAGCCTCCAGCTTGGGTGTCTCGCCTTTGCGTTTGTTTGTGGGTTGCCGGGTAAACACTGCGCGCTTTGTGACCCCCCGAAAGACTGTCAGACTTTCCATGGGAGGGATCGTTCGTTCCTCCTCCCTCCTCGGGGTCCTAGGCAGGTCTAAGGCAGGCCTGGCCCTTGGGTGCCCAGCGAATGCTGAGTGACTCACTCCTCGAGCACCTGCAGAGTGTGGCTGCTCCCTCGGTGCTCGGGGCTCTTGACCAGGCCGCGGGCGACGTTTCAGATTTTACAGCAAGTCTTTTGATCGATCTGTTCTTTCCAGAAGTGTTCCTCAGGTAGCTTCTTCATGGCAGGCAAGTTCAGAGTTGCAAACGTGACAGACAAGCTCCCTGCCCTCTTGGTTGGAGTTGGCAGGCAACAGAGAAGTAAACCGTTTTTAAAAATATGTATATGTTTGGAGGGCGATAAGGGCTACGAAGAAATGAAGCAGGGTAATGATATCGAGTGTGATGGAACTGTATTTTAGATGGGTTGATCCAGGAGAGCCTTGGTGGGGTGAGGGGTGCAGGACATTTGGACAGAGATCTGACTGATGAGAACCTGGCCGTGGGAAAGAACATTCCAGATTGTGGGACGAGCAAGGGCAGAGATTGGGGGGTATGGGAGGAATGGATTGATCAAAGGGGAAAGTAGTAGGAGAGGGGAGAGGTCACAGGGCCAAGTTCATGTAGGGTCTCAGAGGCCTAGGTGGAGAATTTGGGTTTGGCTCCTAGGGTGATGAAAAGCCAGTGGGAGTTTTAAAGTGCCGTGATGGGTGTAGCTATGCAATCTGATTATTTTTGGGGGGTGACGGCAGGGCTTGAACATTTTTTAAAGATTGAGAGAAAATTCTCATATCTTAAAATTCACCACTTAGCCATTTCAGAGTGTTTTTAGTGCATTTGCAATGTTGTGCACCCATCACCGCAGTCTCATTCCAGAATATTTCTATCACTCCCAGAATAATCCCCGTACCTCCTAACTCCCTTCTGTGCCTGTCCCCTGGCAACGACCGATCTGCTTTCTGCCTCTGTGGATTTGCCCGTTCTCCACATTTCAGGTAACTGGAATCGTGGCATATCACGGTCCTTCGTGCCTGGCTTCTTTCCCTCGGCATCACATTTTCAAGCTTTATCCGTGTCATAGCAAGTGTCCAAGCATCGGGTCTTCATCCCCGTTTGCAGCTCAATAGTATCCCATTGTATGTGTGGACGGACCACGGTTTATCAGTTTGTCAGTTGATGGACGTTTTGGTGGTTTCTACTTCTAAGCTATTATGACTGATGCTACAATATTCACGTGCAAGTTTTTGTGTGGGCATCCGTTTTATTTCTCTTGGGTATATACACCTAGGAGTGGAATGGCCGGGTCATACGGTAACTATATTTAGCCTCCTGAGGAACTGCCAGACCGTTTTTTTCAAGGCAGCTGTGCCATTTTACATTCCCATTAGCAGTGTCTGAGGGTTCCGATTTCTCCACAGCCTCGTCAACACTTGTTATAGTCTGTCTTTTTGATGATAGCCATCCTAGTGGGTGTGAAGTGGTGTGATCGGCTTTTAAGTTTTCTAAGAGCCGACTCTGGTGGCGGGCCCTGTGGAGGACGAAGACAGCTGACTGGTGGGTGTGTCAGATAATCCAGCTTGAATAATTGACCCAAAAGCGTGTTAACAGATACTCAGAAGGCAGGACCACTGGCTGTAAAGAGATAGCATCGATGACAGAAGAATCTCAGTTAATTGGTGCGGGCTAGTTCCAGAGATAGATTTTTTTTTTTTTAAAGCTGGATTCCAGAAATGCTGAAGGAAGTGAAAAATCAAAGCAGAAGGGGGCAAACTTTCCAACTGTGGGCAGCTGGGACAATGGACCCCAGGAATCAAATCTTGGCTCAGGCAGCTTACTCCGGTGACTCAACCCACCCAGTTCCAGCCTTTTCTGTTAGACCTTAGTTTGAGGCAACTCTGCTAGTCGAGTGAGTGATTTGGGGGCAAGCTACTTCACTCCCTAAGCCTCAATCTCCTCATCTGCAAAGTGGAACTAATGGCAGAATCTACCTCAAAGAAAGATCCTATCAAGAGAAAGAATGAATGCTTAGAATTATGCTGGATGATGGAAGCTCAATAAATCGTCCCCATTAGTGTTTATTATAATATAACAACAGGACATAGAGTTGATGAGATTCTCTTTACGATCAGAGATTAAACTGGGGTTCAGGCAACCTCACAGTCTTAAAAATAATGCTTTTGGCCCTTTTGTGGAGTTTTCAAGCCCTTTGCAGTTTTATTCGGCTTTAGTTATATCCGGGCCACCTCTTCTTTCCTCGAGCTTCATTCTTCCCATCGTGGGAGCAGTTAGATGGTCCCGATGTTTTTGCCAGCTCTCGAAGAGTCTAGGATGGCAAAGAAAGCGGGACCAGTAGTGGCTGCACCCCTCTGTCTTGGCTTTTCTGTGATGATCAAACGTGTCGATGAATATTAAAGTGCTTGGTAAAGGTACAGTGAGCTCAGAACTGAGGGACACCAGCAGTTGTGGTTCTCATGTGGTATCATGACTCCCGTTTTAGTCTCCCAGAGTCCAACAGACTTGGAGAGCGGCAGTAGGGCACCTTCGTCATAGTGATATAAGTGACAAATGTAACTCAAGCCGGCGGAAGCAAAAGAGAGTTCACTGGCTTACGTAATAAGTTCAAGGGGTGGCTTCTGGGCACATTGAGATCTAGGTGCTCCAAGGAGATCTCAAGAGGTCGACTCATATTTTAACTTTCTGCTTCCCTTTTTTGCTCCCTCTCTCTGCTTCATTATCCGACAAGCATCCCCTCACGTGGTGGCAAAGATGGGGAGCCAGCAGCTCCAGGCTTCCATCCTACCAGCTCAGGATCTTCCTTCCCAAACACACCCAGTACTTCTATCGGATGTCTCTGCATGGGCTCTCACGGGCTTAGCACACCCCGCCCTCGGAGCTGGTGGCCGGGTCAGCCCAGCAAAACCACACGTGCACTGGGAGTGGGAAGGAGTGATTCTTCAGGGTTGCTGGGCGACACAAACACATGTCCCTACCATAAATGGCAGTTCTGTTTTGGAGGGCTCTGCATGCAGGAGGTTGGACCAACCCTCCCAGTTTGTACGGCATCTCAGCCTCTGGTGTCCGGCCTCCTGCCCCCTTTCCAGGCCCTGTATCTTGGGAGGTGACTGTTTGAGAAGGTGGCTGGTGCACAGCCAGCTCTTCAGGCCACAACTTGGGGCTATAGATTTTTCTCTCATGTCTTAAAATCAGGCTTTTCTATGTTAGCTCTGTTTATCTGACTACTGGGAAGACAGGCAGCTAACCTCTATTACTAGCTTCCTGCTTTTTTTTTTTTAAAGGCACTTTCCTTTTTTAGGATGCTGTACACTTAATATAAAAACTTTTAATTAAAGTATAATGTACACGTAAAAAGTACACATAGGGTAACCATACAGCTTGATTAATTTTAACCAGTTGAACATACCAGGCTAATTGGCACCCCAGAATCAAACCCCCCCACCCCCCGTATTCCCATCCAGTCATTACCCTCTACTGTAATCCTGACCTCTTATATAGCACAGGTGAATTTTTGCCTGTTTCCATACTGCATGTCAGTGGAATCACAGAGTTTGCTTTTGGTTTCGGCTTCCTTCCCTCTGTGTTGGCTAGATTTCATTCACATTATTGCATGTATTTGTAGATGATTCGTTTTCATTGCTATGTAGTTTTCCACATGTGATTATTTACCGTTTCTTTATTCATTCTGCTATTCCTCGACACTTGGATAGCTGTCAGTTTAAGGCTGTATGTATGGTGTTGCTATAAACATTCTAGAAGATCACTTCTGGTGAAGAGATGGACGCATTTCTCTTAGGCGTATTTTTAAGAGCAGAATTGCTTGGGTCATAGAAAATGCATATGTGTTCAGTTTCAAGTAATCGTCCCAGCGGGATTCTGGTTCTGATTGTTTCACGTCCTCACCAAGAGTTGGTGTTTTCATCTTTTTCGTTTTAGTCATGCTTCCATGCTGGTGGGAGTATATTTGTACCTCATTGTGGTTTTCGTTTGCATTTCTCTAATGACTAATGAAATTGAGCTCCATTTGATGTTAATTTGCTATTTGGATATCCTCTTTTTTTGTGAGTGAAATGCCTGACCAGTCTTTTCTCCATTTATTTTAAAAGATCATCTCTTCTCGACCGTAAGATGTATTAGTTTGCTGTGGCCACATACCAGAGTACCACAGGCGACTTAAACAATAGAAATTTATTTTCTCATAATTCTGGAGCTGGAAGTCAAAGATCACTTTGTCAGCTGGGTTGGTTCCTGCAGAGATCTCTCTCCTTAGCTTGTGGATTGCCATCTTCTCCCCACGTCTTCATGTGGTTTTCCTTCTGTATCTCTCTGTGCGCTAGCTCCTCTTATTATGAGAATACCGGTCTCACTGGCTTAGGGCGCATCCTAAAGAACTCATTTCAACGTAATTACATCTCTAAAGACCTTGTCTCTAAGTACGGTTACATATCGAGTTCTTGGTGGTTAGGACGTGAGCAAACAGAATTTGGGGGACACAATTCAGCCCATAACGTAAAGGTTCTTTCTGTATTCTGCATGTGAGTACACATTCCAGAATCTTCTCCGACTTTGTGGGTTGCCTTTTCATATTCTTAAATGTGTCTTTGAACGAACAGAAGTTCTTAATTGTGTGTGTGTGTGTGTGTGTGTGTGTGTGTGTGTATTTTTTAACATTTATTTTTATTTTTTTCTCCCTCTCCCTTTCCCCCTCCCTCTGGTAACCGCTAGTGCATTGTCCATGTCCATGTGTCTCTGTTTGTTTGTCCTGCTCATTTGTTACTTTTAGGTTTATATCCAACATATAAGCGATATGTGATTTTGCTTAGTATGATTATTTCAACGTCCATCCATGTTGTCGCAAATGGCAGTATTTCCTCTCTTCTTATGGCTGAGTAAGATTCCATTGTAAGAAGTTCTTAATTTTAACACAGACCATTTAGCCCTCTTGGTTCATTAGTTCTTTTTGTGTCTTGCTGAAGAAATTTTTGCACACTCCAGGGTCACAAAGATGTTCATGTGTTTCTCTCAGAAAGCTATGTTGTTTGAACTCTCATAGTTACCTCTGTAGTTCACCTGGAATTAATTTTTGTTTTTGGTACTAGGTAGGGGTCAAGGTCCTCTCTTTTCCTAGATGGCTATCCAGTCGGTCCTGTTCCATTATTGAAAATACACCCTTGCCCCATGCCGCCGAAGGGTCGTCTTTGTCATAAATCGGTTGACTGCATTTGTGTGGGTCTGTTTCTGGATGCGCTAATCTGTGTCCCCTTCCCAGCCCCCAAGATCTCTCTCCTGAAGAGTTCACTTCAGGAGACTGGGATATTGTCACAGCCATGGGTTGGGAGTTGAGAGATAGACTGGGACAGAGAGAATTCTAGTTGCCATTGAAGATGACTGAAACCCTCAGAGAAAATAAATCTGCAAAAAAAAAAAAAAAAAAAAAAAAAAAGAAAAAAAAAGGAGACAAATCTGCAAAGTGACTTATGTTCGTGTTCTATGGCTGAGGACTGGGATGGCCTGCAGCTATGGGGTCTTGCATATTATCTCTTTATTGTGTTTCTCTCTAATGAGGATACCCAAGCCAAACGACTTTTTTCCTTTGGCCCCTCTCTTTGAAAAATGTTCATGACAAATCACCTCATTCGGTATTCATGTATTCATCCAATTATAGTAATACCCACCTATCCTTACTGGATGTTTACCATATGATCTCATTTTGTCCTCACCAATAATCATATAAATTAAGTTATTGTTCACTTTTCCAGATTTTTTTTTTTTTGGAGGGGGTGGTCGGAAGCTCAGGAGGGAACGAGCAACACAGCTAGTGGGCAGTGGAGCCAGGACCTGAACCCAGCTCTAAGTGTTTCTGAAGGCCATGATTTTGCTTTATGACTTACTACCCTGACCCTGACCCTAGCCCTAACCCTGACCTTGACCCTCCTCTATTCATTCTTTACCCACGGATTTACCAGGCGTCTGTGTCGTGTATGGTTAAGGAGACCCTCGAGACCTGAGCTCTGCCCTTGACGGGCTGTACTTTGAGAAAAGACCAACCTCTCACTCCTTAGCTGACTTGTCCCTAGACCGTTCTGAAGTTGGTTTGAAACTGTAGACTGAAACAACCTGAAGCTCTGGAAGAGTTCTTAGAACCCTTCTAGTCCCGCTTCCTCATTTCGTAGGTGGGAGAAACCGAAGGCTGGAGCTAAGTGGCTTACTCGCACGTTGCCCAGACAATAGATGGCACATCAGATTCAAATGTAGGTTTGAATTTCGGCAATTGAGAGAAAGCGATGCTTGTAACAGAACCCCAGAGGAAAAGTAGACGTGTGTGTGTGTGTGTGTGTGTGTGTGTGTGTGTGTGTGTATGGGTGGACAGGAGTGGAGTGTGGCGTGCAGATGAGTTTATGTCTGGCCACATGGAATTTGAGCTCAGGAGAGAAGCCAAGGTTGGATAGACAGGTAGGGGTGGCACCCACTGGCGGCACAGACAGAAATGCAAGGAGGGAAAGGTGCACGAAGTCAGGTGAGCTGAGGATTTTGAGCCCCAAGGGAGGAGGGTTTCGGAGGGGTTCAGTCGCATTCCCAACTGTTTTCTCTTTCCAATGAACACCCACCTCGTTGATTTGTTCCATTTCCCTTTTCCTGGAAAGCTAGTGCCCCTCAGTCAAAATCTTGATTGTACCAGGGGCCGTGGGCAGTTACGCCTGGTTCTGCCCACGGTTTCGCTCCCCGAATGGGCAGCTCCTTAGACTGTAAATAATGGCATTAGTTATTGTTCACTGAGATCTTATTATAAGCTAGGGACCTCTCCTATATTATTTTGTCCGATCCACATAATAAAACCATATTTATCACCATCTCCATTTTATAGATGTCAGAACTGAGGCTCAGAGTGACTTGTCCACAAATAGCTAGTTTGTGTGGAGGGGCTGAGATTTGCCCGTATCTGTCCGACCCTAATGCCGTGCTCTTAACTTCTGCGCAAACTGTGGCTGGCTGTCAGCCCGTCCTAATCCAGAAGTGTTTGCTGTTCTTGGCTTGAGTGTCTTTTCAGATATTCTTGCCTGATTGGGTTCCGCCCTGGTTTGTTAGTCTGGGTTTGTATCTTCTTATGTCCGTCTGTCTGTGAGGGTCAGAGTCTTGAGCCCGGGGCAGAGGGATAGCCTGGCATTGATCCGCCCTGGGGATCATTTTAAAAGGTGTCAAGGTGAGGAGCCAGAAGATGTTAGTGCTTTGGGAACACCTGAGGACCTTTGCAAGCATCCTCTTATTTTACACTGAGGAAACGGAGGCCAAGGTCTGGAAAGAGATTTGTCCCATGTTGTGCAGTGACTCTCAGCCCTGGTCTCTTTCTGACACCCTCTGCCTCTTCAGTCTGAGACACCGTCCTTCTACGACCCCCTGCTTAATTTTAAGTTTACAAAGTGCTTTCGATAGTTGTGTCAGCTCGCAAGGGCAGATCCTGTTATCTCCACTCTACAAATTAGGAAACTGAGGCCCAGAGAGAGGTAGACCCAGGGGTCTACCCCAGGCCTCACTGCCGGGAAATAGTGGGGTGGGATTTGCCTCACGGCCAGGGCGCTTGGTAATAAATAAACATTGCCTCTGCCAGATGGGTGGGGAGAGACCCCCAGGGAGCAGGATAGAAAACCAGCCCAGAAACTTCGAGTAGGATAGAGAAGGTTACAAAGCGATGATGGGGGGCAGTCGTGTGCACTCTGTGAAGAGCAGCCTCGGGGGAGTTTGGGGTCAGGGCCCGTGTGTGCTTCCTATTAGTGTTCAAGGTGACTTTGAGCAGCCTCTCCCTGGCTCTGAGCCCGTGACTCTTGGAGCTGACTGATGGAGCCTTCAAAGCGAGGGCTGTGGGGCCACGGATTAATTTCTGCAGCTGGAATTTGCTGGATGCGTGCGGAGCCTGTGAGCCCGGAGAACCAATGAGACCGGGCCGTGGTGGGGTGGGGTGTGGGGACGGGGGAAAGGCAGGGGGCTGAGCTGGTGGCCTACTTAGGAAGCCCAGGTGCCGCTGCTCCAGCGTGGAAAATTTCTCCCGTAATTCACTGACTTCGGCGGCCTGAGAATTCCAGTGCCATGGGTCCCTTGCAGCCTCCATAGGGCAGCTTGTCCCTGTCACCTGCTTCCAGGGGTGTCCGCTCCCCAGAGCTTGGAGGGCCGCGTTCCTTCTTAGCACTGATCTGTCCCTAATGTCCCTTTGGGCACTCGCCTTCCTCCCCGGTGCTGGGCTTCCTGCTCAGAGACCGGGCACCACTACCAGCTCTCCGTTGCCACCAGTGGCAGACCAGACCGGTGCCCTGAGAAGACGGAGCGCCCCACATGTCTCCAGTGACCCCTCCCACCGCTACCTCTGGGCGGGCCTCTGGGACTCTTCTCCCTCCCACTTCCCCCCAGGTCATGGTTAAGGGATTCGATCTGAAGATATAAGCACCAGGCTAAAAAGTCAGTGCCTGGGGCCTGCCCGGAACGGCCTCACCGGTGGTTTTCAAAGGGAAATCCCCAGAATCTGGGTCTGAATGCTGAGCGCCCCCGCCCCTCCCTGCGTCGTCCCGAGCTGCTTGTTTTTATTTATGCACTTGGCCCTTGTCAAAGCTTCTGTTTGAACAAAGAGTTTTGTGGCAGCGAGAGGGGGGGTTAGTATAAAGGTCAACTACTTCCTGTCTTTACACACAGGCAGTTGAGGCCCAGGGACTGGGACTGGGTCCAGGGTTCTTGGCACGGTCCTAGGTGCCACTGAGGCCTCCACTGCCAGTTCCGTGGCCTCCCGCGGGCCGTCGCTGACTGTGGAGCAAGTCCAGGCCGTGCGCCTCCAGTCTGGGAGAGTAAAAGCTTCAGGTGGCTGAGAAGTCCATATATGGGGCAGGAGGAGGTCCTTTTCCCTTTCTGTCTCATCAAGGCACCTCCTCGCTTCATGTTCAAGGCCGCATGGTTATTCCCACAGCCTTAGACCTGTTCGATGGCCCGTGGCTCCGTGCATTGCAGCAGACCCACCACGTGCTGGACACACTCACAGCTTCTCTTACGTGACTGGGCCTGTTTTTCAAATAAAGACCCTCCAAATCTAGAAAGGGTGAATCCCCTGAAGCCACAGAGCTAGTAACAGAGCCGGGATTTATAAAAATACTTCTTATTGGAGAGAATGTAGAAAGTAACAAGAATAGACAAAGTATAATGAACTCCCACGTACCCATCACCCAGTGTCGCCACCCACGGTCTGTGGTCCTGTCCCCTTCTGCCCATCCACTTCTTCCTCTCCTGCAATGTTTGAAGCATTTCCAGACATCATACCGTTTCATCCATAGTTTTATAGCACGTAGTTCTAAATGAGACGAGATTTTTAAAAAGCATAATCGCGGTAGCGTGACCACACCTAATCTTTTGAAAAACGATAATTTTTAAAAATTAGTAAATATCCATATTCATTATTCAAATTTCCAGTTATTTCATACATATCATAAATATTTCCTTTTTTTTTTTGGCAGTGTTATGAGTCAGAATGTAAATATAGTGTTTACATTGTGAGTGATTCAGATTCCTTGTAAGTCCCTTATGATCTCAGGATTCTCCTTCCATCTCCTCCAATGTGAGGAAGTTGGGTCATTTGACCGTGGAGTTTTCCGTTGTCTGGATTTTGCGAGGGATTTTGCGTTCCCTGGGGGTGGTTCGACATGTTCCTCTGGCCTCGTGGTTCCTGTCAATTGGTAGTTGGACGTAGACGCTCGATCGGGTTCAAGGTCTTTTTCTCTCTCTCCACATATAAAAGTGCACACTTATCCATTCCCATTTTCTGACGGGACGACATTAGATAGGCAGTGTCAGGTCATTCTCTCTCACGTGAGCAGCCATCGATGTTTGAGGTCCAGCTCCCTCAGTTTTTTAGGGGCCGCAAAGTGGTGATGGTCCGATCCTGTCGTTGACTAGCTGGGATACATCTATGGAGAGATGGTCCCCCTCCTGGGCTGTTGGAGTCAGAGCTGGCCCTTCTCAGAAGTGTCAGACTCCAAAGCCCATGGTCCCCTCTCCCAGTGTCATTCTACCTCCCCAGGAAGCGTGCTGTCATTCCTGCGTTTCTCACTGGCACCTTGGGGGGCGGGAGCCCGGCATGTTGAATTTTCTGGGTATTGGTGCATTGTGTTTCCCTGGGAGTCTATGGAGCCCAGATGCCTCATGGAACTGACTTCCCTTCCTCCTCCCTCCACTCCCACTCTGACCCGTCTGTCCCACAGACTGGCTTCCAGGACACCTGGGGAGCTGGATGGAGCCCCCTGCACACCAAGGAGGCGAGCGAGCCTCCCAACCACGCGTCCCAAACTTCCGCTCCAGACCATCACTGCCTTTCCCTCCCTGGGGCCTCTCCCGTGCACACTCCACCCCCCACTGCCCCCCACTGCCCCCCACTGCGCCCCACTGCCCCCAGCCATCCTTTACTATTCCAGCCACTCTGCGTCTTGGCCTCCCTTTTCATCTGAGGCCAGAGCAGGCTGTGGTGGGGTCAGCTGGGGATCTGTCCCTGTCTAAGAGCAGAGGGAAGAGGGGGTGTGTAAGGAGTCCTGGGGGTTGTGATGGGGCGTGTGGCTGGAAGCCTGGGTAGTCACTTGGAAAAAGTGAAAGCAGGCCTTTCCCACCCACATCCTCTGTGCTCAGTGATGTTTGTCCCCGGGATGGGGCTCCTGACTGCTCAGGTCTTCCAGATGTTTTCCAGGTGGGTTGTGGGGAGGTGGGGGCGGGTGGGCGGTTCATCTTCCCCAGGAGAGGGTTACACATTCCCACCTCCGGGCACCCCAGGTCATTTCTTCAGCCGTCGCTTAGGTATGAAGTCCTGTGTCACAGTCTGGACGGGACATGAAAGCGAATGACACGCAACATTTATTGTTTTATTCTGCAGACATCTACTGAGCTATTTACTATGTGCAGGCTCTCCATTCTAGATACTCGAGATAGAATAGTGGGCAAGACAGACAAGACTTCTGTCCTCACAGTGCTTATTGTCATCCAGGGATGACATTTTTCTCTTTGCAGAGCTGCCTGGTAAACCATATATAGTTTTAGTTATGCAAGGCGTCTGCCCGGTGTCGCCTCGTGCCAGGCACCGTGGGCGAGCCAGGGGCCCAGGAACCCCTCCCCGCCGACAGCATTGACATTTATGGAGCCACATAGGTTTACCTGGTGTTCCTCTCATCGGCCCTTGTGTTACGTCCCTGCCGTAGCAAAGTACCACAGACCGGCGGGTTTAGAACCACACACGTTTATGCTTATAGTTCTGGGGACCCAGAGTCTGCCATCGAGACATCGGCAGGGCTGTGCGGTCACCGAAGGCTCCAGGGGGATCCCGCCTTGCCTCCCCCCGACTGGCACCCGCCGGCTTCCTTGGCTTGTAGGTGCATCGCTCCGTCCTCTGCTTCCGCCTTCACCGGGCTGGCTTCTCTCCGTGTGTCTCTATCCAGATGTCCCTCGTCCCACAAGGACGCCAGTCATTGGCTTAGGCGCCCACCCTAATGCAGTACGACCGCATTTTTTAGCTTGATCACATCTGCAGAGACCTTTCTGAAGAAGGTCACAGTCACAGGTACTGCGGTTAGGACCCGAACATCTTTTTTTGGGGAACCCAGCTCAACCCATAACAGCCTTCAAGGTACACCTGTTAGCAGCATAGGGGGAACTGAGGTGTTGGGCCCAGGAGAGAGGGGAGACAACTTCTGGCACTTTCTATGCCTCTAGTACTGTATATGGGTCAGTCCTATCAGTTAATGCCATGACTTTTTTATTTAATTAAAATTTAAAATTGTATTTACTTTTTTTTCAGGGAAAGCCATCTTTTTATCGAACGTACCTAGGTGTGGGGCAGTGTATTTACTTATTTTTTAAATTATTACTGAAAATTCCCCCAAGAATAGTTTTATTTATTTTTTAATACCTTGACATACGCAAGGTAAATAACATTTTCCGGGTGTTAAGGTACAGTTTTGCAAATCATTGCATCCTATGACTAAACGATACCATTAAACTAGATTATTTTAAAGCTGTGTCTCTTTTTCACAAAATATGATTTGTAACTTATTCTTATGTTTACCAAAGGATAATGAATCCTACCCAGATACTCTTTATTATGTCTACATTTGGACCAAGAATGAAAGTGGTCTATAGGTTAATATATGTATGCCTGTGTGGAGGGGTCTATATACGTGGGATTAAATGAGAGTTAACATGTGTTGCATAAACTATATTACAAAAGGCAAGTATGATATATGCAAGGTATATGCTTATTTGAAAACACTTTTGTGCCCAGACTTTACTCACAATTACATGTGAATATTTATTTCTTTTAAGGCACATATTATGTGTTTAAAAATGTCAGTAATTTGTACATTGCTGTGTACTCACCATGAATAACTGAATATATAACATTTAACTTATTGTAGTTTTCCTGAATGTACATATACATGTATTATACATATCTATATTTAAATGCTTGCCTAGACAATATATTATATATTTAAATGCTTGCTTAGATAACATATTTATACAAATATGTGTTACATGTATTATATGTATATCACACATGTATATATAATTTGCTAATAAAATGGATAGTTTGTTTTAGGAGGATTTTTTAGAACTAGATTTGGGCTGTTTTTTTTTTTTGAAATATGATAGTCTTTGATTTGGGTTGTATATAAATTGACATCATATGTAATAACAGCTTCAGAGAACATTGAGATGATGACCTACCGTTTTGCAGTGATAACATTTTATATTGTGTGTTCATTTTATTGTGCAAGTTTGGGGATCAGGTTGGTGAGTCAGCATGGTTCAGAGAGAGGCTTGTACGTGCAAAATCTCCTTGAAGATGGGCAGGGATGGGATGCTATGGCTCGCATACAAATCTTCACCTTTCATGCAGCGAGATGCACAGCACCGTTGGTTCCGTAAAAAGTCTTTCGTTTGCCTCCAGCATTGGTCGTCTGAATATTAAATTTTTTCACGATGGTTTTAGATGGGTCGTTTTATCTCCATGTTGTTGATGAGGACACCGGGGTACCTTGCCTAAAGATTTTGTGCTGTGAGAACTGGAACCTAAAACATCTGTGTCCTTTGGCCCATTTTTGGGGGGGCGGGTGTACCTGAAATGCTTTACATATGCCGACAAGTTTCAAGGAAAATTAAAACGGACACCTGCCACCCAGATTGAAACCATCGCAATTCCTTCGAAGCCCCCTTGTGACTCTTCCTGCCCCAGAGGTGACCACTGTCTTATATTCCTTTGCTGGGGCTGCTGTAACAAAGTGCCACAGACTGGGTGGCTTAAAACTACAAAAATTTAATTCTCTCACAGTTTCAGAGGCCGGAAGTCCAAAATCGAGGTGTTGGCAGCACTGGTTCCTTCTGGAGACTCTGAGGGAGAATCCTGCCTGGTCTCTTCCAGCCTTGGGTAACCTCAGGCGTTGTAGACACTTCACTCCACGTTTTGCCTCTGTAGTCACACGACCTTCTTATGAGGACACCAGTCATTGGATTTAGGGCCCACCCTAGGTCCAGGATGATCTCATCTCGAGATCCTTAATTCCCTCTGCAAAGACCCTTTTCCCAAATAAATTCCTATTCTTAGGTTCTGGGTCGATGATCTTTTGAGGGTCCCATACCAATTGTGTTTGTCATTTCCTGGCCTTTCTTTAGCTTTTCTACCAGGGCCCGTATCCCTAAGCCCGAGGGTACGCTGTGGAGAACGGAGCCCAGGCACATGCTAGGCAGAGGGAAGGACATTGTGGGCAGTTTGTGGAGCTGAAAGAGTCCGCGGTCCAAGTTCCTAGGCCACGGTGACGGGAGAGACCCACACAACAGAAACGATTAGGAAAGAGAAGACAGATTGGAAGAAGTGAAGTCTTTTTTTTTTTTTTTTGTCAGAGTAGGGGAAGTACATGAGATTTAAAATAATGTCTCTTACCATTGCTTTTAAAAAAATTTATCGAGGGGAATTTCACGTAACATAAAAAATTACCCATTTTAAAGCATCCCAATTCAGTGGCATGGAAAACATTTATAGCGTGTGCAACCTGAATCACTTCTGCAAGTTCCAAAACATTTTCGTCACCCCAAAAGGTAACTCACCCATTAGCAGCCACTCCCATTCCTGCAGCTCCAGCCCCTGACAGCCACTAAGCTACCCATATGGATTTACTTCTTCTGGACATTTCATACAAGTGGCATACAACACGTGCCCATTCGCGTCTGGCTTCCTTCACTTAGCTTAATATTTTTGAGGTTCCTGCATGTTATAGGGAAGATGGTACTACATTTTTTTTATGGCTGAATAATTTACATTTTTAATTATGTGTTTTTTAAGTTAATAGAAGACCGAAAGAAAAAAAAATACCTTTAGCAAAACCAACTTTGGTCATTTAATGGTCTGGGTTTTTTTTTTTTTTTTAAATAACAGTTTTGTTAAGAAAATGTACATATCATACAATTCACCCATTTAAAGCGTACAATTGAATGGTTTCTGGTCTGTTCACAGATTTGGGTGATCATTACCACAATCAATTTTAGAACATTTTCATCACCCTCCGCGGTAAAAGACCCGCACCCAGTAACCGTCCCTGAGTATGTTTTCGGGTCTTAGGTGGTCAGTCCATTGGGACTGGCTGGCAGAGGTTTTACTGGCTCTGACGGCCCACTGCCTCACTTTCTCTGCTTGTAATTGCGGATGAAATGGGCTGATGACTGTGCCTAGCTTCATGCAGACATTCTTGACGGTGTTTCATGTGCCTTGTCTCATTTCAGCCCCAGGACGACCCCCTGGGCTGGCTACCGTTTCTGCCCCCCACGTGATAAATGGGGAAACTTGCTACTCAGAGAAGCAAAGAGGCGGGAGGTTCAGCTGGGGTTTGAACCCAGAAAGTCTCCCGTAGTCACTGCTTGTGCTCCATAGGGGCAGCTGAGCTCCAGGCCTTCAGTGCTGACTCGCACAGATCTCCAGGGCTGTGATTCCCATGCCCTACCTGCCACAGAGGGCTTCGCGGACGTGACCTTGAGCAAGGTTAGGGAGAAGAGAGGCAGGCGGAGGTGGGAGGCTGGCAGAGCGGGGTTGGGGAGAGGGTTTGGGGGTCTGTTCTGCCTCCACGTCCCAGACTCTTAACAGCAGGCTGTCTGCCCGGTGGGCTTCTGCGAAAACCTGAGCAGAGCCCACCTGTTCAGGAGTCTTGGTGAGGAGCCAGCATGGCCAAGAGCACGGTGGAATTTCCAGCGAAGTTCAGGGACGCCCCCTGGTGGATCTGCTCTCCTAGCGCAGAAAAAGGGCTGCGGGGCCCGGAGGCAGCCCCTGGAGGCGGGGTCTTTTTTTTTTTTTTTTTAGCCTCAGCACGTGACTAGCAGTCAGCGTTTCAAAGGACGGAGTGGGTGTGGGGGGTGAGCACCTGGGCTCAGGACTGGGCATTCGGGGGCACGTAAGTTGTCCAAGCCTCAGTGTCTCACCCCTCAGGTGGATATAAAGTCCCACCTCACAGAACGGCCGCCACAGTTAAGATTACCCATGAGGACAGCCTGCCTGTGCCGAAGCAGTCACTCAACGTCGACTGTTTAAATCGGGAGACAGCGTGTGTGTGCCGGGCGACCTGAGCCAAGTGCAGACCTTGGTTTTCTCATTTGTGAGACAGGGGTGGTCCTCTCTAGCTTCTGGGGGTGTCTGTGAAAGCTAGACGTGGACCCCAAAAGAAACACCCGAGTTCTTTTACGCACTTTCAAGCGCGACTGTTGTTATCCGGTTCCTACTAGGTCAAAGGCATTGTGTATTTACTTGACAGACCTTGACCGTGGGCCTGTCATGGGACAGACTGTGTGGTGCTGGGTGCGTAGCAGGGAACGGGGCGGGACTGTCGCTCACGTCGGCGTGTGAGCTCCGTGAGGGTTTTGTCTTGTCCGGGGGCCTGCAGGCTTCGGGAAGAGCCAGACAGTAAACATCGCAGGCTTTGCTGGCCGTTCCGCCTCCATCAGCTGCTCAGCTTGGCCTAGACCGTCGCGTGCAGAAGCGGCAGAGATGAGAGAACCAGAGTGTGGCCGTGTGCCAATATAACTTTGTATGTGGACCCAGAAATTTGAATTTCGTGTGATTTTCGCATCACAAAAAGACTCTTCTTTGGATTCCCTCCCCCTCCCTTCACCATTTAAAAATGTAAAAACCCTTCTTAGCTGTGTGGGCTGTGCAGAAAGGGGTGTTGGGCCCGTTCATTGCTGGTTTATTCTTCGTTCTTGGGGTAGCTTTGACCAGGGTGTTCACCTGCTGCTTGTTTTTTTCTTCCTTTTTTTTTTTTTTCCTGGTTTACGCATTTCTAAGTCTCCATGGACTGTACATTTGTCCCTGAGCTAACGGGGAATTGGGGTCTTACCAGATGGCGAGCTCCTTGTTCCACTCCCAGCAGACAGGCGGCAGCAGCTTTTATGGCAAAGCCCCACGAATTCGGCGACCTGCTTTGTGTGTGCGCGCGTCTCCCCTTTCAAAGCGTGTCCGCTTCGCTTCGGTTGTCGCGTCCACCTTGGCTGAAGTGTCGGAGCCACTGCGATTCCCGTTTTATGGATGGGGAGACAGAGTCCCTGACAGGGCCATGATTTCCTTGAGGGCTGGTGGTTGGTGGTGGCCCCAGGGCTAGCACCGAAGGCCCCTGTCTCCTGCCCAGAACTTATTCTCTCTGGGGGGGCGGGGGCGGGCGGGAGGCATGGAGCCCACTGCTGAGACGAAGGCTGGATTTTCCTGAGGAGGGGCTTTTGCTGTCTGCAGTTTCAGTCATTCATATGAGAAGTCGCATGTCACGTACGGTACAGGACAGCCAGCATTCATCGTTTGCTTGTTCCATACATATTTATTTACCGAGCTCCTACTATATACAGGTTCCTTAGATACTTGGGGTAAAGGAGTGAGCAAGAGAGGTAAGTCTCCTGCCCTCCCGACGATTACAGAGGAATAGGGAAGAAAGATAACACAGGCAGACATATTTAGGAATTGCGATTCGTGTCAGGGACTAGCAGAGGGACCCATTCGTCTGCATACCAGACTCTTTGCTGTAATCGTCTGCTTTAATCCTCACAACCAGCCCATGAAAAGAGATGGCAGGACGAAGACGTGGGTGTTCAGAGAAGTCGAGTAACTTTCCTGGCCTCAGAGACCAGGGAGGGGGACTAGGGAACGGCTACTTACCCACAGACATGAGTCCTGTCCTAGCACCGCCAGGAAGCAGGAAGGCCTTGAGTGCTGTGTGTGGGGATACCCCCCCGCAGGCCGTGGGGAGCCGTCGATGGTTTTAAGCAGAGAGAGAGGGTCCGCGGTCAGGTCTCTGTTTGAGAAAGCTCGCTCAGGCAGCAGAGTGGGGATGGGTGGGAGGCACAGGAGGTCATCTTGGAGAGCGGGCGTGGTGGGCCGGCTCGGAGGCCGTGCTGGTGGAGGACGCAGGTGGGTCGAAGAGATGCGGGAAAGAGAACCGACAGGACGAGGTGATTGAGCAGATGCTGCAGAGGGGTGAGGCATGTGGGGAACCCCGGAAGAGGAGGAGGAGGAGGAGGAGGACGTTTTGTTTTGTGGGGGTTCCCAAGTAGGGTCTGGACCCCCAGCCGGCAGGAGCCGCCAGCGTGTGGATTCTGCCCCCAGGTAGCCGGCGGCAGGTGGACGTGATGGATGTGAATACCCAGAAGGGCACCGAGATGAGCATGTCCCAGTTCGTGCGCTACTACGAGACGCCCGAGGCTCAGCGGGACAAGCTGTACAACGTCATCAGCCTGGAGTTCAGCCACACCAAGTTGGAGAACCTGGTCAAGCGTCCGACTGTGGTAGGCCCCGGCCACGGTCCTCTCCCTGTCACCTCCTACCTCCTCTCCTTACCCTGCTGCCCTGTGCCGCCCTGGGGGAGGGATGCTGGGGGGCGGGGCGGGAGTCCGGCTGAGGGGTGCCTGGAAACAGGAAGTGCTGACGGTGAGCTGGCTTCCAGGTGGACCTGGTGGACTGGGTGGACAACATGTGGCCCCAGCACTTGAAGGAGAAGCAGAGGGAAGCCACGAACGCCCTTGCAGAGATGAAGTACCCGAAAGTGAAGAAGTAAGGACGGCTGGCTGGTGGGGAGCTGGGAGGGGGTGTGGCTTCCCGCCTCGGATGCGCCGGGCTGGACGTGAGCGCGGGCTGAGGCCACGGCGCTGCCGGCATGGGAGGGACGCGGGTCCTCGGTGTGGGCAGGTTGGCGACGTGCTCCCCCGGAAGTCAGGGGCTCTGCGTTCTGTGGGGCTGTGATCTCTTTCCAGATGGTCCTTTGGCCTCTCTGCCAGCTCTCCCAGGGGGGCGTGACCTGAGGAAGAGGAAGAGGAGTGGGAACCGTGTGTGTGTGTGTGTGTGTGTGTGCGCGCGCGCGCGCACGCTACACACGTGTGTGTCCTCGCACTTGTCAAACCTTTGTCTGCTCCCTCTCAGTGACCGCGTGTGTCCCGGGAGTGGGTGTTTCCAGGGAGACCCGCCCCCAGGGATGCTGCGTCGCCCCTCGGTGGGGGAGGGGCCCGGCGCTCTTGCTCCTTGCTCTGGAAACCCAGGGCCTCTGCTGCAGGAGAACTTGTCCCCAGGCAAGCGCAGGGCCCACCTCCGCATCAGGTGTCCTTCGGATGGCGCCCTCTAAGTGGGAGGGGGGTGCTGGGCTGGGAAGGGGGCCCATTTTTCGCAGGGGCACCGCGACAGGCGGCACGACCCGCAGGTCCTGAGACCGACGGCTTCCTGCGAGCAGCGGCACCTGTCAGCCCTGGCGCGTTCTAGCACCCGCGTGACGGAGCCTCGGGAGGAGGAAGTCACCTCGGGGCTCCCGCGCGCACGCGGGCCGTCTGTGTTTAAGTCTCCAGAACGGGAAGGAGGTGCTGGCAGGACTGTCTCTCTGGTCTTCTTAGAAGAGTTGGCTCCGGCCGCCCCGAGTTCATTAGCATCTCTGCTCAGCCCTGCTGCCAGGGGTGCCCCCAGGAGCTTAGAGGCTGTGAGCTGCTCATTCACTCGGCCCTTCATTCAGTGCCTGTTGAATACAGACTCCGTGCCAGGCTTTGTGAGGGAGGCCAGCGCGCTGGCCCTGGGCTTCTCGAGGTTTGGCTCTCAAGCTCTCGCTTTAATCACTTCCCGGGCGTTTTTTTCCTCCCCTCCAAGTTGCAGCTCTGTAAGCACCTCGCATCTGGGTTGCATCATGGGCAGCTGGGCTCAAGGAGCCCCTGGGACAGGGAAGTAAAAAGATGAAAAAATCTGAAAGCCCTTCCTCGCCGGAGAATGTGCCACGCGACACAAGGGATAAGGTGCAGCTCTCGTCCCAGGCAGAGGAAAACATTCCTGAGAGGGATAGGTGGACTCCTTTTCGGTTGGTGGCACCGGGAATTCCTCTGGGAGGGGACATTGAACTTGAGCTTTCAAGGACAGAGGAGATGGGAGAGAAGTGGGGCGGGATGGAGGGAGGGAAGTGCCAGGGGCCTGGAAGGAATTGAGAGAGTCGAACTTGAGGAAAGAGTGTGGGACTCAGAGATTAGTTAGAGGCAGATCATGGCTCTTACCGATTGATTGATTGATTGATTGATTGATTTAGCCTATATGCTGAAGATCTGATTGGTGTTGGGCACTGGGCATACACGGTGGGTAGAAAACCGAATGACGTCCACCCTCAACGGAGCTCACAATCTATCTGGCAGACAGACATTAATCCAGTAACGAGAGAAATAGATGGGAACTTGCAGCTGTGATGAGGCCAACAGAGACCCATGGTGCTTCTTCGGGAGCACGTACCAGGGGATCACCCGGTCAGGGAGGGCAGGGCAGGCGTCCCCGAGCTGGGGTCTGAAGGGGAGAGGGGTTACTTAGCTGAAGGGGCCTGGGAAGAGCTTCCTGGCTGTGTGCAGAGAGAACCTGGGATGGGGAGTGGGTCAGGTCAGGCGGGAGGACCTGCAAGGGACAGCTAGTGGGGCTCGAGAGCGAGGGGGGGCAGTGGGTGTAGGACAGGGATGGGCCAGGCTGAACAAGGCCTGACAGGCCATGGTGAAGGGTCCGCCTTTCTCCTTAAGAGCAGTTGGAAGCCTCGCTGAGATTTTAAGCTGGGAGGGACGTGTTCAGCGTTGCATTCTGCACGTTTGTCGGCCGCTATGTGGATTGAAGAAGGTGGAGCTAGAAGAATATGAGGAACTACTGCATCGTGTAGATGAGGGTAAATGATGAACGGGGGAGAGGAGGCTAGAGGACAAATTGGACATATATCTAGGAAGGTAAAATAGGCAGCACCGGGTGACAGAGATGTCAGTTAATTTATGTCTATCTTGCCTCCCTGAGATACTCAGAAAGAATTTCACTTTATTGAAAGATTCCTCTAAACAGTAAACTCTGTTGCTACATCGAGAATCTTTATCGAATTACCAAAAAAAAAAGGTTCACACACAATTTTCTAGGATCCCATGTCTTCTATGCGTCGGTTGGGTTGAGTGGCAAATGAATTTACAAACTCCGTCGTTGGCTGTAGGAACTCGTTACAGGATTTGAACCTCGTTAGGAAGGAAATTGTCACCTTGGAACTAGTCCATTTGTTCGGCTGAATGGAATGCTGATTTCAGTTAATAAGCAAGGTAAAAATCCCACAATGATGAAGTCCTCTGGGACTGTAGAATGGTTCTGTGGAATTTAATTAAAATGACACTGTTTCTAGAAATCGCAGCTTTCGTGCTGCAGGTATCTGGAGAGTGCAGACAGCTGACGGGCCACCTGAATTCAGAGTTTGCAGGCGGGAAGACAGACGTGTTACAGGTCGTTACTGCATTCTCCCTGGCTCCAGGTTTATGCTGCTCAGTCATGAGGGGTTAGGAATTTTAATGGGTTTTGGTCGAGATACTTAAAGCACGGGCTGGTGACAGTGGTCAAGCGGGTAGTTACAAGTATGTGGGAAACAAAATATGTGTAAAGAGTATGTTAGTAAGTTATCTGTTGCTGTGTTTATTGAGTACCTATTATGTGCAAGACACTATTTTAAGTAGTTGGTGGACTCGCCATTCTCATGGAGCTTCTAGTCTGGTGGGAAGAGACAGTTAAGCAAAGAAGTGAATAATAAAATTTAGGTGATAAGTGTCATGAAGAAACAAAGTAAGATAAAGGGGAAGGAGGATGACAGGGTAGACTGGATGAATATCACTTGCACTGTGCATTTCTGCCATTGCCTTTGCCTCCATCTCTACCCGGAAGAAATGGTTTGGCTGTATAGAATTGTCTAGGAAGATTCTTTATGTAAACAGTGATGATTATTTGGGGAAGCACCCCTGTATTCGTTTATTGCTGCATAACAGATGACCCTAAAACTTCATGACTTAAAAAAGAAACTGAAAACAACAGACGTTACCTCACAGTTTGTGTGGGTTAGGAATCCAGGAGTGGCTTAGTGGTGTAGTTCTGGCTCAGAGGTTGTCACGAGCTCATGTAAAGACAGGCCTGGGCTGCAGTCATCTGAAGGCTGGACTGGGGCCGGAGGGCCCACTTCCAAGATGGCGCGCCCACATGGCTGTTGGCAGGAGGCCTTAGTTCCTCACCGTGCAGGCCTCTCCACAGGGATGCTTGAGTGTCCTCGTGACATGGCAGCTGGTCCCCCAGAGTGAGCGGTTCGAGAGAGCAAGAAGGAAGCCACAGTGCCTCTTAAGGCCTAATTTTGGAAGTTGCGTACTGTTTACTTCTGCCATATTCTATTAATTAGAAGTGAGTCATTGCGTCTGGCCCACGCTCAAGGGGAGGGGAATCTGGCTCTGCCTCTGGAAGGGAGAAGTATCAAGGAATTTGTGGACATGTTTTAAAGGCTCCGCAATCTCCTAGGTGTGTGACACGGGCACACTTTTTCCACTTTGGACCATTGGGTATTATAATGCATTCAGAAGGAAATTAGCAAGTGTCTCCCCTCCTCACGTGCTCCTGGAGGACTCAGGGCTGGCAAAAATGAGGTTTGCTGGTGTAATGGAGATAAACCGTGGACGAAAAGCTGAAAAGCCCAGCAAGAAGGGGGTCCCACGTAAAGCACATGTCTGGCTCCCAAATAATTGAGAGTTGACTGCATTTTTCTCCCCATGAACTTTCTGGGGCTAGCAGGAAGAACTGGGGGAATTTCGAGGTGCACAGCTGAAACAGGATGAAAATGGGCACAGGAGGAGCAAGTTTCAGGGGCTGCCTCTGCCCCTCTGGCGGCTAAGAGCAAGTCTTTCATCTACTCTTAGCGACTCAGTTTTCCCTTCTAGGCAGTGGGGATTCTGTCGTCACTGTCCCCCTCCCTCGCCATGGGGAGGACGGAGCCTGCAGTGGATGGGACGAGATGCTGGTTCATGTGGCCTTGGGAAGACACACAAGGTCCAACAGCCACTGGAATTCCTACATCCTCTGCTTTTCAGTCTCCTCTCCCTCATATTTGTGGAGGGCTTGTGTCTCTGCAGCCCACATCCACCTTTTCACTCTCATCAGCCATGTTTGCTGGTGTCGTAAGTGACCATCCCTGTTTAATAGGTCAGACAGGAAAAATGACCTAGAGAGGCTGCTTGAGTCACAGAGGGAAGAAGCTGTGGGCCATGCCTCCGACCCCCAGGCCTCTGGATTCCTGGCTTTTCCTCTTTACCTTGAAAATAGGAACAAAGAAAGCCAGTCTTTTCTGTATTGCCACGTTTGGACCAGGAGCTGTGTCAGACACCCGGCACACCTATCCCAACAGTACTGAAAGCAGGTGTGACTATTTCCATTTTACAGACAAGAAAACAAGTTCATAGAGCTTCAGGGCAGGTAATGGGGGTAGGGGCTGGTGTGCTTGTGGATAACTGGAGACACAGGCCTGCAAAACAATTTTTTTTTCCCCTCTGGAAAAAAAAAAACAAAACAGTACGGGCCAAACCAGGCACACGTGAGAACTGATGTGACCTATGAGGGCCACCAGTTAGAGGCCCCTCACTAATGGGGATGCTGAGTTCCGGAAGGACAGTCTAGGGTCACTTCTAATTCAACTGATTAGAAAAATTACAGGCCTGTTGCTAGGTGCTCTCTTAACGTGGATGAATCTGATACGGTTTCTGCCATCAAGGCGCTTAGGCATTTGTGACTAAAAAAGTAATCATTCTCCTGTGTGCACCAACTGTCGGGGCTTTTCCTCATAACTCATTTAACTCTTCTGTTTCTTGTGTGCAAAGCCCTTGCTCAGCTACATGCACTCAGTGACTGGTGCTCAAATCTAAGATGGGGGATATTTCTTGTAATTATTACTTTTGAATAGGCGAAACATACATACGGTGAGAACTTCAGCCAATTCCAAAGAGTTCACAGTGTAACCTCACGGCTGGCGGTCCCATACACACCAAGAAGCAACACGCTGGCCCTGGGCATTGACCATCTTGGAATGGCTTCAATGTTCGCTTCTCTAAAATGGGGATTATAGTGATTTTTAAGGGTTAAACGTTTTCATGCATATAAACAGCTATTATTATTAGCACTTGATAACTGGATTCGATCAATATTGGTGGGTAGTCCCAGCCAATGGGGTTTGGTCAAAGAATGGAGAAGCTTGATTTCTGCCTCAACAGAGGTTATACTCATCTGCCCCCTTGTGGTTTCGGGGAAGGGCTTGGGGACAGGATGGGAGGAGGGTGGTGGCCCTGGTGAGCATGCTTTGGAGGGTGGGACTTCTGATTTGAGCTGGACCAGCTCCTTTAACCGGAAGTCCTATTTGGCTGTTAACTGCAGAGTGAGTTTGTTGAGAGTCTTGGAGTTTGCCAGGTAGACCTGGGAAGAAGGGCTGAGAAACTTCAAGATAGGCTACTCGGATAGGCGCCACCACTGGCTAGGGTAATGACAAGGGTGAGTCACTATTCCTGAGCCTCTGCTTTCTTATCCGTAAAATGGGGACAATCCTGCGGATGACCTCATAGGGCTGTTGTGAAAATCGGATTAAATAATCAAAGTATAGTAGTGCCGGGTGTGTGTTAACTTGTATTTATCTCAGTGAGTTCACAATAATTCTATGATGTAGGGTTATACAGCTACTAAGGGGTTAGGTACGGGGAGGGGCAGCAAAAAGTCATCTTAGAATTCAGAGTTGAACTTTAGGTCGCCTCCCTGCCGTTAGGATGAGGGAATGGCTCAGAGAGGGGAAGTGAGTTGTCCAAGGTCACACAGCCAGTGTGCCCTAGCGCCAGAGCCGCGTCTCTGTTCTCTGGGCTGCCAGCCTGGATCCGACATCCCTCCAACCCCTAGCACCGGTCCTTTCTCTAACCGTGCCCGAATGGGTACATTTAAGGAAGGTGGCTTTGCTGGGTGGTCACCTCCAGCTGCAGGACGGCGTCCACGCTCCCAGAACACAGGGGTGCGGGGGGTCCCCGAGCTCTTCCGCGTAGAACGGGGTTAGGGAGCGCTCCCCTGGCACCGCCACCCGGCGGGGCGAGGGGGCGGCGGCGTCGCCTGTCGCCGCCGCGGCTCCCTCCGCCTCCTTGGCGGCTGCCGCGCCGCGCCGGTGTTCAGTTTCAGCGCGCGGATGAGCGCAGCCTGCGCCCGGCTTCCCGAGGAAGGAAGGAAGCGAGCGGGGGCTGCACGGTCCCCGGCCGGGCGCGCGGCAGCGCCGTGGAGGGGCCTCGGCTCCGGGCGCCAGGGCCGGGCGCGCGTCGAGCCTCCGGCCGCGAAGGGGACGCCCGGGAGCCGCGCCGGGCGGGGCCGGGCGGGCGTCGTGCGCCGTGCCCCACGGACGTCCCCGCTGCTTTGGGGCGCGCCGGGGCGGGGTGGGGGTGGCCTCCCGCCCTCAGGCTGCACGGCGGCGTCGCGGAGCAGCTCTTTGTGCCGCCCGGGGCTGCGTGTAAGTGTGTGTGTGCTCGCGTCGGCGCCTGCAGCCCCGTCCCCCGGGCCCCGTCCCCCGGTGCCCGGTCCCCGGTCCCCGCGCTGGACCTGGGCTCGAGGGGACGCCGCCTGGGCTGCTGGGGGGGGGGGACTTTCACGAAGTTGGAGGGAACAGGACGGGGTGGAGCCTCCCCGCCCCCCAACCCCCGGGCCCCAGGCAGCGCCCCAAAGTTGGTGCGGCAGGTGCAGCGTCCCCTCCACCAAGCTCCTCCCCAGCCAGCACCGGCCTTGGGAGGCGGGAACTCTAGAGAGGCCCCGATGTTCAGCCCCCAACTCCGGAGGGGGCCCTAACAGAGCAGCCGCGGGGCTGTGAGCGCGGGGTGTCGGGGGCCGAGGCTTTCCGGGGAGGGGGCAGCCTCGGCGGAAGCCGGGCTGGCCGGCAGCGGGGAGAGCTTAGCCGCCGTGGCACCGAGCCGGGGTGCCCATGTGACTGCGGTGTGCTTTGGAAGAGGAAGCTGTAGAGGTCAGTGCAAAGGCGTCACGCCAGAGCGAGGGAGAGCAGGAGTGGGGGTGGGGGGGAGACCCGGAACGAGCGCGGGAATGAGCGCGGGGGCGGCGGGAGGGCGGCCGGGGTGGCGGCTGCAGGACAAAGCCGCCCTGTCACAGCCGCCCCGGCCGCCCTAATGCAGCCCTAATGCATGCAATTGCCAGGCGGCCAGAAATGAGGGACATGGGAGGAGGGGCCTCTTCAGGTGAGGCGGGTCTGGAAGTAGCGCCCCCACGCTCCAGGGGGCCTCGGAAGGTGATCGGGAGGGCAGATCCAACACCAGCTCAACTTGGAGAACTTTCTCTGCACGCAGCAGCTGCAGTTCGCGGGGATTCCGTTTTCCACATGTGCTGGGGATGTTGGGGTTGGGGTGGGAGGTTGGGGTGGTGTCCAGTTTGGCCAGGTAGGCTGGGGCGGGGGGCTATCCTTTGTGGGCACCCGGGTAGGCATCCAGCTACAGACTGAAGGAAGTGATCTCTTGCTCCACCCCACAGACACTTAAAACTGTTTTCTTAGACCGTTCTGCTGAGGCCTGGAGGGAGTGGAAACCAAGGTTAGATTAAAAAAAGAACAAAACGGAGAGGAAGAGGTGGTTTTAGGAAAATGAGGACTAATATTTTGAAGTGGCTCCTGGAGAGAAGAGGCCAGTGTGGTCTGTGGGGTGGTGCTGGGGGGTGAGGACTTGGGATGCCCCCCACATGCCCAGTTCCTTGGAGAGAAGAGGATCACCCAGGCCTTCAAAGTGGGGGCACGCTGGGGCCGGGGCGGGGTGGGGGGGTGGGTGGTGAGGAGGCGGCAGGGTGTGGAGCCGGAGTCCAGAGCTGGGACTTTAACAGCACCAGCACCGCAGCCCGCGCCTGTCTTCGTGACAGGGCTGCGTCCTGTGCTGTCAACTACACCCCTCCGATGGGGTTGCTAGGCAGCCGGGCTCTGATGTGCTGGAAGGCCTTCTGATTTGTCAGCCTCCTGCAGACACATGGTTAAGGCTCCTTCCAGCCTATCCGGAGGAGAGACACGGGGCACGCTGCCTGCATACTGCTGAGCCCCGGGTCCACCTGAATGTGAGGTGCAAAAGGCAGCCAGAGGGAGGGGTCACCTGGAGCCCTCCCACCTTCTGAGCCGCTCAGCCCCTGCGCCCTTCCTTATCTCCACTCCGGCTGGCTTGCTGGCTCCTCCCCGCCCATCCCCGCCCCGTTCGTCCCCTCTTCCCTAAACCATGGAAAAGCAAAGTGCACCAGGGAAAAGAGGTCAGTGGGGTAAGCGTGTGTGTGTGGGCCTCCGGGGGTGCCGCGGAGCGTGAGCACCGGCCCGGCCCGGCCCGGGGAGGCTTCCCGCTCCGTGCCTCCCACGGCTCTCGTGGGAAGGGATGGGTGGGAGGGAGGGGACCCCGGCACCCCTCCTTCTGCCCATCCTGGACTTGGAAGCTGGCTCCATCCCTCCTCCTTCAAGCTGCCCACCTCTAGGGGGGCAGCCTGGAGAGGGAGGAGGGAGGAGGGAGGAGACCGCGAGTTCCTGTGAGGAAGGGCAGGTTCTGGGAAGGCCAACTGCTGACCGGTTCCTTCCCTCTCCTCCTGAATGCACTCCCCCAGCCTAAGCCTCACCCTCCCTCCCTCCTTCCCTCCGCCTCTGCCTTGTCCCGCCAAGCCACCCCACCCCACCCCACCCCGGGGGTCTTCTCTTAATCCCTTTACTGTTTTTCTTTTTAGCAGCTTTATCAAGATACAATTCACATACTATTCATCCATTTAAAGTGTACAATTCAATGGTTTTTTTTTTTAGTACATTTACAGAGTTGTTCAACCACAATCGTTTTTGGAACATTTTCATCACCCCAAAAACGGAACCCTGTTAGTTCAAACAGTTACTCTCCACCTCCTCCCAACCCTCGCAGCCCCTGGGTGTCGCTAAACCTACTGTCTCTGTAGTTTTGCCGGCTCTGGACATCTTGGTAGATGCGTGGAATCACGTGGTCTCTCGTGGCTGGTAGTCCTGTACTTTGAGCTGCTCTGCTTCGCAGTCAGTTGCAGTTGGTCTTGCCGTTGAACTCTTCCTGTGCATGGCTCCAGGATCATCCCATCTTTAAGGGCAGGGGTATCTCTTGCGTTCCTCTCAGCGCTGTGCCTCGCTCTGAGCCGGTTGGCTCTCAGATTGTTGAGTGAATGAGGAATGAGGAGGCGAATGGGAACTGGTAATTGGCGAGTTATGCAGGTGGTTTACAACTGAATTCCAGGGGGCCCAGCTGCTGCAGAGGGGGCTGGCAGCTCGGGAGAGCTGCAAGTGTAGGAGCTGTGAAGCAGTGGAAGGGAAATCCTCTTACTTGGGCAGGAACATGGGCGGGGCAAGGGTAGAAACCTTCCTAGAGGAAGGGACCCAAGTGGCCTGTGGGTTACCAGCTCTCGTGGGAACGTGAAAACAAAAATGCCTCCCCTAGCCTTGGGGCGGGGTGGGGAGCAGAGGGCTAATGCTTGAGATTGGTCACCTGATCACAGGGGCTTCCCCTATGGGAAACTCCGATTCGATTTGGGTTTAAAAAAAAGAAGAGAAAGTCCCCCTGTGTCAGCATTTGTAAAAGGGCAGCTCAAGCATCTCCCAAGCTATTTGTTCACCACCTGCGATTTAGACATCGAAGTGTTTTTTCTGCTCCCCGGCTTCTCTGCTGCAGGTACTGTCTGATGAGCGTGAAAGGTTGTTTCACCGACTTCCACATCGACTTCGGAGGCACTTCCGTGTGGTACCACGTTTTCCGGGGTGGGAAGGTGAGTTGAGTCTCTCCACCTCGGTACGTCTCCCGCTGTCTGTGCATGGCTGTGCTAAGATCACCTTTCCCCTCCTGCCTCCCTCCTCCAGCCCGCCCCTGCACTGTGAGTCCTTTCGGGGCCCTGTGGTCCCTAGGGGACCACTTCCTAATTCTCTGCCTTCTTCTGGAGGGAAAGATCAAGGTCAGCTCTTTTGCATTACACCTGCTCACCCAGTCGGCGTTCCGGGCACCTTAGACCAGATCGGAACTCCAGATTTGGCTCCCAGGAATCTCCAGCATTCACTTCCGCAGGCTCTCTACTGTTGTTAGCTCCAGCACCGAGACCTTTTAATGTAAAACTCCAGTTGCCAGCATCACCAGCCTCCAAGAATGTTTTACACTAGGGACAGACATCACCTGGGGAGAGGAGGTGGGGAGTGCGTTCAGGGATGCTCTTGCTTTGTTGGCTTCTGGTGCATGTCCACATGGGGACGCAGGCCTCCCCGCGTGGATGTGGGTGCTCCGTGACAATGCGTGTGCGCCACCCCGCTTGTCGGGGTCTGCGTGTGCGCTTTTGTTTAAACCAAACGTGTTGGAAGAAATCTGGCTAGCAGTTCATCCCGCTTAGTTCCCAATGTTTCTCCTCCTTCTGCAGAGTGTGCACAGGCTGGGTTCACGGCCCTTCCTTTCCTTCCCCCACCTCCCTGACAAGCCCCTGGCCCAGGAGAAAGAATGTTCCCCCTGGTCCAGGAAGTCTTTCCATCTTCCCCCTCTGGCGTTTCATCTGGAACAGAGATTCCCTAAAGGCGGGCAAGGGGCATCCCAAAAGGGCAGCACAGCTCTCCCTGCCACCCTGGAGACCTTTTGGGCCTTTTGGGCCCGGTCTCGGAGGGGTCCCCGGGGATAGGTCCTCCCCAGTCCTCGTCACTCCCAGGCAGGTGGGGCTGTGTCCGTGGGTTGGGACGGAGCCTGGGAGGAATCAGGTTGTGTCAAGGATCCTGTAGGGGATTTGTCCTGGATCTTCAGCTGATTGCCTTCTTTTTCTCTCAAGATCTTTTGGCTGATCCCTCCAACCCTGCACAATTTGGCACTGTACGAGGAGTGGGTGCTGTCAGGCAAACAGAGTGACATCTTCCTGGGAGACCGCGTGGAGCACTGCCAAAGGATTGAGCTGAAACAGGGCTACACGTTTTTCATCCCTTCCGGTAGGTTCCTGCGAGCCTGGTGTGCGGTTCGCGCTCAGCTACTGGCTCCTGTGGCCTCAGCCCGGGTTTCTAGTCAAGCCACTGGGTTCCTCTGGGCCTCTTGGCCACTGGCAGTTCCTGAGAGGAGCAGACTGCAGGGAAAAACACCCCTCACGTCTAACCTGTGTCTCTCTCTTGGGAGAAAGCCTAGGGCCCTCGTTTGGGGGAAGTTTGAATGCCTTCCCCAGAACTTCCTGTGGGGAGGGAGGGAGGGGTAGGTTTACCCTGAGGACTCTGGGAGGCAGGCACTGGAGGAAGGGCACCTGGGGGAAGGAGGGGGATTTTACGGGGGGCCTCAAAGCTCCCTGGATAGAGGGGAACGTGTCATCAGGGAAGAGCCCAGAGGGAGAGCATCCTTCCAGCGAACGAGATGAAATGTCATGGGGATCGGTGTCAGCTCCCACACTTGGACTCTCGTCTCCAAGACCAAAATTAACTCCACAGCCACGACCAAGGGTAGTAATTAACACCGGCCCTGGAGCCAGACTGCGTGGCCTTGGTTCAAATCCGGCTCTGTTGCTTACAAGTTGCGGCTTCACAGAAGTGACTTAAGCTCTCTGTTCTCATCTCTAAACTGGGACTATGGCTCCCCAGGATGGCTGTGAGGACGACGTGAGTGGAAACCTTCTTGCCTGCAGCTCTGCAGAGATGGACTGAGGGCTTTGGCTGGTTGCAGGCTAAGTCACTGATGCACGTAGCAGCTGACCTAGGAGTCAGAAAGCGTGGTCTTAGGCTGCGTTACTGGAAGCATTTTGTCTGAGATGAGGGAGGTGACAGTCCAACCGTATAGAGTGAGGCCACGTGTAGGAAGCCGTGTTCCTCTTGGGTATTGTACTTTGGGGAGTAAGTTGACCTGCAGAGAGAGGAGTCTGAATACCATATCAGGTGAGATGAATTTGGGGGAGGAATCGGGTGAGTTTACCCAGGGAAGTGAAGGTATATGGTAACTGCAGTCAGCCTTGAGTTAAGGATCTTCCCCTGGAACAAGAGGTATAGCCAGGTGGTATTGGAATGACTTGTTCTGCTATGTAGTGAGCTCCCCATCACTGGAGGTATACAAATAGAAGCTCTATGTGGTTGTGTCAAGGGGCCTGCAGGGCATTTGCTGCTGAATGGAAGCTTGGATCTTAGGATAGGGAGTATCCTTTGAGGCCATGAAGTTTCATTGGATGGAGAAGCTAGTCATACGTTTCTGAGAGCTGGGCTGGAAGCTGGCCTTGGGTCTGGACATCGGGCATGCATCAAGGTGTCAAGCGAAGTGGGGGTGGTTGTGGTAGCAGTCCCCACCATGGGTATAGGGCTGTGGGAGCCCTGGGCTCTTCTAGAAAGCTGGACAGAAGGTAGAGACTTTCCTATTAGGGGAATTTGAGATTAGGAGGTGATGGGGTGTCGTGGGGGTGACTTTTTTTTTACCATGGCCCCAGGTCCATCTGGTGTAGCTCACCCCTGCTTGGATTGTAGTTGGTGGGTAGCATTTATGGTGCGACCCGGGAAGATATGATGTAGAGATTCAGGAAGGACGTGGTACCCTTCTAGCGTGTGTTCAAGCCCCTGGCGGATTCAAAGAAATTCTGGAATGCTCTCGGCCTGGCTGCTGTCTCTCGTTATGACCTTCAACCGGTCTCTTCCCCTCTCTGCACCTCAGCTATCCCGTCTCTACAGTGGGGGCAGGGTGGGGCGGAACTCCAAGACCCTGTCTTGAGACCCCACCCAGCCTTGTCCCCTGAGCATAGGCCTCCCAACCTGCCTGGGAGGGTGGGCCTTCTCCCAGGGCCTTAATGCAGAGCTGGGAGGTGGCTCATCTCTTCCCTAGTTGGGAATTGAGAGGGTGTTAATTTTGGTGACTTAAGCAAGTTGGAAAATGTCTGGAGAAACAGCATCAGAGCCACAGCAGGGGTGTGACTATCTGTTGAAGGCAGGAAGTGGGTTTGAACTGTAGGAAGCAGGCAGGCAAGGACTTCTGGCCCTAAAGGTCTTGAATGAGACACCTGGACTTTTTTTCCTGGACTTTTGGGAAGTAAAAAAAGGACAGTCAGAATTTGTCACCTACTCAGAGGCTGGGGGCATGTGTGATTCCCAGGCATTGATTTCATGGACTAATGAAATAAATAATAATAATAAAAAGTTGACACAGGGTTAGTAATTTACAGTTTTGCTAAAGATGGTCATTAATTTCAAAAACCAACCCGGAATCTACTTTTGTTGATGTTTCGTGCTAGGAAGACTATTCTGATACCAAAAATGTTGGATGTACATAATTTCAGAATGAAGGACAGTACTTTAAATTTGATAGTTTTGAGTTGGTGAAAATTTACACCAACTTCATTCATGGGCTCGTCCTCCTCCTCTGGTTGCACCTGCCCAGGTAAACTATAGTTATTTATAACCGGTATTAGCGAGCAGCAAATATTTTGTGTACGTTGCCTATCTTCCCTACAAGCATGTAGGAGAAAAACATATCTCCTCTATTTTTTTTTCCTTTTTTTTGATAAAGAAGGTTTCTGAGGTGCAGAGAGGTGAACAAACTAGCCCAAGGTCACGTAGTTAATAAGTGACAGGGCAGGGTGAGAACCCAGGTGTGTCTAGTTTCAGAGCCCACCTGGTTCCCCGTAGGCCTGGGAGTCAGCAGACTTGGGATCTGGTCTGCTTCTCGACTGTGACTTTGGGAGAGTTATTGACGCATTTAACAAACTTTCTCAAGGGCCCACGTGGCAGTCTGGAAGGTGCTGGGGAGAATGCGACACGGAGTCCCCCACACCTGAGTGCATGTCCAGCCAGGTAGCAGCCATGATGGTGGGACCCAGCATAAGGGCCTAGGAAGGACCCTGGGGTCGGTGGCTTGTGCTGGCCTGAAAGCGCTTCCCGCCCTTGCTTTACAGCAAGAGCTACCTGAGACCCACCACCTGTGGGCCAGTCTGAGACACTGTGGCCGGTAGCTGCTCAGTGGCGTACCGTGGCTTGGGCCTCAGATGACCCATCTGTGAAATGGGTGCAGGGCTGGGAAGGGGTGGTAGGGAGCAGGCCGTGGGCCTCTCTGAGGTGCCCGTGGGTTCTGCGACCTTGGATTTTTCATCTGTAGAGATGGTAAAGACTGCTACCAAGACAGACAAGGTGGGGGAGGGGGCCTTTGGATTCTGAATCCTGAACGTCTGGGTTTTGGGGAGACTCCATGTGCCCCTGCTGCCCTTCCCAGCCCCCTCAGGTCCCAGAGAACGCCCGGCAGGAAGTTTTGTGGGTCGCCTGCCGTCCTTCCACCCTGGGATCCGTCCTTTGTCGCTTGGCCTGAACAGCCTCCGTTATTGCCCTCATATTGTTGGTGACTCTGGCCGGGGAGCAGGGGAGCAGGAGGCACGAGCCCGTTTCCCCAGCCCAGTCACCCACGGCGGATGTGGGTTGGGGGGAGCGTTCTCTCCTGCTTCCTGGGGTGCTGGGAAGGAGGGACGGGTGGGCCTCATGAAGGGTGTTATTCCCCTCCCCAGCCTTTGAGTAAGGGAGCAGACGAGGGGGGAGGGTTGGGGGAGAGACTCGGCAGTGACTCTAGTCCAGAGGAGGCTGCTGACCCACCTGTGAGACCCTGGCTTGGGGAGGAGAGGGGCTTGGGTAGGAGCTTCTAGAACCCCTCGAATGGGAGGACCCCTGGCTGTATGAATGCCCTGATCCCCGACTGGCAACAGCTGCCCTCTTAGCTCACACATCAGGGCATCCGATGTCTGTGTCCCGCCTGGCGGGAGAGGAGCGTCCCGGCTGGTAAATGCGGCCCGAGCGGCCCCGTTCTCTCCAGAGCCCCCGCAGTGGCCGAGAACGCCGTGAATGTCAGCGGCGGCCGCCCGCCAGGAGTGAGTCCGCGCCCGCCGAGTTTCCGACAACGGGGGCCGGGGTCGCCCTCCTTTCACACGGGCAGCTGGAGGCCAGGAGAGGGGGCAGTCTGGGGCCCGTGTCACAGGATGACAGTCTCGAACCCAGGCCCCCGGACCTGGCCTTTCTGTAGGGCACGCGAGAAGCATAGAAACAGGACCCAGGCGTCCTTGCCCCCCCCCGTCCAGGCTGCACCTTGCCCTGCGCCTCCGTGTCAACCCGGGAGTGTCTGGGCCCAGTTTTAGGGGACGTTGCTTCAGTAACGCCGGTGGGAACGACAGCAGTAGCCATCGCGTGGCTCTGCTCGGGAGAGACAGACACAGTTGCTGAGAAAGTCAGGCGGCGCACGGCTGGGGCGGAGGGGCCGAAGCAGATGAGTAAACCGAGACTTTCCGGGCAGCGGCCATGCTCGTCTGCGCTCAGGGGGAGGAGGGGGTGGAGGCGGAGGCCCAGGTGACCGGGACGAGGGCACACCTCCCGGCAGAGCGGCCGCCACGCCTGAGCGGGAGGCGCAGGGAGCCAGCGGCTCCACCGGCTTCCATAAACCCGCAGCTCCTGCTCTCTCGGCTGGCGGTCTCAGGCTGCCGTCCCCCCGGGACTGCCAGGCCTGTCCCACCCAGGGCCCCAAGCAGGGGAGGACCGCTGGCTCAGATGCAGTGGCCTCGCAGCCTGGGTTCTCTCTTCCCAGGTGGCCGCTTTGCTCCGGCTTTGCTCCGGCAGCCGTAGCCCCCCACGTGCTTCAGCTCCCCAGCGGGGGAGGGGGGGAGGCCTGAAACTGCTTGATGTGGGCGAGAGGAGAGGGGACGGACGACAGGGGACGGTGACGCCCGGCTCGGGACCTTGGCTTGCCCCTTTCTGTCTCTCTCCACTCCCCTCGGCTCATCCTGTGTCTTTCACCTCAAGTCTCCGCCTCCGTCTGCCCGTCTTTGCCTCTGTGTGTGTCTCTCTCTCTCTCTCGCTTCGCTCTGTGTTTCTCTTTGCTTCCCTGGCGTGCTGGCCTCCGGGGACTTGCAGGCCTGCGCTGAGCCAGCCTTCGGTGCGGTGACGGTGCAGCATAGCGGTTAAAAAGGGAGGTGCTGTCGCTTACCAGCTGCGACTTCATTCCGCGAGGGACTCTGCGGTCTCTCTCCGCCTCAGTTTCAGCGTCCCGAAATGGGCGTGGATCCCGGCGTTACCTGTCACCTGGGCTCTGCTCTGTCCATCACGGTAGTCAGGAGCTGCGCGTAGGTGTGCTGTGTGTGTGTGTGCACTTGATGTGGCCAGTGTGAGACTTGCTGGAGGAATTGGGTGCCCTGCTCTGTCCCTGGATTTCGCGGGCCGGGTGAAGGCTGACTCCCCAGGTTCCGGTCCTGATAAGTGACTTCACTTTTCTCTGCCTTAGTCTCCTCCTCTGTAGACTGGGGGAGAATATAGTCTATGGTTTTTAGGGGTTTTGTGAGAAATAAGTTAAGCCCTGTAAGGCCCTTAGGCCAGTTCCTGGCACAGGGCAGCACTCCAGGCTTTGGGCTAGGAGTTCAGGGAGATGAAAAAGCCCCCAAGTGCCCCAAGCTGTTGGGAAGCTTCAGTTGGCAGGAGAGAGACTTATCAGCAGCTGACAGCCTATGGGGCAGAGCTGGTGTGGGGGTATAGGTGTCATGTGGCTATGGAGACCACCTGAAAATGGGTCTTGGAGGGTTTTGCTGGCAGAAGGTGGACTTGGGCAGAGGAAAGCGTCTCGCTCCTGCAGCCCCGGCAAGATGTCACCCCTTAGTTGTGGCTCCAAGGAACCCTTTGTGACTCCTCCTGAGACCGGAGGTCCCTGGAATGTCAAACTCAAGAAGGTTTGAGCAGCTGACGTGAGGGGTTTCCAGCATGGTAGGGAGCAGGTTCTGCCTCTTTGTCGGCTGCTGCAGCCAGGTCTGAAACAACACGGGGAAGCCTTTGTCCACAAGGTCCTCGATGCGGGGGAGGGCGGTCAGCTGTCCACCACCCGACTGCAACTAGCCAGAGTCACGGCCTGCAGTGGTGCCGCTGGCTGCCGGCCTGAGTCCTCCGAGGAAAGCTGAGTCCTCGGCTTTCATCAGGCAGCCCCGAGCATCCTCCGCCCTAGCCCTGGGTGTTTACCTGGGCTTCTTGTGTCCTCCTGCACGCCGGCACAGGCGGCTGACCCTCTGTCTCCCTCCCACCCCAGGCTGGATCCATGCGGTCTACACCCCCGTAGACTCTCTGGTGTTCGGCGGAAACATCCTTCACAGCTTTAACGTGCCCATGCAGCTGCGGATCTACGAGATCGAAGACAGGACACGGGTAAGGCGGCTTCCTCCTCTCCCCGCGGGTGTGCCCAGCCCCCGAGCTCCGCCCGGCACTCGGGCTTTGTGGACAGGTCGCTGCGATGTCCCCCGAAGTCCCCCTCCCTCCTGCTCCCTGCCTCAAGCCAGACCTTAGTCCTGGTTCTGTGGGACGGGGGTGGGGTGGGGTGCCCACGGGAGCCCCACCCAGAGCCCTGGGAATTTCTGTTCACCTCCAGGGTGGTGGCAGCCAAAACCCCCTTGCTGAAGGGGAAGTGTCTCTTGAGAAAGCACCGTGAGGTGTCAGGCGCTCAGCCTCTTCCTCACTCTTCCCGTGGAGAAGGGGTTCCATGGGGGTCGGGGAATTTCGTGGTGGTTGTCTCTGTGGTTTGCAGCGGGGGAGCTGGGGCCTTGGAAACAAAGTCAGGTCTTGACCTTGCATCCCCTAGGGACCCTAGATGTGTGACGTAGAGCCCAAGGAAGCCAGTGTGTGCGATTCCCCTGGGCACTGCCTCTGTGCTCTGTCTGTGTCTGCTTGGGTCGTCTGTAGCTTTCCTTGAGAGAGACCGTCACGGCTTCTCAGACACTGAGTTTCCCCCAGCCCAGCCCCCTCCAGGGCCGGGCTGAGGCTCACGCACCTGACATGTGCCCTCCACTTCACCCCATAGTGTCCCCCGAAAAGCACTGGCTATTTGGAATTTGCCTCCCTCTTTCTTGCGCTGGAACTTGACCAGGTATCCCCAGGCATTTGAGACAGGTCCAAGGGTAGGAAACGGGGGCAAAAACAGGGTTTGTTTCTCCTTTTTTCTTATAGTCAAACATTTCTTTTCTTTTTCTTTTTTAACTGAGATAGAATTCGTGTGCCATAAATGTCACCATTTAAAGTGCGCAATTCAGTGGTGTTTCGCACGTTCACGGTGTCGTGCGGCCAGCACCTCTCTCTACTTCCGGGTCGTTTCCATCACCCCAAAAAGAAACCCTGTCCCCATGAGCGGTCACTCCCCATTCCCCCGCCCCCAGCCCCTGGCACCCACTCTGCTGCTTTGCAAACTCTGTGGATTTGCCTGTTTCTGGACGTTTCGTGTCGGTGGAAGCGTGACGTGGTCTCTTGTGACTGGCTCCTTCCCCTTCGCGCGGCGACGTTAAGGTTTGTCCGTGGCATATCGCGTGTGCCCGCGTTTCGTTCCTTTTCACGACTGAATCCTATTTCGCGGGAGGGACGGACCGCACCGCGTCTTCTTGGGCTCTGCCAGGGAGTTGCCTTTTTTTTGCTCCAAAGAGGTGCTGCTGTGGTCTGAACCCTAAAGAAATGTCTCGTAGAGGAGGGTGCCTTGCACCCAGGGTCTCCCCGCCTTTTCCCGAGCTTGTCTTCCGTCCCCCCGGCGGCCCGGAATCACACACGTGGGTCAAAGTCTCAGCCGCTCCATGCGTCTCCGACCTTTCCGCAGTGCTGACGTTAGGGGTCTCTGTCCTGGGGACCGTGTTCACCACCTTCGGCAGGCAGGTGCCCGGAAGGGAGAGAGAGTGCCCGTCTGGAGACGGGCGGGCTTGCTGCCGGGGGCCCAGAGCTGCAGGGCCTGGGCTTCGTTTTGTGGACGGACATCTGCGCCTCTTCTCTGTGGCCTGCCGTCCATCCCTGGCCCGGTCTGGGGGAGGATGTTGTTGTTCCGTGGTGTTTGGGGAGGGAGGCACCCTCTGGGTGCCAACGGTCGTCTCTTGAGTCTGGATCATGTGCCGACCGGAGCTCCAGCCAGCTGTTCTTTGGCTGGGCCTGAAGGATGGGCCAGGGTGTGAGCAGACCAGGGCGCGCAGACAGGGTGTGCGGGCTAGCAAAGGACAGATCTAGACGGTGATTCCCGCAAGCCAGTGCCAGGCCTGGGATTTCGAAGGGCTTCAGCCACTTGTTTGGCAGCCGCCCCTCCCCCCCGGAATCCTGATCACAAATCTCAGTGGCTTTGGGCCTCCTCGTTCTGAGAGGAGCCCAGCGCCCCTCCCCCCTCAGTGAGAGGCGGCAGGAAGGTAATGTTGTGGAACCTCGGTGGAATATCACACTCACACGCAGATGAGCACGGCCAGGTCCCCTCCCCCAAGGCCCACTGTCCCTGTCTTCCGGGTGGGTACCCCATCTGTTTCCCCTGGAGCAGGTTGACGGGCGGGCGGGGAGGAGGGGGGCGGGGCTGGCGGGCTGGCTGGGCTGGAACCAGCGGCAGACTGTTCAATCTGCTTTGATTTCTGGTCCTCGGCTAGCGCTTGGCGACAAGGCCCAATTGTTCGTGTCTTGGGAGCCAAGGCAGACAAAAGAGGCTGGGGGAAGAGCATTGGAGGCCAGAAAAAGCGCCCGAGGCTCCTTGTCAGCTCGCTACAGCTTAATTCCTCACGTCCCTGCGAGCTTCCTTAAGAAGGTTGTGGCCATTTAAAAGTAGTTCCTCGAGAGTCCTAAAACATAGTTTTGTTTGGAAAGAAAATGCAGGGGGGCAGGGACCTCGTCAGCCTCTGAACCCCCATAGTGTGGGTTTGTCTTAGAAAAAGAAGTTGCCTTTGTGGCCTAAGGCAGACTGCCTCATTCAGGCCAGGGAAACCCAGACATTCTCCTAGGTTTAGGAAGCCACATCCTACTCTCATGATTTTAATTTTTCTGGACCTGACGAGAGGTGATTTTACCTGTCGCCCCTTAGGCAAGCATTAGCAGGGGCCAGCGTTCTGGGGCTGATGGGTTTCCATTTCCCACCCCCTTTGGAGAATGAACTCTTTCCCTGGTCACTCTCGAAGTTTTGGGAGGGATGGAAGAACTACACGGAAACATGGACGTGTGACATGTTTATTATTTAAAGATCACGTCTCAATGACTATCTCTACGCATTTTTAACTGCGGTTAGGTTGATAAAGGATAGGGATGGTCCACGTGATCGTTTATTACACTCCTGTCTCTCTTTTATTTACCCTTTTTTCCCCCCGTAATGGTTCCAGTGACAGCAACCTTCCCAGGAAAGGTAACGCAGCACGTCCCATTTCCTCTCAGCCAGGGACTCCATTTGGAAATTGCATATAATTTACCCTTCCTTTCACCTTTCTCCAGCCATTGGATTTTTCACCCCCACCCCAATGCCTTTTTTTTTTTTTCCAGGAGAAAAACAAATTTTAAGACACTTCCACCCACCCTCATATTTTAGTTTTTCAAGTCCCGGAGACCCCGGAAGTTCTAGATCCTTTGGTTCTGATCTCCTGAGGTCACTGTCCTCTAGGAGGAAGAAGGGCTGAGGGCCAGGTGCCACTCGAATGGGCCTTTGGGAACTCACACCGACCCCTGGAGACCCGCAGATACGCCGGCGACCCCCTTCCCCCGGCTGGGAGCAGTGCGTGCTTTCTGGCCGCCCCTTGCCTTTTCGGTGAACAGCTCAGTTTGCTGACGTTCCGAATTTGTCAACAAATAATGTTGAGCAATCGTGTGTTTAATGTCCCCAGGCATGTGGCTGGAACCTTTTGAAGGCGAAGGGTAGAAGGCGACAACCCGTTTGTAAGTCAACTTTTTGCCACTTTTGTTTCCTGCGGTGCTCTCTTGGAAAAAAAAAAAAAAAATTAAAAAAAAAAAAAAAAGAAAAAAATTTTAATTCCTTCATCAGCATTTGTTTTCACCCAGCTGGTTTTCCCTTGGGCTCAGCAGCAATGAGGAGAGACTTAATCTTCCTCTCCTGAAATATGGCCAAAAAAAAAAAAAAAAAATTTTTTTTTTTTCCCTCCCGATCTAGAAAGATCCTCAAGCGTCATGGTGCCCATCAATGAATGTAGAGTGGCTCAGATGATCTCTCCAAATTTGAGAAGTCAAAAGCAACTTCAGGGTTTTACCAATTGAGTCTAAAGTCGTGGGATGTGAGTGAGGGTCTGAGAAGGGGCTGGCCTGCCTGGCCTCAGCCTGCTCTAGGTTATTGGCCATTTGTTCCCAAACCGATTGGCCCTTGTGGCGGCGGGGCTGAGACCCCCAAACCTTTCTTCACAGGAAGTCAGGGTCTACCTCAGGCCAAAGAGCCCTTCTCCTTTTCAAACTTTGGAGGACCCTGATCTGGTGACTGTGAAAAAACTCATTGTTTACATTCAATCCCAGCAATGAAACTGGGGTTCTCAAGAGAGTAGCTGGAGCCAAGGAAACCGCTAGATGATGTCCCCAACCCCGTGCATCCCCCACCCCCACCCCAGGAGCTCAAACGCATGTGGCGGCCAGGATCTCATTCCCAAGCATACCATCCTCCAGAGGCAGGGAGGGTGAATGGACCCAACACGCGGATGGGAGAAGTGAGGCCCCCAATGTGCAAAAAACGGGCCTTGCAGCTCGGAAGGGAGTCAGCAAGGCCTGGGGTGGGCCGGACCCGAGAGCTGGGACTCGCAAAGAGGGCAGAGTTGGCCTCGTCCAGGTGGGCGCTGGGAGGCGGGCAGGAAAATCATGTTTTAGGGCACATGGAGGACCCGGGCCTGCTTGCATTTGTCTTTGTCCCACATGTCGAATGTTGCTCGTTGATTGACGGCAGAGAAATGGGGGGTGAGTGTGCTCGTTTTGACACCCAGCTCCCTGAGTTCCTGGGAGACAGGAGAGGCGAAGAGGGGTCGCTGGCCTGGCAGAGGTCCCTGAGGCAAGACACACCCTTGGCGAGAGGCCAGGAGTGAGTGTGGATGTGCGGGATCCAATTGTAGCCTTGGAAAAGAGGGCCCAGGGGTGGGGGACAGGGACTGCCCTCCCCCCACCTCCTGTCCTCCCTTGCCTGCACAAGACGCAGTCTCTGGACGGTTCATTTGTGCCTGAGCCACCAGTGGTGTTGCTTCCTTCCCATCGTGTGTTGCCATCTCATCCATTTAGACCCCGCGCTGCCACTCATCAGAGTTCCCCTGGGGCCCAGGCCTTTTCGGAGCTCTGATACGCAAAGCTATCTGCACCTATACTTCCTCCCCTATGAGAAACAGCTGAAAGGGGAATCTCCACCTGAACTTCTGCTCCAGACACAGGGTTCTGTCTTCTGGTGTTCGGATCACACCAGGGACTTGTGTCCAAGAGAGTCCTCTAGGAATACAGGCGGGGCAGTGCCAGGTGGTGGTGGGGAGGAGCAGGGGGTGGATCCCTCGAAGGCCCCACCCCCAGAGGTAGGAGAAGCCACACCCCTCCTTCCTCATTGGTTCTCCTGGTGTGGCCTCCCAGAGTATGGGAGATGCTTGATAGCCTGTCTGCATATGGGTAAGGTTTGGGGAATGGATGTCTGTGTTTCAAGGGGGAGGGAGGGATATCAGAATCTACAAGAATTTTTTGAGAAGGATGAGGAGCCGGTGTCTGTTGTAGCTAGAACCAGGCAGTGGCTTGCATCAGCAGGTTTGGGGACAACCCTCTGCCTCTCACAGAAGCACCAAGAGGATCCCGTCCACCGTCCCCGGCCGCATGTAGCTCAGGGAACCTTGAAATGATGCTGTCTCGCAGGCCTCTTCTTTCCCTCTTCCTCTTCCTCATTCATGCATGCTACCGATCTCTCTCCCTTCCCAGCGCCTGCCTCCTTCCTTCCAGCCCACCTCCCCATTCTCCGCTCACACCATGTGTGCTCTTGCTAAGATGATGAAAATAAGTGCTCCCCACCCCCGCCAGGAACCCCCCCCCCCGCCCACGGCCAGTTTTTCCCCTCCTTACCCCTTTGCCCTCCAGAAACTGACCTCTGCCCCTGGGTCTTTGCTTTCAGGTGCAGCCTAAATTCCGTTACCCCTTCTACTATGAGATGTGCTGGTATGTCTTGGAGAGATACGTGTACTGTGTGACCCAGCGGTCCTACCTCACTCAGGAATACCAGAGAGAATCGATGCTGATTGGTGAGTGAACGGCGGGTCCAGCCGCCTCGACGGCTCAGCTGGGGCAGAAAACGTTTTTCAGTGGGGCCCTGGAGAGTCCCTGGGCTTTGGGAATTCTTTTGAGCCACAGTGTGGGGCCGATTGCTAGAGACCGTAGCAGGGTCATCCTTCTCAGCGTCCCACTTGGAATACAGAGCCCTAGAAAACGAAATCGTGACCCCCAACAGAGTCACGTCGGTGGCCTCCAGGTCTTGCTGGTGGCTGTGCGGATATGGGGAGGGGCCAGTCCTGGTCTCGAATCCTGAACCAGGATCCCCACGTAGCAAAGAATCCTGGTTCTTTTAATCAATTCCTCAGTAGCCACCAGCTGAGCCCCCCATCCCCGTACCTGGGGGTCAGGTTTTTGTCTGTATAGGAGCAGGTGCATGAGAGGTAGCCAGTCCCTCAAACCTGAGGCCAGCGTCGAGCCAGCAGGAGAGGTGGCCAAGGCTGGAGACGCAGGCTTGGCAGAGCCGTGGGTGGCTCTGACGAGGCAGAGAGAGTGCGTTTACAGCTGCAGCTGCAGCGCCCTGCCCCGCTGCTGCCACTTAAAGGGACATCACACCCCCCTCCCCAAAACAGCTTAGTCCTTGAGTCTTGACTCACAGACACGTGCCTCGAAGTCTCATCCAGCTGTGATAGCCCCTGAGCTCTCACTGCCGAGGGGTTTTCAGGATGCGGAGTCTGCCGTGCCTCATCACTCCGTCTCATCACGGGATAGAGAAACGCGATCAGTGTGCACGATTCCTCCCATAATCTCCAGGAGTTTTCTTTTCTTTTTCTTTTTTTCACACCAAGCCTTCTTCCTTCCTTCCCTTGACTCCCATCCTTAGTGGCGCTAGAGATTTCAAGGGGGCCTGCGATGGGGAACAGTTGTTTCTGCTGCGGTCCTTGTCGGGAAGTATTCATTCCCCTTCTGCAATGTCAGTTTTGTCGGGTTCGGGGGAATCTGTCGTGAGCCCCGTTCTTGTCAGACGACGCGACACTCAGGTGTGAATAATACGGAAACCCTACGACCTGCTCTTCTGAAGCCCCCAGCCTCTTAGGAGAAGGAAATTATTCTGATACAGTGTGAGAACCTCTGTGGTTTCAGTAGCTACATGTTGCTGAGGGGACCAGAGGCTTGACTTTTGTGGCAGTCCCCAAACAAGAGAAGTGACCAGGAAATGAGAGTCACTTCTGTTGTTTGGATGTGTGGGGCCACAGGAGAACACTCCTGTAGATATTCTTGCCACTGTCTCCTCCTGCTTCTTTAGTCCATCTGCCAAAGAGAAGGGGGCACGTTAGGAAGACACCTCATTTGTCGACTGTTCGTTGAGTCCCAGGAACCGTGCTCGGTGGCACCTTATCTAATTCTCAACAACCAGCCTTCAGAGGCAGTAGTCTTTGCCTTATTTTGTCAAAAAAGCATTATTGGGATATAGTTCACATATCATACAGTTCGCTCATTTAAGTTGTTCAAGTCAATATGTTCCCAGAGCTGTGCAACATCACCACAGTGCTTAGAACATTTTCATCACCCCAGAAAGACACCTGTACCCTTTAGTCATCCTCTCTTATTGCCCCCCCGCCCCCCTCCCCGCCCCGCAGCCCTAAGCAATCACTAATCTATTTTCTATCTCTATGGATTTTCCCCTGTTCTGGACATTTCATATGAATGGAATCTGTGTGTGTGTGTGTGTGTGTGTGTGTGTGTGTGTGTGTGTACTCTTTTTGTCTTATTTTTATACGTTGAAAAATAAAACACCAGGTGTATTCAGGGCGGTGAAGCAGCCTGTCTGGGTTCACAGAGCCAGAAGAGGCTGAGCTGGGAATTGAACCTATGTCTGACTGACCATAGCCTTTCTAGAGGCTGAAGGAGGCCTGGACTGTTAGAACTGGCAAGAGAAGCTCGTTCTCCAGAGTAAAGTGGGGGAGGTGTAGTGAGTGGCGGTTCCGGGGCTTCCAGCAAGGAGTTCGGGGCGTTCATCTCGGTCTTTCTTGTGATCCCCCACCCCCTGTAGATGCCCCAAGAAAGCCCAGTATAGACGGCTTCTCATCCGATTCCTGGCTGGAGATGGAGGAGGAGTCCTGTGAGCAGCAGCCCCAGGAGGAGGAGAAAGAGGAGGAGGAAGAGGAGGAGCATGAGGAGGAAGGTGCAGATAAGGCGCCCAAGCCACCTGCCAATGGCCCCGCCTCGCCCACCAGCACCCCCTCTGAGGACCAGGAGCCCCCCGGGAAGAAGCCCAAAGCCCCCGCCATGCGGTTCCTCAAAAGGACTTTGTC
>CM053510.1:104013782-104145747 GCA_028627145.1 Eidolon dupreanum | reverse complement strand
GGGGGGGGGGACCTGTCTGTGACCTTAGAAGCAAGCAGAGGGAACTGAGCTTCTCTGAGACCTGACCTCTGACCTCAGTGGCGAGTTGATCTTCTGGTCACCAGCCAGACACGTCTGCCCAGCTGGCCTGCGGGTTCATTCACGGAGAAGGAAACTGAGGAAGGAGAGAGGCCGAGCCACGGCTGCCCGTGGAAGGAAAGCGAGCCTGTTGAAGCATCCTGCTCCTTAATCCATTATCTCTAGTGGGCAAAGTGGGCCGCCACTTGAATTTCAATCATTGGCAATTTTTTTGGAGTGTCAGAGCAGAGAGGCTGGAGTGTGGATGAACAAGCACTCTGACAGGACGGGGAAGAGAGCCCTCTGCAGTTACCGGCTCGGCTTCCTTATGGGGACGTCACAGGGCCACACCGGAACCGCAGGAGGAAGCCGCACACACAACACCTGATGTGTGTGTCAGCCCGCCTTCTGTTTTGTTTCTCTTTCCGTTTCCCCTGCAGTCGGTCATTTAGATGTGGGAAGTCTGATAAGTCTGGTGTCCCTCGGGACAGACACGCGGTCTTTCTCCGAAGGAGAGGCATGTGATTCAGTGAGAGACGCCCCCGTGTACTTCCTTTTCCTACTCTGCTCTCAATTCCTGTCACCCCCTTAGTAATTAAGTTGATGGTGCACAGGTGGGGAGGAGGACAAGCATGGCTACTACCGCTTACGTTGCCTGCTCCGGGCCAGTGTGGGCCGATGAGGACCCGTCCTCAGGCTTCAGCTTTCCCCGGGGACCACGGTAGAAAAAACTCTGCCTTTCTGGGTGCCTCCCTTGACACTGTGACCTGGTAGGTTTGGGGCGGGGCCTGGAAATCTCTGCTTTCTAAGCGTTTTGCAGGTAATTCTCATCCATGACTAAGGCGAGCTCTGGGGTCAGGGGTTTGCATCTCAGCTCTGCCACTAACTAGCTGTGCGGTCGTGGGCAAGTCTGAACCTCAGTTTATTCACCTGTAAGAAAAGGGCAGATGGTGCCTTTCCTCCAAGGTTACCGGGAGATGCTATCTGTAAAATACCTCGGTAGTAGGCCATCGCTCGGCGACAGCTATTAGAGTTTTTCGTAAAATTATCATTTGTAAGTCAACGGTAACCCTGAATCTGCCCTCCCAGAAGGCTGGTGGCGTTTTCTGTAGAAATGGAGGATACAGAAGGAGAAGCCAGGAGCAGAGGAATGGCATGCACAGTTTAGACACATTTCCCACCCCTAAGTTATCATTGGCCGGTGCAAAATTTTAGTCTCCAGCAGGGGCCCAAATAGCTTAATTTCCCTGAAATAATCACAGGCTGTTCTTGGTGTTTCCTACGAGGGGGCTGGTGTGAGAACTTGCTTCTCCTTTATCTCTTCCTCACGGCCCTGAAGGGAGAAGTTGTAGGCCCCGTGAGTGGGGTGGGAGGGTGGGTGGCAGGGTGACGGTTGCCTTAGCATATGCCTCTGGGGGGTTGAGGTAGCTGAGGCCACCAGCTCTGCTACTGGGCCAGGGTAGGGGGAGACGGTGTCAGGGTCAATGTCAGGCGTGTCCAGTCCTTCCACTGTCCTGCGAGCAGGAAAAGATGGGAGAGCGGCCTTCGAGGGCGGGCACAGGTGATGCTCAGCAAGCAGGGAGGGGGAGGCGCAGCGAGGGGAACCAGATAAAAAAGGATCTGGGACCCTCGTCAGGAATTCCCCAGGGTTTTCCTAAGTGACCGCCGAGTCGTTTATGGAGTTGGGAGTCCAGTAGGTTCCCACGGGGCAGCAGAAACCTCTGATGAAAGAACGCCCACGAAAGGCGGTCCGCTTCTCCTGGACGGAGCAGCAGCCAGCGTCAGCAACGGAGACAGCCCTCTGGAGAGACGGGTGATGTTTCAGCGACGCCGCCGTTTCCTACCGGTGGGGACCCAGGTTTCCGCCGGTGTATGTGAACTCTGGTTCCAAAATTTGTTAGTAGCTGGCAAAGAACCCATCGGAGGACAAGGAGCCCATCCTAGCCCTGCCTTTTCAGCGGGGCGAATTGAAGCTGGGAGGTGGAATTTTCTAGAATCACGCATGTGCGGTCGAGGCAGGCCATAAGAGTAGCTTTGCCTGCTGGCTTTTCGTCAGAGTTCTAGCCGTCTTCTCCCTGTGTCTTGACGTTGTCTTCCCTCTGTATGTATCTGTTTCCAAATTTCCTCTTTTTAATTTTTTTTAAGGACACCAGTCATTGGATGAGGGCGCTGATGGCGTCATATTTTAACTTAATCACCTCTGTGAAGACCCTGTGTCTAAATACGGTCATGTTCTGGTGTACTGGGGCCAGGACTTCACCATACGAATTTTGGGGCAAATATAGCTCAGTGCTCTGCGGTGACTCTCCCATCTATGCTGGCCTTGCGTGCCCAAGTCCCCACTTGAAGCTCTGTTTTAGAATCTCACGATGCCTTCATCTGCTCTGCACTGCCAGGGAACTGAATTATGCCGTATTTTCCATTTCCTTGTTGTTCCCACCCCTTCCAGGGAGGTAATGGCTTGTCACTGTCACCGGGCTCAGGGTGCATTGCCATGCCTTGCTGGCTTCTCTGACCCTACTATACGCTCTGTAAATTGAGCCTCTGTGAAACTCTCCTCCATGACCTGGTGGTCGGGTGCCGGGGTGCCACCCATTTCTTGCCAATATCCTGGCTGATGTGCTCCCCCAATTTCTCCTTGCACCGGCCGTCCACATTCTACTCCGCATTTTGTCGCATACTGTCCTAAGCCTCCGCTCGCTTCTCGAGACGAGAGCTCGCCTTATTTTCTCCTTATGCATTTTTGTGTCCGGACATGCGTTATTGCTCCCTGAAATCAGGGGCCCAGGAAATGTTTGTGGAATGAGTGAACTCGAGCAAGATCTTCCCAGAGCTTCTGAAAGATGAAGTTGTGCTCAGTCTCAGTCTCTGCTCTGTTTCACCTTCTCCCCTAATGCCTCTAAGTCTTCTTTGGTGAGAATAAGATTCTCTCCTCACTTTGACTTTTGTGTCTGAGTCTCAGCCAACAGTTGAATGAATGCTACATGGAAGAGTACTGAGACGGGTTCCTTGGTACTTCCTAGACCCTTTTGTCCCGTAAATTTAGGCATCCTTCTTTATCCCAGCTTAGATCTTACCTCACTTGGAATTTTTCAGCCATCCTCCGTATCACTGCAGAATCACTTATTGGAACTTCTAAGACAACATTCAGCTGAAATAAGCTGTGATTAAAGTCTGCAGCCCAGGATTTCTTTCTTAGTTTGATAACCTCCTCAGCCCTCTGTGTTAATAATGCCAAAAGACAAATTCTTGGAAAGCCATTGCGATACTGAGACCTCCTGCCTTCGATGGAGTAATTAGGAAGCCAGGCAGGCGCTGTAAGTGATTGCTTGCCTTTATCGTGGTTATATTTCTGGAACAATGGCCCATCCTTCAGACTTTTCTTTTTTGTCAAATGTCATCATATAGTTCCCATTGTAAAGGGGGACATTGATCACTGACACCGGGAGTGAGTTGTCATGTTCTTTTATTCCCCCTTTCTCTCTATTATTTGACTTTGTTAGAAAGATGGATATGTGTATAACCAAATGATATCAGATAATCTGTTCTCCAAATTCAGCTGATCTAGAGGGGGGAAAAAGGGCACGATTAGACGAATACAGGGGAAAATATTTGCATTGGTTCATTTTGCTTCGTGTTACAAAGATGGGAAGGGCAAGCATATTTTTCGGGACATAGAAAAGTAGGTGGGAAGTGAAGCCGGAGTAAAAGCCTCTGTAACTCACTGACTGACCTCCATCAACGAATGCAAAAGACTAAACAGCAAAGCACTTGGCAGGATTCAGAGATAACCTTACTTAAAGTGATTTTTTTGGGGGGGTGCCTATTTAGATTCATTTCTCTGTCAGTTACTGTTTATGGGACAAGATGGCAGGAGGGGACTGGGTATGGGGCTGCTGTGGGGGTTTGTTGATTTGAGTGTTCCCAGTTGATTGATTCTTTCGGGGAAGAGTGTTGTATTTTATTTTATTTTACATTTTATTTTATTTTACATTTTATTTTATTTTTACCACTTTTTTAAATTTTGGAAAAATACACACAATATAAAATTGACCATTTTAACCATTTTTAGGTGCACAATTCAGTGACGTTAAGTACATTTCATGTTGTTGTGCAACTGTCACCATTATATGTGTCTGGAACTTTTTCATCTTCCAAAACTGAAACTCTGTCCCCATTAAACACTAACCCCCCACTCCCCCCCATCTCCCCAGCCCCTGGCACCCACCATTCTACTTCCTGTCTCTGATTTTGACCACTCTTAGTACCTTCTATAAGTGAAATCGTACAGTGTGTGTCTTTCGTGACTGGCTTATTTCGCTTATCATAAAGTCTTCGAGGTTCATCCACGTTGTTGCACGCGTCAGAATGTCCTTCCTTTTGATGGCCGAATGGTATTCCATTGTATGCATATACCGTGTTTTGTTTATCCATTCGTCTGTTGATGGGCACTTGGGTTACTTCCATCTTTGGCTCTTGTAAATAACGCTGCTATGAACATGTGTGTATAAACATCTTATTTAGTCCACACTTTCATTTCTTTTGGGTCTATACCCAGAAATAGAATCACTGGATGGTACAGTAATTGTATATTTTAATTTTTTGAGGAACTGCCATACCATTTTCCACAGTAGCCGCACCATTTTATATTCTCGCCGACAGTAGCACACAAGTTCCAATTTCTGCATATCCTTGCCAACGCTTGTTTTTTTTTTAAAAATAATATCCATCCTAATGAGTGTCGTTATTTCTTTTTAACCCACTTTAGCTTTTATGCAAAAGTATTCTTTAGAAAATTATAGACATCATGACATTCTACCCCTAAATACTTAGGTTTGCATCTCTGAAAAAGAAGGATATTTTCTACATAGCCAAAATAGCATTACACCGAACAAAATTTTGGTCATATTCCGATTTCCCAAATTATCCTTTACAGCTGCTTTGCGCAAACCAGGATCCAATCCAGGACTACACGTTGAATCTGTTCTTAATTCTCTCTTTTAATCTAGCCCTTTCTTAGGATAGTGATTTGTAGAGAAGATGGAACAATTTGTCCTGCACAGCATCCCATTCTGTGCATGCGTCCGATTGCTTCGTTGTGGTTTCATTTAGTTTCCCCTCCCCCTCTTTCTTGTAATTTCTGTAAATTAAACATTAGCTTGAAAGGCTTGGTTCGATTAAATATCATAGTTGGTGAATTAAGGTGGTGGCAGTCGGATTTCCTGTTATTCAGTAATGTTCCTCTCTCTTTCCTCCAGAGAATAATCTGGAAAGGGACGTGTTGGCCCCATGCTTCCCTACACCGTTCACTGATAATTTCGACACCAGTTGATCTATTGATTTCCCGTATCAGTAGTTTTATCAGGAGATGTGGAACGAAGCTTTGAAGTGTATCAGCCCGCCCATGTGAATTCGCTGCCATTCACCCCCAGAGCTCTCCCTCATTAAGCGGGACGACCCTTGAATAGAGTTCGTCTGGGAAGGCATAATGTGTGCTAATTCTTTCCCTTTACAGACCAATTTTCAAAGTAAGGAGTCGGTTTAATGGGAGCGTCAGGTGGGGACGGATAAGTTTTGTCAGGCTTTTCCTATTTTGAATGTCCCGATAAACTCGTGGATTTTCAGAGATCCAAGGGGATTTTAAAGGCAAATTGGCCTGCTGGAGATGAGCCGTTTTTAAAGAAAAGCAAGAATGGTAAATGAAGAGAGGTCCATGGCAGCAGTGAAAGAAAAAGAGAAAGAGAGAGAGAGAGAGAGAGAGAGAGAGAGAGAGAGAGAGAGAGAGAGAGAGAGAGAGAGAGTGTGTGTGTGTGTGTGTGTGTGTGTGTGTGTGTGTGTGTGTCGGGGGCGGTAGGGGGCGCTGTTTCCTCTATCCCTCATCCCAGTGCTGAATTCCAGGCCCACATCCCTAAATGAAAGGCACTAATGTATTGTCCGAGTCCATCAGACCCCGCAGGGACTGTTAGCAGCTCGCTGAAGAGGTGATTCAGCTGTCTCTTGGGTTTGGTTAGTTCCCACATGCTCCAGGGTTTAGGGCAAACATTCCCAACCAGGTTACCTTTGGGGGGCGGGGGTAGGAACTGAGGTCACTCTTAAGTGATGGCTGATATCAATATGTAATTTTCTATTTAGGTAAAATTCACCTAACATAAAATGAACCATTGAAAGCAAACAAGTCAGTGGCATTCAGTACATTCACAATGTTGTGCAGCCATCACCTCTAGCTAAATTCCAAGATATTGTCATCACTCCAGAAAGAAATCCTGTACCCACCCGGTAGCAGTCCCTCCTTACACCCCCCACACCACCCCCAACCCCTGCCAACCACTAATCTGCTTTTACTCTATGGATTTACTTATGCTGGACATTTCCTATAAATGAAATCATGTAACATGTGGCTTTGTGACTGGCTTCTTGCACTTAGCATTGTGTTTTCAAGGTTTATCCACATTGTAGCATGTGTTAGTGTGTCATCCTTTTTTATGGCTGAATCATATTCCATTGCATGGATGTGCCACGTTTTGTTTACCCATTCATCGTCGGCTGGAATTTGGCTTCTTTCCACATTTTGGCCATCGTGAATAGAGAGCTGCTGTCAATGATGAACAGCATTTTACTCCTTTAACTGTCCACTTCATCTTCCCATATTGAGTAATCTTTGGATTTGATCTTTTTTATTGAGTCTAAGTTCCGCACACAAGTTTACATCCCATTTCTCCAAGGTCTTTTTTGGAGGATGGGGAAGATAGACAACATGATGGGTGTTCTGGTGTTGGGATACCATGGGGGAGATTTGGGCTTGTTAAGAAGAATATTTTTAAGTTACAAGAGTCTTGATTACGAGGAATTACACTGTCATTTTATGTATTTTTAGCCATGTATACTTTCCGGAGCTGGGGGGCGGCGGGAGGTTGTAAAGTGAATCCATTTGTCTTGTTGAAATTGTCTGAACACTCAGCCTTAGCCTGGATTTTTGTAGGGAAGTAAATAAAGAAGGAAAGAAAATTCCTACGGTCAGCGAGTGAATTGGAAATGGGGTGGATGGTGGGAAAATGTTTCTCAGATCAGTTTCACTCACCTGTTAAACTAGTTAATTTTTAAAAAATCCCACACATAGTCACAAGTCTTCCAGTGAATGTAGATATTTACTGGTTGATTTTGGTATGTAAAGAGAGATTTTTAGGGGAGGAACCCCATTTAACAGAAAGCTTGGTCTGTTTAAAGGACCCATATGACAAATATATGTGGTTTTTAAATGCTTGTGGAATGACTCTCCAGGGGGAAAATAAAAAGCAATTAAATAACATTAGTAATTTCCTTAACAGAAATCAGTGCAGCCCTTTGTCCTCAGTAGCTCTTTGAACTATGGTTTTATCCTGGCCACCGTGGAATCAGTCCTAAGGTGCTATGTGCCACTATGCAAAAATCCCTCTTATTTACATTTTATTGGGGTGGGGGGGATCTCTCCAAAAAACCTCCTTTTGCCATGAAGGGAGAAAAACCTATTGAAGAACAGGTAGACAAATGGTAAAATAATAGTAAATAACCGAAGCACGCATTCTCTGTTGCTTGTTAAGCATAAATTATTACGTGCATCAGGAAGTGACCCTGTGCACGCCTGCTCCGTCGTTTCTGTTCCCTCCTTCGGAGTACGTTGACCAGTGGTGTGTCCCTTGGTTCAGGAGCATGCCAGCTAGTTATGGGTCCGGACACAGAGAGTCCATTCTCTTTTCCTGCCCCGATCCCCTGGAATATAATGTTCCTAAGCTGTAGCCATGCCCTGTGCAACATGGGCACCAGGGAAGAGGCCCCATGCAAGAGAGACTCTTCCCCCTAGGGAATCCCAGAGTCTTGGGCACTTGCTCAGTCTGCCCTTTTCCTTTCCTGTCCCCAGAATTGGGAATGGAAAGGATAGCTTCCCTCCTCCTTTGACCTTCTCTTCCTGCCTGTCCCCACCGTGGGGACAGCCTGCAGCACCCTTAGGTGGCTAAGTCTGCCAAAATCTCTGGGCAGAAAGGGGTCGTTCCTAGTGTCTCATGATCTGACAGGCAGACCAGAAAATTAAATGACACTCAGAGAGAAAGCAGGGAAGTGGGGGATGACTGTGACCCAGGCGGGGTTGGCTTCCATCTGTTTTTATTTCCTCACCACTTGGTGAAAATTCTGGATCCTCCTGGCTCAGGGCAAGTGCCAACTGCCCTGGTGTCATCAGCTTTGGGGGGAGCGCTTTCTAAGAATGTAAGCCTAGGCAAAGTAGAGCCGGCAGAGTGTTGAGTTCTTAGCGTCATTCAGAGATCGCGGTCGGGAAGGAGAAAGGATGAGCCCTAAGGCACGACGTAAAGGCTCAGTTTCGAGGTGGCCGTTCTACTGGGCAAGTACTGGCGAGGTGTGTTTTACATACAGGCCAGCACACTATTAACACCTGACAGGGAAGCAGAGGAGCAAGAAGCTCGGTGCAAGTGTTAGAGGAGGGATTTTTTTTTAGAGGTGTTCAGACAGGGGCTGGCAGGAGCCTTCATGGCGAGTAGAGAGAAACCCTGCATTATCGTGTCTTGGTCCTGGCTTCCTACTTCCACAGTTGGCCCCTGGACGGTTCCTTCAGGCAGCAGCTTGGTTGCCAAAACCCCACCTACCTGTCCTGAAATTAGGTTTGAACAGAGAATACAGAATGTCCAAAACTGTGGTAAGGGACAGGTCCCTTTTCCCTACATGAGTCTAAGTTTTCCATCTGGATTATCATGTCGGCTCATTTGGCATCCTCCTGTCTTGTGCCTGGCGTCCGGCACTGGACCAGTGTGATTAACATCCCCAGCTCCAGCCTCCAACGGCCTGAGGGTTCGGATCCAGATTCCTTCATTTCCTACCTAGCAGCACTGTCTCAGTTTCCTCATCTGTAAAATGGATGAACAGTGCTACATACCTCATGGGGCTGTTTAAAGGAAGAAACGAGATAATGGCTACAGTACACTTAGGACTGCGTCTAGCCCTTCAACTGTGCTTTTTAGTAAATCTTAGCTGCTGTTATCGCCTGGACTCCCGGAGGGTCCCTGGATGGCGCGATGAGGACTCTGGGCTGGAGAGCTGTTTTCTAATTTTCTTTGGGCCTCCATTTCCTCACCTGTGAAGTGAGGGAACCTGACGAGGCCCCTTCCAGCTCTGAAATGATATGACGGAAGGAAGTTTGTGTTAGCTACAGCGTCTGGGTAGCAACACTTTCCCTTTCTCTGAGCTGTAATTGAGAACTGTCTTTTTACCTTCTTAAATACAGAAGTGAGCTTTTGAGAGTTTCCGAAAGAAATCAGCCCAAAGACAAGTTTAAATAAGCTTGCACTCCTTATGGGAGAGACCTTCAAAAATCCTGCTCCCTTACTTTTTCTCTTGATGTTCTGTTATTTGGGTATCTCTGTACCCTTGCAGTTTGGACCAATTACAATGCAGTAAAAGCATAATTAGCATTTTATCTGCCCCTCCCCTGTCTTTTAAGGGGCTTCGTCCTGGGTGGAGTATCTCCTAAGAAGTCATCAGATAAACACTTTGTCCAGACAAGGTAACTTTTTAAAAGCTGAGACCTTTGGGGATGAAGTGTGAGATGTGTAGGAGTATTCTTTTTCTTGTTTTTGTTGTTAACCTTGAGTGGATTGTGAAAAATATAAGAAACTCAGAACGGATACATTTGTGTAACGAGCAAGTCTGCTGGGCTTTCCCCGCCAGTGTTAGCAGTTGTATACATTTCAGACAGACCTTAAAATCTACTCAGTAAAACTGACATCCCTGTTTAGTCACTGCTGCTGACGCCCTGCTAGGAGCCTCCTGAGTTTTATCTACAAGTTCTCAGCCACACGTTCCTGAAAGCCCAGGCCATGACCCGCCTGTGGGTCCCTTCTGTTCCCACAGTGGATTTCGTGGCCAGTGGCCTGGGCATGAATAATGGTTGGACAGCATTGCAGAATTGATCACCAAATATCACAGCTTGATGGGATTTTTCTTGGGAAAGCCTCTGATTTCTTTACAGAAGGTCACAGCTGCGCAAACCTTCCCATTTTACAGATGAATCTGAGCAGGTACAGGTATGCCTGTTTATTGTCACCTTGGACATTCCTAGTTAGATAAGTATGCCAGCTGCCCAGCTAAGTCGTCTTGCTCCTTAGCTTGAGATCAGCTAGGGTTTGGATGCATTTTACAGCATTGATCTAGCTAATGGTGGGAGTACCTTCTCCAGAGTAAGGGTTGCTGGCATAAGTACCCCACAGACTTTTTTTTTTTTTTAATGAAGCTCAGTCTGGATTTGCAGCAGTATTCTGCAGGAGTGAGCTGCTTTTAGAGTAAGCACTAGGAACCTTTACAGTTTAAGAATTTAGAAACCTACACCTTCTGGGCCAGCCTCGGGGGCTGCCAGTGTCCTGGGAGAACTGAGTTCTGGCCTGCAGCGCGCTCACCCCTTCCAGTTAGACTCCTGGGCACCGCGGGAAGGAGGGGTTCCCGTCCGAGAATGCACCTGGAGCCGGGTGCATTCGGGGCTTCTCTCTGGCAGCCTCCAACTCAGGCAGCTCGATCCGAAATCCCTTCTGCACCACCCCACATTTTACGCGAATTCGCTCTCCACCTGGAGGGGCAAACCTGAGGACAGAGAGGGCAGCGAGGGGGGACCGGCCCATCCCAGCTGTCCGCGTCCGGGAGAACTGGGCCCCCAGACCGTATCCAGGCCAGCGGGCCTGCAAGCTCCGGGTACGGAACTCCGGGTTCGCGGACATCATCGGGTCCTGGTACAAGAGCTTGTGCAAACCCGGGAGCCCGGGTGCCCGCCAGCAGGGGCACGGGGACCCGTGCCTGGCGTCGCGTGCAGGGCCGCCCCCCGTGGTCCGTGCGCCCCGGGGCTCCCGCGAGTGCCCCGCAGGACCACACAAAAGACCCCACCCCAGGTCGGGTGTGCATTTCCTGTTCGATCGGCGGCGGCGTGCAGCCACCCATGTGCATCCCGCGGCGCGCGGGCCGGGCGGGGCGCGGGGCACGCCCCCACGCAGCCCCGGTCCCCGCGCGCCAGCCGCGAGGGGCCGCCCTCGGCGGGCCCGCCCCCATGTCACCGCAGGCCGGGCTCCCTTTGTGTGCGGCCCGAGCGCCGCGGCCGCGCCATTGGCCCGCCGGCCCGGGGGGCCAGCCCCTTCCTGGCTCGCCTCATGCATATGCATGAGCGCCCCGGCCCTCCCCGCGCCGGCCCCTCCCGCCCCCTCCCGCGCGGGCGTGCGAGGCGCGCGGCGCGGCGCCCTCCTCGCGGCAGCCGGAGCCCGAGCCCGAGCCCGAGCCCGAGCCAGGGCGAGCCGAGCCTGCTCCGGGCGGGCGGCGGCGGCGGCGGCGGCGCCGCTCCAGCCATGTCAGCGCGCGCGAGCCTGGGCCCACCATGAGCCATGGCCATGTCCGTGAGCGCCGAGGACGACGACTATGAATCGGAGCCGGACCAGGTCCGGGGCCCGGGTGGGGCTGAGGGAGGGACGCGCCGCCCCGGCCGCCCGGCCGCCCGGCCGGCGCGCCCCGGGCGGCCGCGACGCCGCTCCGCCGCGAGCCGGAGAAAGTTTTGAAGCCGCCGCCGGCGGGGCCGCCAGGGCCGGGCCCGGAGCGGGGCGCGGGGCGGCGCGGCAGGCCGGCGGGCGCCGTGGGCCCCGCGGCCGGCCCGGGCAGGGGGCGTGTGCGGGCGGCCGCGCCGCGGCGCCGGGGTGGGCCTCGCCGTCGGGCGGGCCCTGCCGGGGCCCGCGGGCAAGTTGCAGGCGGCCGGGGCGCGCCGCGCCCTCGCCCGCGGCCCACGCGCGTGACGCCCGCCGCGGGCGCTCCCGGACCTGCGGGCGCCGCGGCCCCCCGGCCCTGCCGTGTGCGGAGTTGCCCCGGGACCCTCGGCCCGGAGGCCGCAGGACGCCGCGGCCCGGAGGGTGGGCGGCCCGCGCGGCCCGTGGGCCCGACGGCCCGGGCTTTTGTCTGCGCGCCGCGCGCCCGCCGCCGGCCGTGGGCACACGGAGGCAGGAAGGGGTGCGAGCCGCGGCCCGCGCGGGGAATCCGGAACCCGGCGGGCGAGCGCGCTCCGCGGCCGCGGCGGCGGCGGCGGGAGGAAGCCGTGACCCCAGATGGCAGTGTTTGGCCCGGGCTGGGTTTAGAAGGGAAAAACAGCCTCTCCTGGGACCGGGGTGGGGGGTTGGGGGGGGGGGAGAAATCTGTATAAAACAAAGCCCTGGGTGTGTTTATGCCGTGGATTTACTCCGGGAAGATTCGCGGTGAGGGCGCCGGAGAGGAAAGTGGGGGTTTTACGAAGTATAATCGGCACAGCATTTGAAGCAGGACACAGGCGGAGACGACTTGGCCAAGGAATTAAGCACTGGATGCTTGAGTTGTCATGTGGGCATGAGACTAGGTGAATAAGATGCTTACTTATAATCCTGGGCGCGTTTCCCCGGTGGGGTAAAGATGTTTGCGGATGTTCAGGCCTAGATGGAGGGACGTTTTTTCCTTCCATGAGGCTTGATTGAGGAAGTACTGTATATGCTGCACTTAAATCGTTTCATACATGTTAATTAGTGGTTTTATTTAACAGAGGTGAAGTTAAATTGTATTGTTTTCTCAGTTTTGCTGCGTATTTTCCAGGCACGTGTACCTCGTGAGCTATTCTTGAATCTCACCCATCCTGTGGATTGGATCAACCCAGATCCAAGCCAAGTGAAGTGGTTTGGGGGCTTTCATCAAACCAGTAGTGCAGCCTATGAATGGTTCTGGTATTCTCGCTACTTAGCTCACACCTCAGCTCTGAACATTTCAGTTCATTTTGGGTCTGCCTAATCTCTGCCGCAGTTTACCATTTCTTTGGCATCTGGTCAATCGTAAGACACTTATATTCGGGTTGTGACTGCACTTCGGTGTTTCGGGATTGAGGTTCCTGTCACCCGTTTTGTTTTGGTTTCTTAATGTAGCCACACCCCTGGCCTATGGGTAGATAAAATCTTTGACACTGCATCAGATGAGATTTACTATGTCTCTGGGCTTAAACACACATTTTCCAGTCCTGCCACTCCTAAAAGAGACGTCCATCAAGAGAGGATGTGTTCCTTGTGCCCGGACTTTGTTTCCCTCCTCCCCACTTTGGACAGCCCAGTTGTGGCACTTGGAGTTAGTAACAGAAGTTCTTGAGGTTGCCATGTTCACTTTAAGATGATTTTTTTCACTCAGGTGCATTGGAGGAGATGACCTCTAAGCCAGGTCAGCGGGCAGGAGGTTTTTCCCATAGTTTCAACAGAGAAGATGGTTGTCAGCTAAGGTAATCTGCATTGGGGATACTCCAGGCTGTGGCTCACTGCTACTAGCCTCCTCCCAGCCTTTTCTCACCAGTTTTCTTAGCCACAGATTTCTTGGCCCTGAGCAGAAGAGTGGCTTTCTCCAGTGCCCTTAACAGCAATTGTGTCTTTCAAGCAAGAGCCAGTCTTTGGAGTCTCCAGTTCACAGGTTCAAGACTATCTTCTCTAAATAAGTCTCCTTTTAGGAGAGCCCTGCCTCCACCCCACCCTGCTAGAGTGGGTTGGCACCAAAGGAGGGGCCCTTGGTGAGGAGACATGGGGATCCTGGAGTGTAGGTGTGCAGGTGCGCTTGCCCACCTGCTGCACACAGGACCCAGTGGAGGCCTGCTGGGCAGTCCCTGGTCCCCTGTCCGTCTCTGAAGCTGCACCTAGCCCGTCACCCCTGCCCCATCAGAATATCACTTGCTGTACCATTCCAGTCTGTGCACTTCTGTTATTCCCACCCGAGGCTGGTGTCCAGACTTGGGTAGATCAGGATTCCTTTGTTCAGCCCATTCAGCAGGGCCGGCCTGTCTGTCCCATGCCTTCCTCCAGCAGCCTGAGTGTCCCCTGCTCCCGATGTCAGGATGTCGCACCTGTGGAAGAGGAGCGAGGGGGTGATGGCGGATGCTCTCAGCTAGTGCTCCCTTTCGGCTGGGCCTTCTCCAGTGCTGAACGTGTCTGAAAATTCTTCAGCTCTGCTTTTCAGTTTGAAGAGATGCCCCTTAAAGAAGGGCTTGTTAGAAGGATTCTTGTTCCATCTTGTTTTTTTTTAACCCCCAAAGTGAAAATAGCTTTATTCTTTTTTTCTATAAAAATGATCATTGCTTGTTTAAAATAATAATTAGGAAATTAAGAAGAAAGTCTTTCAGAAATTCATATAGCCCCAACCACTGTTATTAACTCATGCTTCTTAAATACTGACACTTTAAGACGTGGATCCCTGAACCTTCCCAAAATCATCTGCAAAAAAGTTCTGTGATTTTGTGCCTAGGTGTGTTTTCCTGCAGAAAGGGTCTTGAGCTCTCCTCAGACTCTCCAGAGGTCCTCCCATCCCCTGGGTTTCTGGTAGCTCTTGTGTTTTTATTCTCTCCCTCCTTACCCTCAGTGTATAAACAAACCGAAGCCCTCCCTGGGGTCTGCAGGTGTGTGTCAAGGGGCCCACACAGCGCTGCTGAAACCGACTCTTCCTGGGATGTCCATTATGCTTGAAGATTTGGGAACAGACAAAATGTTGAAATAAATCTGTTATGCAGTAGAATGTGACATTAGCATGACAAAGGAATTCTACCCTGTCTTGGGGGGGGGGCGGAACCCCCTTGTGGGGCCAAGTGTCAGTGTGCTGCTCTTAGGGATACTTCGGAGGAAAAACAGAACTGTCTTAATTGTGGAACCATCCACCCACGTTTTCGTGAAGACTCCCCTTGTCAGTTGAAACTCTAGCCTGCTCCCTTCCTGAACCTCTTTCCGGGCTCTGTGACGCCACACCTCCTGCTGCTCTTCCTACCTTTCTGGCCATTCCTCAGCAGGTTGCCGTTTGTCACCTGGCCCTTGGATTTTTTTAGTCTTGAAGGTAATTGTCCAGGACCCTGGACAGTTTTCACTTTGCCCATTGGCTCTGGACGCCCTCATGGACTTAACCACTTTAACACTACGTGATGCTGACTCTCAGCTGCATGCGTGGGCTCTGGCCCCTCCCGCTGCTGGCCACCTTCCTTGGACGTCCCGTGGGTTCCTCAGGTTCCACGTGTCCATGGCGGAGTCATTGTTCTCTCTCCTCTCCTAAGCCCCTTGTTCTGTTGCTCAATCCAGAAACCCACAAGCGTTCCAGGACTTCCTGCTCACATACCGTTGCTCACTTAGCCTCCGGGGCCTTTGGACACTGGGTCTGCTTCTAAAACATCTCCCGAGTCATCCCGTCCTCCGTCCTTTCTGTCGCTTCTACTCGAGCCTTCATAATCTTAAAATCTTCAGCCCGAACTACCGTAGTGTCCTCAGCTCATGTTCCTACCTTTCGTCTTGCCCACCGCCCCCAAAATATCCACTTCGTTCACTGTTGCCAGAATACAGTTGTGTTGCTCCCACACGTCAGGTCCTTTAACTCCTCTTACAGGGGCCGCCATTTCTCTCACGTGACACCCGAGGCCCTGCAGAGTTACCCTCCTGCCACCTCAGGGCTATTTTCCAGCAGCCATATCAAGCTGTTCCTTGAACGTGTGGTGGTGGTTCACATCTCTATCTTACTCTTCCTTCTGTCTAGACTACCCCCTCCCTGACCCCGCCCCCGCCCCTGGCCTGCAGAGACTTGCTGTCATCACCTCCGTTGTCTGTGACCCTTTTCCCAGCCTCTCTTCCCAGTAAGACGAGGCATTTCTCCTGGGTCAGCACACCAGGGGCCAGGCCTTAGAGTCACTGTCCAGGTGCATATGTCGGCTTCTCATTTATTGTCGCTATGACATTGGGTAGATGATGTAACTGCTGTGCCTTGGTTTCTTCATTTCTAAATGGAGATAATTCCCACCTCATCGATTATCGATACAAATATTGAGAAGAGTAATTACTTCGATAAGGTTAGTTTCTGATATTCTCATTGCCATGTTACGTTGTGTTCACGTGGTTACGTGTCTTTCTCCCCCCAGACATTAGGTAGTGCCTTGGAGCGCAGGGAACCACGCTCACTTTTCTCTGTCCCGGCGCCCGGCTTTGAACCTGGGCCGTAATCCGTAGCCAGCGCACGTGTGGGGGTGGGGTAGGTGGGTGACTGAGAGTGGGGGGTTAGTGGGTGAGTCTCGGCACGTAGCGACGTCAGGCCTCTTTCACGTGCTTGTTGCCCATTCGTACAGCTGCTTTGGAGAAATATCCGTTTAAATCCTTTGCCCATTTTAAAATTGGAATTTTTTTGTTGTTGAGTTGTTTGAGTCCTTTATGTATTCTGGATGCTAGCACCTTGCCAGATGTATGATTTGTTAATATTTCCTTCCATTCTGTGGTATTTTTCACTCAATAGTGCTCTTTTAAGCATGAAAAATTTTTTTTCTTCCCCCCCCCTTTAATTCTCCACCCCCACTTCCACCCCTGACCTAGGGTTGTTGCTGTATCCCCTTAAGAACTGGATCTCTGAAGGTGCGGTGTCTCCTCCCACGCGGCCCCAGGGTATGGTCTGTGGCTCCACCTGGGGTGCGAACCCAGGACCTTCTGCGTGTAAAGTGGACGTGCTAACCACTACACTATGGAGCCCCCAAGCACGAAAGTTTTTAATTTTGATGTTAGGTTTATCTTTTTTCTTTTGTTGCCTATGCTTTCGGTGTCATATCCAAGAAACCCTTGCTTAATCCAAGGTCATGAAGATTTACCCTTGTGCTTGTTTCCAGGAGTTTTATAGTTTTTGCTCTTACATTTAGGTCTTCCTTCAATCCACTTTCGAGTTAACTTCCGTGTATAGTATGAGGTAGGGGTCCAGCTTTATTCTTTTGCATACGGATATACATTATCCCCACACCATTTATTGAAAAGACTATGATTTCCTCCACTGAATTGTCTGGACACCCCTGTCGAAATCAGTTGGTCATAAATATTGTGAGGGTTTATTCCTCAACCCTCAGTTCTGTTCCATTGGTCTGTACGTTTGTCTTCATTCCAGTACCACACTGTTTCGTTTACTGTAGCTTCATAGTAAGTTTTGAAATCAGGAAATATGAGTGCTCGAACTTTATTTTCAGGATTATTTTGGCTCTTCCAGGTCCCTTGCATTTCCATGTGAATTTTGAGATCAGTTTGTCGATTTGTGCAAAAAGGCCCGCTGGGATCTTGATTGCTTTGAACCTATACATCACTTTGGGGAGTATTGCCATCTTAACAATATTGTCCTTCAATCCATCAACACAGACGTCTATTCATTAATTTGGGTTAATCCAACTAATTTTAACCCCAGTATTTTAGAGATGAGAAACAGGTTCTGCCCGTGAATATTCTAAGAATAGGATCTGATAGGAGGTACTCAGTTAATATTTGTAGAATGGAAAGGAGGAAGAAACGAAAGAAAGAATGGAAGGACTACCTTAATAGTATTCCTTTTAAGGATGATGTTAATGAGTCACTGATGGCAAAGGCATTGCAATACTAAGGTTTGTGTGTGGGGATATGTGGACTCCATAGTTCCTGGGCTGATATAATCATCAAATGGCCTTGGTTGGGGAGGCTGGTTTCGAAGTGGAAGTCAGTGGCTGCCATCATTGCCTTTTGCTGAGAAGAACGTTCCATGCTGCATTTAACTGAGGGGCACATTCTAGGTTACTTGAACAAATAAAAGCAAGGGTAGGCCAGAATTTAGTATTGGTTTGTGACCCTTTAGATATCATCCAAAAGAGATTAATTACGACAGAAGCCTCTTGCTAAAATGAGAGGCTTGTTCACCTTCCGTAATGGAGACTCTCTGATGTCTTGTCGATTTTCTCAGTGGTCTTTATTAGGATGCTGCGTTTCAGATGTTGCTCAGTTGACTCCTGACAAGCCGGCCGGTGCCCACTTCCTACGGAGGCAGGCCCGTGAAGCCGTGGGCAGCGGCAGCCACTTTTCCAGCTTGCTCTGGCAGCCAGCTAGGGAAGGCCTGAATCAAGGTCCCTGGGAAACAGCGGCTCCTTACACCTCTTCTTTCAAGGCGTCATCCGTCGTTGGCTCTGTCGTTTTCCAGGCTGTCTCAGTTGCCATTGAGATCCAGACGGATTTGCATTTTTCATCGGTTGGAAAGGTGCTTTTTCAGATGGGAATGTGCTTTAGGAAGTACAGGAAGGTGGGCTTGCTTCACAGTCATGTCTGAGCTTTGTGACTCTGGCTGGATCCGCCCAACTTTTTTTTTTTTTTTTTTTTTTTTTACTTCCCAGACACTGCCCTCGTGGCCAGCAAGGCCAGAGGCCTGGCTCAGTGGCTATTTATACCTGCCATTCCTGAGAGGGTGTGGGGGGAGCTACGTTTTCACTCCTGGAATTTTTTTTTCAGTCCTTCACCAAGGAAACAAGTCCTTACAATCTCCTGCTCCAGGGTCAGAGCGTGAGCCTTTGGCCTCTGGTTTTGTTCTTGGAGGTTGGCTGGTGCGCTCTCCTCTCTGTACCTGGCTGGAGCTCCGAATCCTGCATTGCCCGTGTTGTGATTTGAAGAGTGAGTTGGTAACGAGATGTACTCTGTATCCAGAAGTCTTCTGGGCTGTGAAGAGAGAGGGAGGGAAGGAAAGCTTCCTGGTTTCCATTTCTCTGGAAGTGCGTGAGCTTCTCGGCACCTCCTGTTGGTGCCACATCATACTAAGGGCATTGAGGCCTTAGCCACAAACCCCTTCTGGGGGCATGTGGTCAGCTCCTGTGGGCTCTGGGGGGCTCTCGCCCTACTTCACCTGCACATCTGCTGTAGTTTGCAGTGTTCAGAGCCTGGCTCGGTGGGGAGTGCACGTCCTCTGCTGGCTCTGTGACCTTGGTTTAGTCTCTAGCTCCAGTTTCCTCATGGAAAATAGCATCTCAAGGGGTTATTGGAAAATTAGTTAATATATGTAAAATGATTAGTGTATAGTAGCATGCGCTCAGCAAATACCCACCTTCACTGCTGTCACCCTCGTCATTGCTTAGTTTTTAGGTCCACAGCCCCTCATGTGCCCTTCACAAATCTGAGGGCTCTGAAAACTGATCCTTTTTTTTTTTTTTTTAACTGCTCCTCTAGTTGTTAGCAAGACCTGACCTGAATTGATGTGTGGGCCAGTTTATCCCTCTTAAGGTGGTATTGCTGTGGAATGTGTGACTCGGGGTGCCCCAGGCCTCTCTGGGTACTGTGTAAGGACTAGTGCCAGGAGGCCTGCGGGACCCTAAGCTGCTGGAAGGAAGAGTGGCTCATGGTGGAGCAGCCCCTTTCCTAGGCTGTCCTAGAGGCGGGTGGGCGTGGCCGAGGCAGTCTGGGGTAGCATTTTGGGAGGCGAGGACAGGTGGGCCAGCGGAGCCGGGTCTAGCGTCCCCTTTCCTCTGCAGAGTTCAGAGCAAGTTGAGCCGGATGAAGATCAGAGCAGCAGCGTGTCCTGGGGTGGGCGCCCCAGCCGTCAGAGGCCTTGCAGTCTCCCTGGATGCTGCAGGCTGCTGGGAAAATAGACTGAGGGGAAGATCCGCTCAGGTGTCAATACCCTAAGGTGTGTGCAGGACGCCATGTGTGAGATTCTCAGCTCTCTGCAGGGGCCACTGCACAGCGAAGGAAACGTGACCGTGAGCCTTTATCTGCGGAGCCAAGGGGACTGTTTTTCTTCCTGATGCGTTCGTACGTCCCTGGGCCGCCAGGGCGTACGGACCGGGGAGCAGGACCTGGGGCGGGCTCGTTCGCTGCTGAGCATTTACTCGGCTCTGTTTCTGAGTCGTCGTCGTAAGGAGGATTTGGAGCCCATGTAGAGAAGGTCTGAGGAGTCAAGGTGTCTTAGGGTTACTGTCTCATTCTCCTGGCGTTTCTTTGGTTGATTGAGCACGTCTTATGTGCCCATCGTCTTGTTGAGGGACAGTAGTGACAGGACAGCCTTGGTAACTGCCTTCCTGGGCTCCTTGTGTGGAAGAGGAGGCCTGCGGGAGAACAGCTACCAGGACAAATGCTGCGGGGACTCCACAGGAGGCGCCCGTGCAGGGTGGGCAAGGGGAGCTACCAGAGGGCCACAGCGTGAGCTGGGTCCACACTGCTGGGTCCGGCAGGACGGGTGGGTGTTGGCCATGTGGAGTGGGGAGGGCGTTGCTGGCAGAGGGAGCAGAGGCTGACTGCGTGGCCCCGTGTGGCCTCCGTGGGGAAGGAAGTCACAGGGCCTGGCCTGAGGCGTCGGGGCAGGGAAGGGCCTTGAGCCAGGGCCCGCTGCTGTCAGAAGCCGAGGTGCCCCTGTGTTGGCGTCCTGGGCTGCAGAAATGAAGAACCACGGACCTGGTGGCTTAAAGCAACAGAAACAATTCTCTCACAGGTCTGGAGCCTAGAAGTCTGAGATCACGGTGCGGGCTGCGCGGAAGGCTCTGGGCGGGCTCCTTCCCTCCTCCTCCGGCTTCTGGCCTTCACTGGCAGTTCTCTGCTGTTCTTGGCTTGTAGAGCATCTCTCCCGCCACATGGCCATCCTTTCCCGCCTCGACAGAGGAACCCTCTGCGCCCGCGTCCACATTTCCCCCTGTCCGAAGGACACCACTCCTTACCTGTTAGGGCCTGCCATAGTGCCTTGGCTTTAGTTTGGTTACCTCTGTGAAGACGCTGTTCGCAAACAAAGTCACGTTCTGAGGTCCCGGGGTTCAGACTGCAGCATCTTTGGGGAGACACAGTTCAGCCTGTCCGGCGGTGTGCTGGGGGTCGGGCCGGCCGCGCAGCCTGGCCCCCCACCAGTCCTGTGTGTTCTTCCGCAGAACCGGGCGGTAGGGCGGCCCAAGGGGAAGCTGGGTCCGGCCTCCGCGGTGAAGTTGGCCGCCAACCGGACAACGGCGGGAGCTCGCCGGCGCCGGACGCGATGCCGCAAGTGCGAGGCCTGCCTGCGGACCGAGTGCGGAGAGTGCCACTTCTGCAAGGACATGAAGAAGTTCGGCGGCCCCGGGCGGATGAAGCAGAGCTGCATCATGCGGCAGTGCATCGCGGTGAGTGCGGCGCGCCGCGGCGGCGCCTCCTCCCTCCACCCCGGCCCTGGGGTCGTTCCCCACCTCCCTCCGGTGCGGCGGTTTGTCCCTCTGCTTAATAAAGAGGATGTTCCGGCAGCGGACCGCCTGAGAGACGCTCCCTTGGGAAGAAAGGGGGCGCAGCGGCGGGCTGCTTCGGACCCCGCGGCCCTGCGTGCGCTCAGCCTCCTTTTGCTTCACCGTCTGATGGTCTCACGACTCCTTCCTTCCCTGGATGACCGGCTGCTTTGAAGTCTGTGCCATTAAAGATGTCACGGCAGCCTGTCCTGTCTGTGACCCCGCTGCCAACATTTACGGTCCAGTGCCTGACCGCTCTGGGTCCTGCCTTCCTTCCTGTCCTGCCTTCAGAGTCAGAGGTCTGGGGGGAGGTCAGCGCCCTCCTGCAGGGCTGCCGCAGTAGAGAGGGCTGATTTACGGTGCGCAGACGCCGGCCTCTGGGGAGCCCGGCCGGCGCCGGGGGACGCGCACCTTGCCTCTGGCCTTGCCCTGGGACACGGCAGAGGGCGCAGCCGCCGCCGGCGCGGCAGGGTCTGGGGTCTGCCTGCGCATCCCTCCCGCGCGCGCCCACACGCTTTGCTTTCCCGAGGCGCTGCTTCGGGGCCCAGGCCTCCGCGTGGGAGTAGCGGTCTCCCAAGGTGGGCAGGCCCAGGGGGAGGGGCAGGACCCTCCGGGCATCCACGACCCTCTCTGTCTCGCTTTCTGCTGGGGCCCTCCAGGCCTAGGGCCACCTTCCCCTTCTCCCACCACACACACTACTAGTGGGGTTTTCTTGTGGTTGGTAAAAACACATAACATGAAATTGACCATCTTGACCATTTTCAGGTGTATGGTACCTGTATGCCCATTGCTGTTAGAAGCCATCTCTAGAACTTTTTTGTTTTGCCAAACGGAAACTCCGTGTCCATTGAAAAACTTCTCTTTCCCCCTCCACCCTGCCCCCAATCCCTAGCAACCCCCTTTCTACTTTGTTTCTCAGGGGAGGACTTTAGACACCAGGTATAAATGATGTTCGTGTTCATCCTGTCACAGGATGTCCTTTTTAAAGGCTGAATAATGTTCCATTGCATGCATATACTGCGTTTTCATCCGTTCATCCATTGTTAGACACTTGGGTTGCTTCTGCCTCTTGGCTGTTGCGGATAATGCTCTGTTAACATGGGTGTGCCAGTATCTCTTTGAGGTCCTGTTTTTAATTCTTTTGGATATAGAGTCAGAAGTGGGGTTGCTGGAGTATTTGATGGTTCTGTTTGTAATCGTTGGAGGAACATACGTACCGTTTTCTACAGAGGCTGCTCCATTTTACGTTCCCGCCAACAGTGTACAAGGGTTCCAGTGTCTGCACATTCCTCACTTGTCTCCACAATTTTTTGTTATTTTCCGGTGTTTTGATAGTGGCCATCGGAATGGGTGTAAGGGGCTGTTTTATTATGGTTTTGATTTACATTACCCTGATGATTTAGTGATGAGCATCTTTTCATATGTTTGTTGGCCATCTGTGTAACTTCTTTAGAGAAATGTCTACTGAAGTCCTTTGCCCATTTTTTAAATTGGATTGTTTGTGTTTTGTTGTTAATCCTAACATTAACTCTTTGTCAGATACATGGTTTATAAATATTTCCTCCTACTCCATAGGTTGCCTTTTTTCTCTGTTGATTGTTTCCTTCGCTCTGCAGAAGTTTTTAAGTTTCACTGCTTCTTTTTGTTACTTGTGCCCAGGTCATCTGAATGGATTTCAGGGAATTTGAGATCCCCCTTGAAATTGAATACAGATTTTTATCTGCGCCCATGTGTATGTGTGTGTATTTTTCTGGAGTGAGGGTCGTGTGACTGGTTGCATTCTGTCAGTATTTAAGAGAGGTCATCTGTAGAGACAATTGGTTTTGAGAATAATGTCACCTAAAACTTGACATGTTGGCAGTGACCCCGACCGGCTCTTTTTCCTCTTTAGCCTTGTTTTCTCTTCCACCTCCTCTCTTTACCCAGTGTCCCAGGCCCAGTGTAGGAAACCCATCTCTGCTGTCACCTGTTCTTTGCGGCTCTGGTGCTAGCCCCGTGCCTGGCACAGTCAGTGCCGGTCGAAGGAAACCTCACCGGTGCGTGTCTCCTTTCCGCCCTGATGCCGGCTTCTGGAACGGACAGCCAGTGCAGACTCGGCCTGACCCTCAGGGATCTTCTCACTCTTCTTCCAGCCTTTCCGCTTCGTTGGGACACTTCTGCCGTGTTTTACCCACCTCTGCCAGGCTCGCCTCTCTTCTTTCTCCAGGCCCTTCTTTTGACGTGCCAGAGCTTCTGCGTCCGCATAAGCAGCCTCTCTCTTGCCCCCCCTCCACGAGGCTTCTTCCACAGACCGTCCCTTCCCACCGTCCAGCACCTGGGTGTCTGTCCTGGAACTCTGCAGCAGCTTCTCTGAATTCTGTGTCTCTCTCTCCACCTCTTTCAGAGTCAGCCCCACCCCCACCCCCACCCCCAGCCTAGACCAGTGTCCCTGGCTCCGGTCTCACGGTGCGCCCCTCTTCTCTCCTCGCTGCCTGTAGGAGCCCAAATTCCTTGGCCTTCGAGCCCTCCAGCAACCAGCCTCTGCAGCTGAAAGCAGGTGCACTCGGCCTTTCCCTGTTTCCTGGAATTTCAGTGCGGTCTGTCTCCATCTTCCCAGCACCTTGAGGAATCAGCTGTCTCTCTCCTAACTGTTCTCCTCTTGGCCACTTGCTTCAGGCTTTGGCAGATGTTTAGTAAATGTTCGTTGAATGATTTATAACTCTTCGGCCTTCAGTTTAAACTTCTTTGAATTCAAATGTTTGTGCCATTTCGTAGACTCTTTCACTGGGACGTAGAGTGGAGTGTGTATCCTAGTTTATCTGAAGCTCCTCTAACTTAGTTTAATGAACATCGCATGTTTCCTCTGGCTCCTGGGCACCGTGTCAGGTGCTGGGAGACGAGCCTGTGCTGGCGCGGAGTGGAGGGTGGGAAGGGTGTAGGGGGTCTGCGGCCCATTACGCGTCAGCTCTCAAACTTTGTGGTCTCAGGACCTCTTTACCCTCTTAAAAGTCATGAGGACCACGAAAAGCTTTTGCTTATATGGGTTATTTATTAATATTGTAGTATTCAAAATTCACACTGGGAAATTGAGAAAATATTTTGAATTTACTTAAAAATAACAATCCACTACATGTTAATATAACGTTTCTATGAGAAATTCGCTGCATCTTCCAAAACAAAAATGATTAGTAGGAAGAATGGTACGGTTCATGTTTTTGTGAATCTCTTTTATGTCTGGCTTGTTAGAAAAGACCTGGATTTTCCAATCTGTTTCTATATTTGTTCTGTTGGGATGTGTTTTTGGCGGGAACTACATGAGTCAATTCTGGCCTCAGATATGTAGTTGGAGAAGGGAGGAATATTTTAATAGTCTTTTCACATAATGGCGGTTATTTTCTGGTACTCTGCCAGAACTCAAAAGGTGGCAATTTCTTAAAGGTTAGTTGCAATGTGGAATGTGAAACTGTGTCGATGAACTTTTCATACTGTTACATTAAAATTCATTAGTCTTTTTACTTCTTCAATAGCTCATTTGCTTATGCATGATGTAACATCATGCATTGGCCATTTGGAAAATACTGGCTCACTGAGTTATACAGATTCTCTAAGTATTCTAAGTATAGTGTTATACAATGTAAAAACAAACAAACAAACAAACACAAAAAACCCCCGTGTTTGTTAACACCACCACCAACCTTGTCAGAAAAGTCTTTTTAAGTATAGGGACCAGTTTGTGGTGGCTAGTGTAAGTTTTCTAAAATTCTAATTGTTGTTTGAAAATTAGAAATTTATCATTTGCAACACATGCTGTTAAGTTATTTTTCTGGAGAAAATATGCCAATACCCTTGGGTTTTGGTTGTTTTTTTTTTTTTTTTGGTCATTCTTCCACGTAAAATGACGCTCTCTGGAGAAAGTGGCCATTTTCGCCCACAGCTTGGTCACACAAGTGCTTTTCCTTCAGATAACTGTCGTCCTTTGGTTTGCAGCAGAAGTACTTAGTGCATACTTCCAATTTTGTCACAAAATAGTAGAAGGATCAAGGGACAGAGCTTTAGTAAAATTAATAATTTGTACTGCTCCGTCAAAGACCCTTAAATGAAACTAGCGATCCTGTTAGTGAGCATGTGGCCAGGGAGTAGCCCAGTGACTGTCAGCGTGTCTGGGAGTCCTGCGCCACCATCCAGCAGTGCCAGTGTTAGCACAGTGAAAATGCCAGATAACGTCTTCATATTATTCTGGAAGTGCTTTTGACCTCCGAGTACAGATCTTGGGGCCCTCCGAGTCCATGGACTGTGCTTTGATACCCACTGGGGACATGCAGCCTCAGCGCCCCCAGATCTGGGCTCAGCTCACTCCTCGCCTCCTTCAGGCCTTTCTTCAAACATGAGGCTGTCCCTGACCTGCACGTTTCAGATCAGCTCCCCTCCCCCCTCCCCCCTCCCCCCTCCCCCTGGCCCTCCTTGCTGTTTTTTTTTCCATGTCTCTTGTCACCATGTAACATACTGTGTCGTTCTCCATTTTGTCCTCTTTCCACTAAGATGTAAGCTCAGGATGGCAGAGGTGTCAGTAGTCTGTCTTGTTCACCATATTCTTAGTACTTAGAGGTACCTGGCATGTAGAGGTGGAAGGTAGCCTGGTGAGTGAGTGAGTGAGTGAGTGAGTGAATGAATGAATGAGTGGATGAATGAACAAACGATAGCGCCAGGCCAGTTGTCTGCCGTCTCCTGGCAGGTCGGAGAGCACGTCATTGCACTTGACCCCTTCCCCACGGGGTTCCGGCCCTGCTGACTTCTCTGCTCCCCGGCTCTCCAGCCAGTGCTGCCCCACACCGCCGTGTGCCTCGTGTGCGGCGAGGCGGGGAAGGAGGACACAGTGGAAGAGGAGGAGGGCAAGTTCAACCTCATGCTCATGGAGTGCTCCATCTGCAACGAAATCATCCACCCCGGATGCCTTAAGGTGAGCGCCCCTGGGGATCTGGCTGTGCTGCCCGAGCTCGCGCCAGGGCGCCCGGTGGTGCTGAGGCTGGGCCCGGGGCGGCGGAGCGCTTGGATTCCATCCGTAGACGAACCTCAGGTCTGGCGATTCTGTGTCGGGTGATGAGCTGAGGGCAGGAAGGGTCCGCATAGCTCAGACCTTTGACCTGCGTCCTAGTGGTACTCAGCACACACACCCCACCTCCCACAGTGCAGAACCACAGGGTTCCCAGAGCCTCGCACTGGCCCAGAGGGATGGACTAGGGGTCAGGCTGCTGTGGCAGCCCTGGCTTAGGGTTTCTGGGAGAACAGGGCCCGGCCAAGTGAGGGCAGGTCCCAGAGCAACAGGGGGTTGATTTCCTGCTCCTGTGTGCAGGAGCCTGCCCTCGGCGTGTCCAGGGCCAGGCTTGCTCCTCCTGGGGACTGCCATGCTATACCTGCCTGTCTTGGGCAGCAGGTTCTACCTTTGAAAGGGAGAGACTGCTTTGGGCTGGCACATAGCTTCTGTCTCAAAAGAATGTCATCATACCTGGTACCGCCCTCCCCCCCCCCTCTGATTTTCCCTAGTAGCTTTGGAAGTCAGACCTGCAGGTCTTGGTCGCCTGGCTGCTTCTATCTCTCCCATATCAGAAGCTCCCCTGGGACGGGGACAGCACGTCTGATTTGCTCACACGCAGCACCCAGCACGGGGCTACGAAATGGCTGAACAAGTTTGTTGGGGCTCTTCTGGGTGCTGGGCCCTGAGCTCATTGCTCCACCCCGGCTAGCTCACTGAATTCTTACAGGACTCCTGTAGGATAGGGACATTCCATTTTGTGGACCAGGGCAGTGGCCCACAGGCAAGGATGGAGTGATTTGCCCAGAATTAACTGAGCTAGGATGAGGCAAAATCCAGCTTTGAACCCTGGCTTGAATCCAGAGCCACGTGTCTTAACCACTCCAGTTTCTTTTTGGCTAAAGATGGGATGGAGATGGCATTTGGGAGTAGGGTGTTGATGTTCCTGGCAGAGGTGGCCCTCTCCGCCCCCTCCTTGTTTGCTGACTGGCTTTGTCCCTTGCAGATTAAGGAGTCAGAGGGCGTGGTCAACGATGAGCTTCCGAACTGCTGGGAGTGTCCAAAGTGTAACCACGCCGGCAAGACCGGGAAAGTGAGTGCCGGGGCCCAGGCCCAGCGGTCAGCTTGGGTGGGGGCCTTAGCTTTGCCAGACGCAGCCTGTCCCCACATACCTGGCTGGTGGGTGCGTGCGGGCTGAGGGAGGCGGGCTCGGCCAAAGATATACAGTTCGTTTGTTCCTTCTCTGTTTTTGGCCTACAAGCAAAAGCGTGGCCCTGGCTTTAAGTACGCCTCCAACCTGCCCGGCTCCCTGCTCAAGGAGCAGAAGATGAACCGGGACAACAAGGAAGGGCAGGAGCCTGCCAAGCGGAGGAGTGAGTGTGAGGAGGCGCCCCGGCGCAGGTCGGACGAGCACCCCAAGAAGGTGCCCCCAGACGGCATCCTGCGCCGAAAGTCGGACGACGTGCACCTGAGGAGGAAGCGGAAATACGAGAAGCCCCAAGAGCCCAGTGGACGCAAGAGAGTATGGACTGGGAGGACGGTCGGGGTGGGGCGCGGCGTGGCGCGGTCTGCCCTGGCCTGCGGGGGCGGGGATGGGGATGGGCGGTGGGGAGAGCGCGGGACCCTGGCCTCTGGCCGCCCTGAGCACGTCACTGATGCCCTGAGAGCCGCCCAAAAGACAGGAGGGGAACCAGCGAGTCACTCCTCTTCCCCACTGCAGGTCTCCACGCTTCAGACGTCCCCGGGTTCCTCCTCTCACCTCTCGCCGCGGCCCCCTCTAGGCAGCAACCTCAGCCCTTGGTGGAGATCCAGTCTCACTTACTTCCAGCAGCAGGTGCTCCCACGTCGCCCCGCCCTCCCCAGGCCTTGGGGACTTGCAAACCCGGGCCACCCTCACCCCGGCACTGGTCCTCCAGCCCACTGCCACGGCCGTTCCCAGGCCTCCGCCCCAGGTCGCTGGCTCGTGGCTCTGGCGTGGGGCCTGGGAAGCGGGAGCTGCGGGGTGGGGGAAGCCCTGCGGATCTGGGGAACCTCGTAGGATCCCGGCCGCCCTGCTCCGCCCACCGGCCCTTCCGGCTTCTGCCACAAGGTGGCGCCGGGTTGTCTTCTCCCAGCTCTAGCCATTAAGGCTCGGCTGGGAATCCTGCAGGCTCTGCCTCCAGGACCGGCTCCCAGGGCCAAGTGCCACCGGAATGGGCCACTGCACATCTCTGGGTCTGCCGAAGGGTGGGAGGTCAGTTGGTTGGGGACAACTCGACCACACTCCTCCACTTCCAGCTGCTGCTTTAAAACCAGCAGGCAGGGCCCACCCGTCTGTTGAAGCGGAGGAGATGGGGTTTGTGGGGAAGGTGCCCCTACTTTAGAGACTGAACTGGTAATGGGGTTGAGTGTAGAGGGGACTAAAACCCATGAACCCTGGGAGCAAGCTCTGCATCTTTTTTTTCCCTGTGACAGCTGAAACCTGGCAAAGAAGATAAGCTTTTCAGGAAAAAGGTACCATCTGCCTCTCCCCTTCCCTCACCCCAGGCCTGGTGCAGCAGGTCCCAGGAGGAGGGTGGGGAGGCCTGGGTGGGCGCAGCCTGAAGCCAGGGGCTCACCTGTCCTCACTCCCCCTCCTCCCTCAGCGGCGGTCCTGGAAGAACGCCGAGGACCGGATGGCTCTGGCTAACAAGCCGCTCCGACGCTTCAAGCAGGAGCCGGAGGATGATCTGCCCGAGGCGCCCCCCAAGACCAGGGAGAGCGACCATTCCCGCTCCAGCTCCCCCACAGCCGGGCCCAGCACCGAGGGCGCGGACGGCCCCGAGGAGAAGAAGAAGGTGAAGATGCGCCGGAAACGGCGGCTCCCCAACAAGGAGCTGAGCAAGGAGCTGAGCAAGGAGCTCAACCAGGAGATCCAGAAGACGGAGAGCAGCCTGGCCAGCGAGAACCACCAGCCCATCAAGTCGGAGCCTGAGAGCGAGAACGAGGAGCCCAAGCGGCCCCTGGGCCTCTGCGAGCGCCCCCACCGCTTCAGCAAGGGGCTCAACGGCACCCCCCGGGAGCTGCGGCACCAGCTGGGGCCCGGCCTGCGCAGCCCACCCCGAGTCATCTCCCGGCCCCCTCCCTCCGTGTCCCCACCCAAGTGCATCCAGATGGAGCGACATGTGATCCGGCCGCCGCCCATCAGCCCCCCACCCGACTCGCTGCCCCTGGATGATGGGGCGGCGCACGTCATGCACAGGGAGGTGTGGATGGCCGTCTTCAGCTACCTCAGCCACCAAGACCTGTGTGTCTGCATGCGGGTTTGCAGGACCTGGAACCGCTGGTGAGGGGCCGCTGGCCGGGCTCGGACCGGGAGGCGGCAGGGGACTGGCCCTGTGTCGGGCTCTAGGCCGAGGCTGAGGCTGGACGAGGGATGGCAGGAGTGTGGGTCGCATCCCCACTTGAGGTGCCCGTCATGCTCTCTCCTCCTAGGCCCAGTCCAGGTTAACCGTCCTCAGAGTCCCAGGCAGCGACGCGGTCCGCGCAGCCTGGTCTCGTCAGAAGAGGCGAACCCCGTTCGCTTTCCTGACGTAGCTCCTCAGAAGACGAGCCGAGGGCCAGGCAGAGTCCTGTCCGTAAAGTGTTAGCTCAGGTTTACAGCAGGGGCGCCGTCACTGACCCGAACTCCAGCTTTGACGTTTCCTAGCTTTCCAGCCACGGTACTTCCCTTCATCTGTGACGGGTGTGATGCCCGCCTCGCAGCGTTGTTTTAAGATACGGTGTGTAGAGGGTGCGATAAAGCCCCCATTGGTACTTGACGGGGAGCAGGTGCCAGCACCTTCCCTGAGGGCCCTGTGGCAGTCACAGCGGAGCTGCCCAGCTGTGGGCAGATGGGAGCCAAACAGAGAAGGTTCCAGAGGGTGGAGTAGGGAGCCTCCACCTGAGCTTGGTAGTTGGGGAGTTATCACAGCCAGGCAAGGGGCCCCCCGCATGAGCCAGCAGCTCTGATGGGGTCCCCTCTGCTGCGTTGGGCCTCCAGGTGCTGCGATAAGCGGTTATGGGCCCGCATCGACCTGAACCACTGCACGTCCATCACGCCCCTGATGCTGAGCGGCATCATCCGGCGACAGCCTGTCTCTCTGGACCTCAGCTGGACCAATATCTCCAAGAAACAGCTGAGCTGGCTTATCAACCGGTTGCCTGGTGAGCATGGGACCAGGTATCCCAAATGTGAAAAGTGGGGGCTGGGGTGTGTCACCTGACCTGCCATCCCCTTCTCTGTCCCCCCAGGGCTCCGAGACTTGGTGCTGTCGGGCTGCTCGTGGATCGCGGTCTCAGCCCTCTGTAGCTCCAGTTGTCCGTTGCTCCGGACCCTGGATGTCCAATGGGTAGAAGGGCTAAAGGACGCCCAGATGCGGGACCTCCTGTCCCCACCCACGGATAACAGGCCAGGTGAGCAGCCAGGCCTGGGGCGTGCCCTGGGGGTCACACGAAGACGGTAGAACTGAGCTGTGCCACTTGGGTCTGGTTTTTACCACAGACTCTACCTAGCGTGTGTCCTCGAGCCTCCTCTGGCCTCGGCCCTTCTCCAGAGGATGCAGACGGGCCCTGGCTGCTGTCTTCTGTCAGCTTTGGGCACCAGGGGGCTCTGAGGGGGCAGAGGCTCCTGTGCACACCCACTCCGGGGGCTCTGCACGCATCTGACTGCTTTTCCATTAATTTGTTCTTCGTCGGCCTCACGTCCCCAGGAACACCAGGGTCAGTGTGGTTGGACAGGGTCTCATAGGAGAGTTCAGGGGTCATCGCTCCCTGGCATCAGCTTAAACCCGTGGTGACCCAGGGATGCTGTGCTGTCTCTGCTCCAGTTGCCCCAGTACTTCTGGTCGGAATTGTGGGCTCTTTCTACATCTGATTTTTTAAAAATCTAGAAGTGTAAAATTTGATGTGAAATCTTCTGATTTTTAAATGTCGGAACTAATTTTGATCTTTTTGGTGAAACACTTAAGGGATGGCTAAATGAAACTCAAGCATTACATCTGGCTGGTAGGGCTTTTATATCCTGTCAGGCTGACATGTCGCCTCTCTGCTCCCTGTCCCCCTCAGGTCAGATGGACAATCGGAGCAAGCTCCGGAACATTGTGGAGCTGCGTCTAGCAGGCCTGGACATCACGGACGCCTCCCTGCGGCTCATCATCCGCCACATGCCCCTGCTGTCCAAGCTCCACCTTAGTTACTGTAACCATGTTACTGACCAGTCCATCAACCTGCTCACTGCTGTAGGCACCACCACCCGAGACTCCTTAACTGAAATCAACCTGTCAGGTCAGTCGGGGGCACCTGGGCTGGGAATTTCACATCTGTCCCCCTGTTATTATAGGGTCACAGTGTTGGGTGCCAGGACGTACCAGCGATGGAGACAGATAACGCAGCCTAGTCTAGAGGGGAAACGTATATTAAACAAAGACGTTATTACTAGGTTGGTAATGACTGCTATCAGAAAATAGTGCCGGTAGCAGTGGTTACGGACCTGAAACACACACCCACGGAAGCTTCTGTCGGGGCTGTGGGTGGGCTGGCTCCGGGCAGCGGGGGCGGGAGAATGGTGGGAAGCGAGGCCCAGCCAGACCGAGTGGGCTTCCCCTGGTGCAGTAAGCTGCTGGTTTCTGCCGTGGCTGTTTACGTGTACTTCTGACCCTGCCACAGGGCCTGTGTTGAGAGAGAAGGAAAGCCTCCAGCTAGTGTCGTGTGTCGCACACTGTGTAATTCTCACTTCCTCCACTTGCTGACCGTGCAGGAGGTGGCTCCTAAAGACCCGGGACATGAGGGCCGGTGAGGTGGACAAAGGCAGTGCTGTTCTCAGCCCAGCTAACCCAGTCTTCACCCGATAGCTCAGGAAGGTCAAACTGGTAAATTTCTCTCCAGAAATTTAGCCAGTAATAATTACCTCATTGAAATTACATTTGACACTGTTCAGTCTCGTGTTGTACTCCATCAGGATTCACGTGCTGTTCGTTTGCCTCTCTCTGCCTTCCACGTTTGTGCCTGATAAACACCTTCCTGTCAGTAGTGCCATGTTCGAGTGGGAGTGGGGGGAGGTTTGGATGGCCCCGGGGAAGCCATTCCTCCTCCTCAGGGAGCTCTGCTGGCGGGGTTGTCCCACTGCATGGAGGCAGAGAACAGAGTCATGCTGGGGGAGGTGGTTTCACCAGGATCCCCACTCATGGCCCATCTGGTGGGCTTGCTGCTAGAGCCGCCCCTTGGAGAAAAGCCTGAGTGGCATCTTGTTCTAAGCACTTGGTCTTATGTAGGCGCTTTTTTTTTTTATTCCAACTTAGTTATTATGTTGAGCAGAGATCCCAGTACGCATCCACCTCCCCTGCAGAGGGGTCCATGGCGCGTTTGTTTGTGTAAATCATCTTTTGCACTGTTTTCCACCACAATCCATTCAGGTCATCGTTTTTCTTAGTACATAACAGCTCTGCGTTCTTGTTGAGAGCTGTGAAGGCAAATCTCTATACAGTCTCTTCTAGATTCCTTTCTTTTAGAGATGATTTTCACATCACTGTAAGTAGTTAATGATAAAATAAGTCCGCGCCACAGTACGGATGGCATTTGACATGGTTCAGCTTCCTTGAACTTGGTTGGAGGGTTTGGGCTAATGACAAAGTGAAGCCGCAGTTGTCTAGCTTTTGTTATTCCAGCTGAATTCCCTTGTAGAAATGTTTCCTGGGCAGCCCTTTGCTTTTCCCTCCCCCACCCGATTCCTGTCCCCTGAGACAACTACCTTCATCTCTCGAGCGCTTTCTCCTAGTGTTTACTTCCATATTTCCAAATAGCAAACTTACATTGCTATTTCTTGATTTTTTTTTTCCATTCAGACGTTCTGTGTTAACACAAGGGCTACTACTCTTACATCCTCTTACTCCCCCTTTTTTCTCTCTCTTTCCAATTTGTGGTTAAGTCACTATTATTTACCTTTTTACAACCACATAAGTATTGTCCACTGTTGGGCCAACTATGTATTATGAGTATGTTTCCTCTTTTGCACAATTTTTTCCCCAAGAGTTAATAATGGCCTCATCTTTGCGTCGTTTCTGAGCAGACTGCAACAGACGTGAGCACTGGTCTTTCCCTGCACAGGCTCACGGGGCCCCAACCAGCCTTCGTGGACCACCATCCGGGACTTCTCCTCCCATTCGTTCTTCCTTCTGGGCTCCTGCCCCATGTGACCTGGCTGCTTCTGCCTGCCACACAGCTGCCGTCCTGGGACTTCCCTTGGTCTGTCTTGTGCAGGGCCCTTTTCCTGATTCTGTACTGTCTTGGTTTTTTTTTTTTTTTTTTTTCCTCATTTAGAGGAGGACATCTTCTAGACTTTGTATGTCTGAAAATGGTTTTATTATACCCTCACATTTAATTGGTAGCGTAGCTGGATATATAATCTTTGTTTGGGGACCATGTCATTTCAGAAAGTAGGAAGCACTGCTCTTTGCCTTCCCGAGCTGAAGTCCAAAGCCATTTCATTCTTCATCCTTCAGGGAATTTCCATTCATTGGAAGTTTGTAGGACATTTTATCTCTAGTTTCCTGCGTTCTTGATAATGAGCTTTGCTTTGGGTCTCTTTTCATCCACACTGAACACTTTCATGAGCCCCTTCAGTCTTTGTATCTGGAAACGTCTTTAGTTTTGGGAAATTTCCTTGAATTATTTAATTTCCTTCCCTTCAATTTTTTTACTAGTCGTATGTTATCTTTTTCTTTTTTTTTCCTCCTGTTTTCCACCTTTGTGTCTTTTTGCTCTGTGTTGGGGGAGTTTTCCTTCATTTTACCACACAATTCATACAGTGAGTATTTCATTTCTCCTGTCCATTAGGTTGAACCATGTGAAGCTGCTGTTTATCAGGCGTTGGCAGTTTCTTATGGTTCAACCTGTATTTTCCATTTCGCAGCTGTATTTTGTTCTCTGAGCTTTTGTAGAGTAGCCTGTTCTTGTTCTCTGAGTCTAGATAGTTTACGCCCTGGAGATATGGATAATTTTGTTTCCTTTGAGTGTGGTCAGCGGCCCTCTAGAGGCCCTCCAGGGGGTGGTGTCTGTGCATGGTTGTCTGCTCTGGTGACTGACTGGAGGCAGAGCGGGTGGCGCTGACCTGCCATGCACATCAGTTGTTAAGTGGTCAGCGCATGTCATTTCTTTGGGGCAAACCCACGTGAGACCTTTCAGTCTCTCCTCTTAAGCTGGTCGGGCTTGCCGAAATGATTCTCTTTGGTGTCCCAGATGGATGGGGAGGGAGGCTGGCGGTCTGAGTAGTCAGCAGCCAAGTTTCCCCAGAGCCCCTGATTCTGGGTGGGCGCCCCTGCCTGCCACGGTGCCTGGCGACATCCAGTCGAGAGGCTTCCTCTTACCTGTTGGAGACTAAAACACCATTCTTGTGCTGGAGAAGGGAACTGAGGCATCGTCCTGCTCCTTCAGCAGATTTTCAGCTAGTCTTTCTGTGTCTAACCCCATCTTTAGCCCCACTTCTAATCCACCTATTGCTTCCGGTACCTGAAACTTCGAGATGTTTTATAGAGTAAATCTGCTACTCTGCTTTTCCTTCAGCCAGGTTAGGATTAAGCATTCTCAGGCCTGATGAATTGATACCTCTTCTCCAGCTTCCAAAATTTAAAGTAAACTTTATTGTGGTGAGATAACACATAAGACCAGTTTAACCATTTTTAAGTGTAGTCAGTCAGCATTAAGGATATTCACATTGCCGTACAGCCGCCGCCGCCACCACCATCTTCGTAACTTCTTCTTCACCCCGTCAGGAGCTCTGCACCCCCTGCGATAGCTCCCCACTCCCACGTCACCCGCCGCCGGCAACCACACCTCTTTGTGCTGGTATGAATCCTAGCACCTCCTGTAAATGGAATCACGCAATAGTTGTCTTTTTTGTGACTAGCTTCTTAGCATAATGTCCTTAAGATTTATCTACCATGTGGCATGTGTCAGAATTTCCTTCCTTTTCAAACCTGAATAAGTGCTCTATGACATGTGTAGACCGCATTTGGTTTATCCAGTCATCCGTCAGTGGACACTTGGGTTGCTTCCATCTTATAGCTGTTGTGAATAATTCCGCCATGAACGCGGGTGCACAGACACCTGCGTGAGTCCCCACTTTCAGTTCTTTCGGGTATACAGGCATATCTTGTGTTATCGTGCCTCAGATACTGCCATGTTTTACAAATCGAAGGTAAGACCTTCCACCAGCAAAAAGATTACAACTCGCCGAAGGCTCAGGTTAGCAATAAAGTAATTTTTGCTAAGGTGCATATATTGTTTTAGACATAATGCCATTGTATACTTAATAGACTACAGTATAGATGTAATTTCTTTATGCACTAGAAGATCAGAAAATATGTGTGACTCGCTTTATTGCAGTATTTGCTTTATTGCGACCTGTAACTGAACCCCTAATGTCTGAGGTATGCCTGTACACCCGGAAATAGACTAGCTGGATCATACGTTAATGAATTCTGTGTTTAATATTTTTGAAGAACTACCATGTTGTCTGCAGCGGCTGTACCATTTTACATTCCACTCATGGTGTACGAGGTTTCTAGTTTCTCCACACCCTTACACTGTTTTTAAGTAGTCACTCACTATCCTAAAGAGGTGTAAAGATCTCAATGTAGTTTCAACTTGCAGTTCCTTAGTGACGTTGAGCATCTTCTCATTTGCTTATTTGCCATTTGTGTATCTTCTTTGAAGAAATGTCTATTCACATCTATTGCCCGTTTTTTAAACTAGGTTTTTTGTTGTTGAGTTGTAGGAGTTCTTTATATATTCTGGATATTAATCTTTTATCTGATACACGAATTCGCGAATATTTTCTACGTTGTCTTCTCACTCTCGTGTCCTTTGCACAAGTTTTTAATCTTGATGTTCCATCTGTTTTCCCTTTTGTTGCCACGTTTAAGAAATCATTGGCAAATCCAAGGTCATGAAAATTTTCCTGTTTGTAGTGTAGAGCTTATAGTTTTAGCTCCTATGTTAAATGTCTGTGAATCATTTTGAGTGAATTTTCACAAATGGTTTGAGGTAGGGGTTCAACTTCGTTCTTTTGCATGTAGATATCCCAGCATCCCAGTTTTCCCACCATCATTTGTTGATAAATCTGTCTTTTCCCTCACTGAATTGTTTTGGCACCTGTCAAAAATCATTTGGCCATTTGAGGGTTTATTTCTCAGCTCTCCATTCTATTCCATTGATCTGTATATACACTCTCTTGGTCAGTAACATACACTGTGGCTTTGTAGAAAGTTTTGAAATCAGGAAGTAGGAGTTCTCCATTTTTTTCTTTTCCAAGATTGTTTTGGCAATTCAGGGTCCCTTAAATGTCTACATTTTAGGATAAATGTTGTATTTCTGCAAAAACACTGTTGGCATTTCATAGCAATTTCATTGACTCTCTAGATTGTTTTGGGGATATTGACATTTTAACTAAAGGAAGTCTTTCAATCCATGAATATGGGATTTTTTTTCCATTTAAAATTTTTTTAAAGTTATTTCAGCAATATTTTTTAGTTTTCAGTGTACAAATCTCTCACTTCATTAAATTTATTCCTAAGTATATTATTTTTGATGCTATTGTAAATGGACTTGTTTTCGTTTTCTTTCAAATTGTTCATTGCTAGTACATAGAAATACAACTGATTTTTGTGATTCTTTTGTATCCTGCTGCAACTTTGCTAAATTCATTTATTCTAACAGTTTGTGTGCATGTGTGTGTAATCTTTAGCGTTTTCATGTCATCTGCAAGCAGAGATTTTAATTCCTAAGTTACCACCTTATAAAATTTAATGCATTGATCTAGAATATATTTTGTAGTGAGGTCGGAGTTCATCTTGATAGGCCACATTTTTTGATACATACTTTTTTTCCTTTTGCTTAGTCATTTGAAATTCCAAACATTGTGACACTTTACCCCTAGAAACTTCAGCATGCATTTTCTAAGTATAAGGACATTTTCCTCACATAACTACAATAACAGCACAATCGCACCGAAGTACAAGATTAAAGAGTAAAAACAACCAAATGTAGTCTTAGTCTAGAACAGTGGCCTTAGTCTTTCCTCCCCCAGAAACTGACCTTTTGAAGTGTCCCCAGCGTGGTTTTCTGACAGAACATCCCCCATTGGAGTTTGTTGCCATCATGGTGTCCTGGAGCTTGTACTCAGTCCCCTGGAGCTCGCTCACTCACATGGTGTCCTCTTCCCTGCAGACTGTAATAAGGTTACTGACCAGTGCCTGTCCTTCTTCAAACGCTGTGGAAATATCTGTCATATTGACCTGAGGTACTGCAAGCAAGTCACCAAGGAGGGCTGTGAGCAGTTCATAGCCGAGATGTCTGTGAGTGTCCAGTTTGGGCAAGTGGAAGAAAAACTCCTGCAAAAACTGAGTTAGTCCAAGGACTAGTGTGTAAATACAGGGTGGGGCGGGGGAGGGGACATGGCAGGGGAGGGCAAAAGACTTCACAGAAACTAGGGCTTTTATTTTCAATTTGGAACTGGGGACAACAGACCACGGAACGATTCCATTTTAAAGTCTTGTCAAGGGATAAGCTGAGCCACCACCCGTTTTGGGGATGAGTGAGCCTGTCACTTTCCCTTGGTCTGAATCGTAACTGCACTGCTTTCTGGACCATTTCTAAGGCGGCCTTTATCAAGAAGACATTCCTGCAGAGAGGAGGATGGACTTTGGCTAAATTCTCTCATTGAAGCATGAGCTTAGGAGTTCTTTGGTTTGGTTTTGATGGTGGTGTTTGGTTTTGGACGCCTCATTCCTTGCACCTCCAGGGTTTTTGGTGTCAACATAAAAGTGGACCACACACCACATCTGCCATCTTGATATATTTTGTTTGTTTGGTTTTGTTACATCTTATTATGCAGAACTATTTTTGTACAAATTGTTTAAAAGTTATTTATGCAAGGTTTGAATGCATACCAGTGTTTTTATTGTTTTATGATTGCCAACTTTCCTGGTTTCCTTAAGGTAGGAGAGAACTTAACCTGTACTTCAGCAACGCAAATAATCCACCTACACGTGAGCCCAGATCTGGCAAAGCGGGCTAAGACCTTCCAGTTAAAAGCATGTTTATTGGAAGCTGAGAGCCTGCTCTGTACGTCAAGAAGTTACATAAGCATGTTGTGCATATATGTAAATTATAGTCGAAGTAAGATACTTTGCCAAGTTTCCTCTGTATAGAATTCACCTTTTTCTCAAAATTTTGAAATTCAGACTTCAGCCTTTGCACTCAGGAGGGTTTGGCTCCAGCATGAGCTCTTGTACTCTAGACCTAATTTATACAGAGTCAAGAAGTAGAATAAATGACCCACCGTAGCCTTTCTTTTCCTCTTTTCTCTCCTTTGAAGTGTGAGTTGAGTTCTCTTTTGAGGTTTATAACATGGCTGTTTCCCAGTTGTAAAGTTATGCATTCATAATAAGTGCCATTGTCGTAAGGTGTTGTTTTCCTAGACCTTCCCTGACACAGTTTTACCTTTGTTGAATTTGTATAAACAATTGTACAAAAAAAAGTTCTTGGACTTTGCAGGTTTCTGTTCTAGGAGGGGGCTGGACATTTGATGGAAAGTCCAGAGGCAGTGGTCTCAATGCTAGTTTACGTTGTTTTGAAGCCAAACAGGCTCTGATTTCTTATTTGTCTGAGAAGTGCTGTGACTCCTTTGGACAGGTTTATGGCTAATAAAGGTAGGGGAAAGAACCTATGCCACGCCGTGAGTGGCCATGTCTGGGACTTAGGCACCAAGCGCCTCAAGGACTTATCGGTTCAGGGCCTCTGACCGCCCCTGTATAAAACAATGTCCATGGAACGTGGCTCCATAGTGTAGTGCTTAATTAGCACGTCTGCTTTACACGCAGAAGGTCCTGGGTTCACACCCCAGTGGAGCCACGGTCCATGGTCTACAGCCGTGCCGCCCTGAACAAGCCCGATGTCTGATCTTGGAAGCTAAGCAGGGTCGGGCCTAGTACTTGGATGGGAGACCACCTAGGAAGGCCAGCTGCTGTAGGCATAAATAATAAAAAATAATAAAAATTAAAAAAAAAATGCCCATGGCCACTTGGCATTTGCACTGCAGAAGGCAGGTTCACGATCCCTCCAGAGGCAACACCAGGAGGCCACATCCTGCACCTGGTAGCCTTGGGCTGCGGTGGCTGGAGATACTTGGCTATGAGGCGCCTTTCCCAGGTGGCAGACCCCGAAACCAGTAAGAAGTCATTTTAGATCACAGAATATTTTTGGACAGGGCCCTGCCACCTCATACTAAGTACAGAAAAAAACTGCTCTAGGGAATCTGAAAATGGAGAAGGTCCAACTTCCTTCATCAGTAATCGGTAGCAACGTGACTTGGATTTCATGGGACAAGCCTTTTCTGCTAATGGCGGTTTTCATATTGCCCCCCGCCCCTGCCCTTTTTGCCGTGGCACAGTGCTTCTAGAGCCCAGCTAGGTCCGCGTCTCCTGTATATTTAAATCCAAAGATCCTTTCTGCCTCAAACTAGAGACATCTGAAGCTGTTGTGCCCCAGAATTTGATTTAGGAGATGCACTTAACCAGAGGTAAGATTAGTTTAACACTCTATGGTTTATTTATAAAGCATGGCCTACCTTTGCAAGCCTGGTCATTCATCATGGAGTGTCCCCACATGAGGTCAAGTTTCGGTTTTCTTGACAGCCTGCGTCCTCTGATCCTCAGAGTAAGAGTTACCTTGATGTCCAGGAGAGGCATCATCTTCCTTGGGAATTGTTTTCAGGGTCATAGTGGTTTCCAGGTGAATAGGCACTCAGGATTAGAAGCCCCTGATGCTCCTATAACATCGGAGGGAACACGCAGGCCTGCCGAGAGAGGAGGTGGAGGGCTGCCAGAACTGGGGAGCCAAAGCTACTGTAGGGACACACCACAGAGCCAAGACACGGCATCTCTCCAGGCTCCAGGCCGGTTTCTGTCGTTCAGTGGTCACAGGTGAGCTCCCCCCAAGCGTGCTGAAACATCTAGTTAAGATTCTATCCCAGCAGTCTCTGTATAGTCCTATTATTTAAAAAATGAGCTTTAGATAAGGCCAAGCTAAGCTAGATGTTTGCAAACACCATATCTGATTGTCATGAAAGGACCATAAAGCAGAGGGAGTGCTTCCTGTGTGGATCGCAGCTTCCTGACCCAGAAGAGAGGAGTCTCCTTCCCTCCCTCCTCTAGGGAAACTGATGTTTATAAAGGAAGACACCATGGCACCTCCAAAGCATCAAATGATATCCTTCCACGTCGTGAGGACAGGAACAAAGAGATACCATTGTATTCCATTTTAGACCTTCAGAATTTTATCCATATGATGTATTACATTGGTAAGTCCACTGCAAAACAGATTCCAGAGATGTTTGTCCTCTGGCAAACAAGTACCGTGTAATCCAGTTATTCCAGGTGTCAAACTCATTAGGCTAAAAACTTGGCTTCTCACTCAACCAGGGTTACTTGAAAGCACCTAACGATCCACCAGTAAGTTTTTGTTCTTTTGCTAAAAAGCACCTGAAACCATATATAAGCCCAAGGGGAAAACATTAAACAAGCTGTTTTAAGCTGAGACTATGGGCAAATAAATGTTTTCTAACTTTAGACAAACCAGCACCTGCTGCTCAGCTTCTAAATGTGTTTATTATCACCTGCTGGATTTGAAGACTTCCCTCCACCAAATTAGCAATTTGTAGGGAAGGTTGAATTTCTGGAGTTCACTGTCTCCCAAGTACAGACAAGGTAAGTGTTGTTCCTTAAGCTTCAACGGGCTGAGCCCTCACTGCTTCTGTAGGGAGGCAATGATGTGTTCATACTGGTCAGAGTGAGTCGTGGCTGACAGCCACGTGGACTCTGCAGGCAGGCGCGAGAAGAGGGTACTCGAACAGATCCAGAAGGCCTTGATTTACATGCTTTGACCCTCAAAACCAGAGAAGGTAGAAAGGCATGTTTTTCTTCACAACTGGCCAAACTGCTCTATGCACAGGAGGTTTAGCGCACAGGAGCTATCTGCCTCCCTTGCTAAAATTTTCAGGTCTATTGATTGACTCCTGGATCCTGAGCATCTGAAGGCATGTGTTACCCACTGCAGAGTCAAAAGATAAAAACCCACTAAGACTCAGCTGCGAAGTTAGGCATTTCTTCCAAACTCATTCTATGAAGCCAGCATTACCCTGAAACCAAAACCAGACAAAGATATTTCAAAAACAAAATTATAGGCCAGTATCCTTGATGAACATAGATGCGATTCTCAAAAAAATATTAGCAAACCAGATTCAACGATACATTAGAAAGCTCATACACCAGTACCAACTGAGATTTATACCAGGGATGCAAGGGTGGTCCAGGATCTGCAAATGTGATACATCACATTAACTAAAGGATAAAAACCATGTGATCATCTGAATAGATGCAGTAAAAGCACTTGACAAAATTCAACATCCCTTCATGATACAAACTTAAGTATAGAAGGAACATATCTCAACATAAAATGCCATATAGAAAAAACACAGCTAACCATGGTGAAAAACTGACAGCTTTTCCTCTAAGATCAAGAACAAGATAAGGATGCCCACTAGATGCCCACTATCACCACTTCTGTTCAGCACAATATTGGACACCCTGGCCATAGCAATCAGAAAAGAAGAAAGCATCCAGTTTGGAAAGGAGGAAGTTAAAACATTTTTTTGTAGATGGCATGATGCTAATATAGAGAAAACCCTAAAGACTCCACCAAAAAGCTATTGGAATAAATGAAATCAGTAAAGTTGCAGGATATAGAATATACAGAAATGTTGTATTGCTATATATACCAGTAACAAACGATCAGAAATTGAGAAAATCTAATCTGAAAACTATAGGACAGTGAAGAAAGAAATTGAAAATAACAAATAAATGGAAGGTTTAATAAAATGTCCTTACTACCTACAGCAATATTCAGATTCAATGTAATCCCTATTAAAATGCCAATGGCATTCTTAGAACTAATTCTAAAATTTACATGGACTTTCAAGACTCCAAAAAACCAAAGAAACTTTTAAGAACAAAGTGGGACACATGCGCCGATATCAAACTACACTATAAAGCTACAATAATCAAAACAGTATGATACTGGAATAAAAACACAGATCAATGGAATAGAGAGCCCAACATGGGTGGACCTGGAGTCCATTAGGCTAAGATAAATCAGAAATACTGTAAAATTTCATTTATATGTACAATCTTAAATGAACAAAATAGAAATGGACACAGAACAAGCTGATGGCTGCCAAAGGGAAGGGTTTGAGGGGATAAAAATTAAAAAAAAAATACATATAAACATGTTGTCCAGCAATTTAAAAAAAAAAATGCATTTTTACATCACCAAAAAAGCCATTTCTTAAAAACATACCTGCCCACTACCAGTGGGAAAGGAATCCACAGATGGTCTCAGCTCAACTCCCCTCACCCACCCCCAATTAGACTCTAAAATATTTCAGGTCACTTATGTCCCCAAAACCCTTGTGCATAAGTTAATGTCTCATGTTTCTCATTTGATATGTGCTATAAAAATAAAAACTGGCGAGTCTATCCCCAGCTCTGCGCGGGGCTCCTGCCTCCGTTCATTTGGGGCGCAGTGCCGGAGCTGATCCGTAGGCCCTTTCCTGTTCTTAATGGTTTTTATTCTTTCATCTCTTACACTTCTGTAAAGTATTTGAAAGGACACACTGGCATCAGAGCCAGGTTCAAATTCTGACGAGGCCACCTTTTAACAGAAATTTCAGCAGATAAGTTCTTTCTCAGAGATCAGGCTCCCCATCCGTGAGGGGGAGGCAGTACCTATTTCAGAATGCTGGCAATAATCTTAAAGCTCCTAGCACAATACCTGGTCTTGGTCAGCATGACTCCTTAGGGAAACTTATGATGCAGCATCTCTGAAGGCGCACCCTCCCTTGGGAAGGAGAGTACTAGATCTGGTGCAGATACCCATTCGTGCTGTACCCAAGTGAATCAGAAACTGACCAGAACAATGTAAATAAAAACATTTTTGAAAATCTAATTTTATTCCTAAAGTTCAAATTAGCTAGCGGTAGCACGGAAAATACACTTTCACTATACAAAACAGTGTAAACCAATTACACATTAATAAAGAATTTAACATACACACTTCTCTAATGAAAAGCAGCTAGATGCAGCCCTTGCTATAAAAAGCTGTACCTGAACAAAAATGGACATGTTTAGTCTAAGGCCCTGGCAGTTGACTATAGAATGTCAGTTGCTCCCAATTACTTTTAAATGCAGAAATAGCAACAATGTGGAACTGTACATTCATCGAATAGTAGCATTTAAAATATACATGACTAATAAAAGAACATTTGGAGGTGCCACTGCTCACTGTGTACCGTGACGGTCACCATGTGGACAGTGATCTCATCCAGGGAACTGAAGATTCAAACATTTGAGTAGTTTAAAACTAGGAGGAAAGAGAAATAAGAGGATAAATGCCCTCCAAAGAGAGAGGAGCTGATGCCATAAGCAATCTGACTTCAGCAATTAATGATCACAGATGTGATGAAGCCGGGCCGAACCTGGGAGGCTGAGCAAGTCCACAGGCAGACAGGCATATGGCATGGACCGATGTTGCTGTCATTTAGGATGAATCTCTGTCCCTAGTTAGTAGTGAAAATAACTTCTAAAAATAGCTTTGAACGGTAAGTGTCCAGGCCCTTCTGCGTACTGAAACATCCGGGCTCGGAGGCAAGTATCCTGTCGGGGACACGCGTCCTGTTGGGACAGCCTCTGCTTCAGGACTTGAACACGTGCACGGCGCGCACCACGTACTGCCGGCAGATGGGACACTCGCTCATGCGCTTGCCGCACTTGGTGCAGGTGACCATGTGGCCACACTCGAGCAGGACACAGTCGATGACGGCATCCATGCAGATACGGCACAGGCTGTCATCCTCCTCATCCTGCAGCTGCAGCCGCTCACCATCTGAAAGGCAACAGAGAGCTGGGACTGCCGACAAGGACCCCTGACAGGCTGAGAGCCACCTGCTGAGTGACTGCGGCAGGCCCAGAGTGACTCCACTGTAAGAAATAACTTACCCAATGTCTCTGCACTTCCCCCACTAGAAATGGCAATAATACTGCCTACACCTGGTTAGGGTGTTCCGTGATGGACAAAGGAGACATGCTTAGCTTAGGGCCAGGAATGAGATGCCCAACAAAGGTTAGCTATTTGGTTCTATATCTATATAATCCAAGGTTTTTGTTAAAAGGACAGATTGCCTCTGTAAATAACAATAAAGAAACCCTAGGCTGTCCTACACATGGACCGTGGAGTCAGAACACCACTGGCCTGTCCAGCCCACTCATGTGGCTTTGGGAAAGCTGCAGTCTCGAGAGCCTCCTCCCGGTAGGAAGAGGAGCTGTATGTCCCCACTGATAAGGAAGTGACAAGTGGCGGTGCGTGGAGTAGCCTACACACCCCCACATATCTCCCAGCCTTGGAAGCATCTCAAAAGCTGTGTTTCTGGCCTTTCCCATACTGCTGGAGTCTAACTCAAAAAAGATGGGCCATTCTGGCTCTGTGGCTCAGATTAGGTTCTAAGAAAATTCAGAATCTGAATAAGAAAGGTGGTGAATGAGTTTCAACAGTTCTTTTCAGCCTGAGATTTGGCTACAGAGCTTTGGACACAGAGGCTTCCCTTTCTAAAGGTCACAGAAAGGCTCAATGGGAATCCTGAATATGGTTAGAATATGGCTAAAAACAGGAATTCGGGCTTGAAAAGCTAGTAGTACCTGGATTTAAAAATAAACATTGTCATGTGGAGATTACTATAGACTGGTTCATGGCCCTTGCCACTACTAGAGGGTGGGCAGAAAGGATCCACGGGATAAGATGACAGGTGAGCTGATGCAGAAGACAGTAGAAGGCTCTTGAGAGTCTGGGCTTTGGTTTCCTCTCCTGTATGGAAGGTTCCTTCCAACTCTAACAACTACTGAACATACAGCAGAGGAGCCGGAGTCTGCCAAAGCTATTGGGTAAGTATACTGGGGTGAAGCTTATCCTGAGTGGGTGAAGTTCATCCTGAGTGGCTGAAGCCAGACAAACTAGGAAAGATTCCAGCTGTGCTCAAAACAAAATGTGTTCCACGAGCTTGGAGATTGGACAAGTGATAGACTGAGCAGTGAGTTAACTGAGAAAGGCGCTTAGGCAGCCATGCCTCTACCATACTGCCTGAGGGTGAGAGGGGCCGCACTGCCAGCCCACACTGTGCATGGTTGACATTTAAATTTTCTATGTAAACCGACCTCCCCTCACTACCAGGATGCCATTCCCCAGCCACAGCCTGCAACCCCAGGAGGCTCTGAGGATTAAGATTCCTTTATCTATCACTGTCGCATCATCTCAGGAAGAGGTGTGCCAAAATGCTTTTTACATATTCTAGGCATAAACCCGTTGGTCAACAAATGCTATATTATAAACCAGCTTTTAAAGATGATAAAAAGTTAATGATGGGAGGAGAGTTTTTCTGGTTAAGTCCAGATAAGAACACAATATTTGTCAGTCAACAGCACAGAATTCTTTTTTATTGCCTATAAATGCTCTGGGGCTTGGCCCTTGTTGGCCACCGAGGATTCCCGCTCCACGCTTCAATAAATACTTCAGAAGTTCTTAACCTCGGCTTTTTTGCAACTTACACAGAAACCTACTAATACTTGATGCTGCGAAATACTTAACATCTTGGCCCTAAGGAATTATTTTCCCACTGTTAGGATTTAAAAGGTAAACTGAAATAACCAAAATATTGGCCTACCTGAAGGGCTAGTGAGAAAACAAGGATTTTTGTAGATACAGAAATTTCAGTAGAGTTCTAACATATTATGGCAAGAAAAACCAGACTGAGCAAATGAATATCTAACTCACCTGGCAATGGTGGTCTCAGAGCCAGCATCGCATAATGAATTTAAAATTTAACAGCTCTGTAAGTGTTCATATAACTAAGTCACAGTTAAATGATACATAATTTTCTCAGAAATTAATTTGACTTAATCGTGACAGAAACAGCCCAGTTTCTAAAGCCTAAGGAAGGATACTGTAAGGGGAAAAGGAAAAATGAACTTACATGACTTTTGGTTTTCTTCATTCTCTTTGTACAACCGGTTCACTTTCTCTACCAGCTCCCATTTTTCACAGCAACCAGAATAGTTGACAAAATTCCGAGCCAGGATTTCCTTCAGCTGGCGCACGCTCATCCCTTCCACGTCCTCAAGGCTTGACAGGTCAGAAAGCGAAGCTCTCACTCTCTTCTTAGAGAGGCCGGGCATCTGAAATCAGAAAGCACTTCTGTTACCTCTGTCTCTTTAAATTCAGACCACCCACAGCAAGGAAAGCGACATGCTTCCCTCACCCCATAATTATCACTGGCCCTGGACAGTCCTTCCAGATTTGCCAGTCCTTCAAGTGTTTTATACGTGTGCTATATTCAAAACAGAGGAACATTCTGTGCTAATCTAGCAAAAGTGCACATTTTTCCTCCCTGCCAGGTTGACATGTCAGGGAAACCAAATTTTATAGGACGTCTCACCGGTTCCTCCAAGTTTTCTTCATCATCGTCATCGTCATCATCGTCGTCGTCATCGTCATCATCATCGTCTTCTGTGTTTGCTGAGGCTATTTCATTCTGTACCTATACACATAACGGAGCTAGTTGAGTTCAGAATCACATTTTCCTATCAACCCATATTTACCACTGGAGAAAACTTTCCCACAGACCCTCCCCAAGAAGGCCCCCACACCAGGCACACTCTGACTCCTCTGGATCCTGAGTGCTGCCTCGCCTCCCAAAGAATTGGGCCCCACGCGATTCCATAAACAACTCCCCTTCCACAAAGTTACCACAAAAGCCAAATTCTTCGATGTGTATGAGTTTATAAAACCTAACCAGAATGCATTAACTCCCCTCGGAAGATCCCATCACGGAGCGCCAAAGCCATAAGCATATGGAATTTATCAGAGGACCTGCATGTGGATGGTTTTAACTGGAGCCTTTAAGATATAGATAGAAACTAGCTCTAATATCAGCCCATATTTGAAAGATCTCAATCCTAATTCCAAAGGATGCTTTCTGGTCTTGCCTAATGGCTGATGCTAGTTCTAGTTTTTAGAAAGTCCTCAACAGTCAGAGGTACTCTTTTCTTTAGAAAGAACAGAAATCTCTTTGATTTGGTTTATGTACTTCTTTCATATCTTTCTCCTTTTCCTTTTTTTTTAATCAAAGCTCTACAATAGTCTAAGTCAGTTACCAATTTCAAATATTCCACTCCACTGGTTCACAAGCACCATATGTATGGTAGCATCCAAAGACCCATACCTCCTGTGTGATGTCCCAAAACTCAGCTGTGTCTTGTGTTTACATAATAATTATGCCAGCTCTCATTTGGGAAATGATAAAACTTTTAGCTTGGCCTTTTCAAATTTGACTGTAAGACAAATAGTCCCACAAATGTTTATATGTTACTTTTTAGTCATTTCAATCGTTAGTATTTATTTAAGATAGGGAAACTGAGGTAAACAAGGTCAAGACTGATGAGTTGTTTTGGGGCCCTTCAGACAGCTGACTTTGGGGTCACCTAGCACCTAAGCTCAGAGACTCACATCAAGAGCCTGTAAGCACAGAGTTCAGGAGCGTGTGGAACCTCTGCTTCCAGGAGGAGACCTCAAGCCCCAAAGGGCCCCACGCGCATGGCTGAGAGCAGACATGCCAGGCCCTCGGGGTAATTACTCCTTCATACCTGTGCCAGCGCTCCAGATCTTAAGGTCCAGTCTCCACCCATAAGCTCCCCCTGAAACGAAGACATGGTAGCAGAAGGGGCTGTATAGTTTGAAAAAAATGAATGTGTGTTGAAAAAGCTAGAATTCTGGGACCTTGAAGAATTCAGACTGCTTGTGTCCAGACCGTCCTCAGAGCCCAGCCCGTGATGGCACAGTACTAGATCTACCAAGTCTTCCTTCTCTCGACAGGTGTCAGTTGGTATGTTTCTAAGAATGAGATACTGCCGCAGATCCTTCACTTTTAGTCGCATTAACTGAGGGCGCTGAAAGGCCGTCTGTTGTAGTAAGTGACAAGTGGAACATCTACGAAGGTTTTCTTGTAAGACCGAACAGAGAGAGCAAAAATCCTTCTTGCAGTCACAGCATACATGCTGAAGAAACAGAAAAACAGCATTGAATAACAGCCAGATACGAGCCGTTGTGAAAGCATTAGTTTTCTTTCTTTCTGCCTTGTGTTAAAATTCAATTCTAGTTCTTATGAAGTCCTCTGTGGTACCAGACTACTCTCGCAGGCGTTTTTGTGTTCCAAAAGCCATGAAAATTCAGATTCAGTCACTGCTAAAGCAGTTTGGATACACAGAAGTTCAAATACAGCCCTTTAAGAAAAATATACACTCTCGTGTTAATGAATTAGAACCTTTCCACCCCTTGGTGCAAACATGTAATTAGCGGAAGAGAGCTGACTTGAACCACATGGAGCAGAAAGCACAACTAGAAACTCTTCCTGCTCTTTCATATATGAACAGTTTCCCCATTTAAAAAGGCGGGTGGTGGTGGGGAAGCATAGCAGGAAGAGGCAACTGATCTCTCAAGGTCAATCCAAACAAATAGGGCACATGACTGATACCAGTAATCTGCACCCTACACAGCCTTAATCACAAAGCCATTCCACTAGCAAAACTTAAAGAAGACCCTAAGATGTGGTCAGTTCTGCTTGGTGCATTGTTCCCACAAGCTAACACCCCGTTCCTTAAGCATTTCAAAGGACTGAACTGACAATCAAAGACTGTGGGATGGCCAGCAATATGATGGTTCTCAGAAAAAAAAAGACTTTCTGTCCTAGAGAAAATAACTGTTAACCCAAGGGTTTTATGTTGAATTTCTAAACAGTAGTTACCTTAACATTTACATTCATTTCTTCAGTCGATTTAAAAATATAGGTAGGAACACATTTTTTTGAAACTTGAGATCAGAGTTATAGTAAATCATCTCTGAACAAAACTACAGGCTAATATCTCTCGCTTCAGAACACAAGCACCATCAGGAAGAATCAAAGTATACAAACAGGCCAGAGTTCAGGAGAAAGGATGCCTGTGCACCACCAATATCTAGTCAGAAAACTTGAACAGTAATATACAGTCCCTTCAACTGAGTACTCTTCTAAAAAGAAAATGGTTAATAAAACTTTGATATTTTTATAAAAAGAAATAGTTCATAAGATTTCAAAATCATATGCAATTAAGAATTGATACATATATCTTTTGTATGTAGCATTTAATCCAACTCACCTTCTTTCTAAAGACTGAAAATGAAAGTCCACAGGCTTTGCAAACTATATTAGGTCCTTCTGTAGGTGCTGGTGGGTAAGTGGAAAAACTAGAGTTTGTAAATCTGAATGGACCAGTGCCTCCAGCAAATCCTGACTGCTGGCCCCTGACAGCTCCGGTTCCCATGACTTCATTCAGCAGCCCACAGCACGAAGCCCACATAGAGGTGGCACCCGCCTGGAAAGGGAACACAAATAGAGACCAGTTTAAAGTTAAGTAGAACCTGGGCTCTCTGGGATCCTCGGGGTGTGCCATTCTGGAGAGATATGTTTATCCTAAATAACTCTTGAGATTTTTCTTTTAAGCATCACAACTTTAAGCTATTTTGAAAGAGGTAACTTTCTGGTATTTGCAAAAAATATTTAGCATTGGGGATATTCATGATATACTGTTAAACTGAGGGAAAGATACAAGATGAACCAAATTACATTAAAAAACAAAACCAACACATTCAGAGAGACATGTGCACGCACATAGGAAAAAAAATGACTGGATAGAAGTATATACTGTGCAATGTTTGGGGTGTGTTTTCAAAATATTCATTTTTTATCTGAAATTCATATTTAACTGTGCATCCTATATTCTATCTGACTACCATTCTAGAAAGCGCAGTTCCATAGGCAGAGGCAGATTTTCCCAGCTGTTACTTAGTAGAAATAATATAAATTCAAATTACTTAATTTCATTAAGCTTCTGTTCTCTCATTTGTAGCTGAGCATAATAAACTATGGCACATATAAAATTTCTAATTTTAAAAAATGACTAGGAAAACGTCAAAATGCCAACTTAAGCTCTTTAGGTTTTAATGTACCTCGTATATTTCGAGTTTTTATCTACTTTCCAAACTTTCTGTAAAGTATGTTTTAATTTGACATTAAGGAAAATATTTTTAAAAAGCAGTTATCCTAGCTTTTCAAACTGAAAATACTGAACATAATTGTTGATAATCTAAGAACCACATAGACTTCCCAAAATGTATGAGCTATTTGCCACTCCAATAAATGGCCTTAAACAAATATACTGCCTTTCATGTATTTATCTCTCATCTTTTCCTTTTCTATGAACCACCACTATCACTATACCAACATCTAGCAACCTATCTCCTTTTTTACTGCACTTGGAAACCTGATAACCAAGCTTGTTAGAAATACAAATATTTGTTTAGTGAGGACCCAAGGCATTTTCCATGCTTAAAGTATAAAAGTTACAGTGTTTGGAACCAATGGGTTTTTACCCCTTGTCCTAATTCTTAAGCATATTCTAGACTCTAAATAATGTGATCGGTAATGGAAGTCCAGGCAGGTGAGGTCTTAATAGTTAAAATGGCAGCACATGACAGTAGCACAGTTCATTTAATTATCTGTCATTTACTGTTTGTCCAACAAGCTCTTAAAAAAATTTTTTTTGGCAATCTTAAAAGGCTATTTGGAATGCTACAGAAGGATCATGCTATTCTTAATAGCCAGAAGTAAACTGCTATATTAAATTTAGGGAAAGGAGAAGGCAAAGCAATAAGAAACCACAATATAAGGTTCAAATGGTAATAAGTATCGGGGTCACTGACTTAAGTATTAGATAGCTTCACATCCTATAATTCTCATGAAATAGTGATGCCTTTAAAGGTCAGGTTAAATTGTAGTTAATAGCTCATACCTTTAAATAAATATATATCTCAGACTCTAGTGCCATGGTTTGTTTAAACATAAAAGGATGAAAATCCAGATTTACTAACAGTTCATTTAAAGTGAGTGTTCTTTTACCAAAGGATTCATCTACAGTGCTTCAAACAGTGAGCTCTTAAAACTGAAAATGTTTTAATTCAATTTGCACATAACTTTTTTTCTTTTTTTGGGGGGGGGAGTGGTTATATTATACCTCAACTGTAGAACGTACCACTGGGATAAACTATTCTTCATTCCAAGAGTTTAAAGAAGTTTCTGAGAAGCTTCAGCTTCCTGCTGACCTAGCTAACTAAACAGTTTTATCCCCTTTTTCATTTCCTAGGAGATGCTGTCTCCCCAGCTCCAGTGAAAGTTCCTTTCTGTCTTCCACAGCATCTAATTCTACCATCACAACTGATAAGTATATAACCATGTGAAGGTTTTTTTTTACCTCTTTAAAGGTAATGTAACATTATTTAAATTTTCTGTGCTACTGCTACTTTGAAAGTTCAAATTATCTTATTGAGAAAGAGTAATAAAGGTAAAAAATGATTCTGACCTAGCATGCTAAAATCTCAAATGATATTCCCTTTTAAAAGTAGTCGGACATTTTGTTTGATCAGAATCAGCTTTACAATGAGGGTTAATTCACTGCAAACCATGCTAATGAATATGATCATTAAATTCTAGGCTGAAAACATTCACAGCTCGTGTAAAGGGAACAGAGGATTTATTTTGGGAAAACAGTAGAATCTCTGTGTAGACATCAATATTGGAGGGTAACAATTTTGTCCCACTCCTCATGTTTCCAGAAAGGGTAGGGAATTTCATCTTTATTCCCCAGAAGGGAAAATAGTGAAAAGAACACTCTTATCTTCTTTTGGTCACCTTATCATAAAACAGAAATTAAAAAACAGAGCCCAAGCCAACCCTAGACTGCTGTTGCTATAACCTAATATTTGGTACAACTCACCAAAGACCATAGGAGGGGAAAAGAGTAATCACACTGAAATATCTAGGTCTTGCTCTTAGATCTGTGAACTTAAATTTGGACAAAACCTCCCAATGAGAATACTCTCAGCATCATCCGGAAGGGTAAGTCTTTCTACCTATACTGTTGTCCTGACAGTAGCACTGGAAACTCCAGCTTTCTTAAAAGGTCAGACATTTGAAACAGTGGAAGCCTCAGTCATTAGTTTTATTTGAACTATCTTTCTTTTCCTTCTAGCATATTTTCAAAACTTAATTTCCATTTCTCCTTTAATCCCTGTGTTTTCAGGCACCCCAGTGCTCAAATCAAGGTGCTTTCTTTAGTGATTTCAACCTCCCCAACATCTTTGGAGCAGTTATTTTTAGTCTTGTACCACAGTGGTTGCTGTTGCTGCCTCTTGCTAAGGAAATGACTGGGCCTGTGAAACCACCCTGAAGACAGTGGTTCAACACCAAAAGCGGAGCCTTAAAAAATAGTGATGCCTGGGTCCCAGCCAGAGATTCTGACTTAGCTGGTCTTGGTACAGCCTGGGCATCAGAATTTTTTAAAATTCTCCATGTGAATTGAATGTACAGCTGGGGTTAAAAGGTTAACAACTACTCAGTCTAGGGGATTTCTCCTTCTTGCCTACACGGTTTTAGCTGGAGAATCGCTTGCAGCAGGTTCCTGAACACAGGGGGTCTAGTTACTTCTGAAGTCTATGCCTCTAGAATTCTAAGACCAACAACCTCAGCCATGTGCTCCTCATGACCTGTCTACATTTTTTCCCGCTGAAGTCGTGGGACATGCCTCTAGTGTTTCTTTCCCTTTATGGTTTCCCCTAATCCTTTCAGAAAGGCTCGGCTGAGTGTTAACTTAATCTGATTCTTAAACTAGTTTCTTTTTACCACATATTGGTCTGAAACTTGCTGGAATTTGGTGCCTGCCTTCATTTACTTGAGCTTTGCTTTTTGGTCCTTTGTATTTCCTAACTTCTTCTACATGTTTTCTTGTGTGAAATCTCCAATACTGACAGAAAGACAGTGATTATTAGGTCTGCCAAAAACAGCCAGTATGCTAACTATTTTTGTCCTCCTTCATCTTTAAGTTGGAAGAATCCACCCAGAAGATGAATCCTCCCAGGCTTGGGCTCCATCACCTCACCCCCCAACCCCTTTAGTATGTGATGTTCATGTAATGATGACTGAAGTATCCTATACTGACCTTTTTCAGATCTGTCCAAATTTTCTTACTACTTGATACAACAGTCCCCATTTTCAAATGACAAAAATATATAAAAACCATCGGGGAACTATTTGAGAAAGTATTTTCCAAACAATTTATTAAATGTGGGCTCTTGACAGGTGGGGGCCACGCCAATTTATTCTCTGAGCTCTTAACTCTCTGACTCTATTTCCTTGGAGTTCAGTTATTATATCTGGTAGGATAATGACCAAAAAGCTTCCTTTTCGTACCCTTCCTTTAAATGCTTTAGAGACCCAAAAGTTCATTGTTCTTTCCATTTGTCTTCCCTACCCTCTAAGATCTTCTGTCAGTTCAATCAGCCTAAATTCCTGTGTTTTTATTTTATTCATTCTGTTCAACTTTCGGTATTAAGATTGAAGAATATTTTCCAAACTACTCTTAGATTGCCTAGTTTCCTAAGCAAACAAGGCACAGACCTTTGGCTCTTTGAATTTGCAGTAAATTCACTGAGTCGTTGCTCTGTCTCAATTTCAAAGACGTCTATTTGTTACAGATGGGTGTCACCATGCATCTTTTATTTGCTTATTTAAAAAAGAAAATCTACCGCCCTTCCGGAAATGAAGCCAAAGCCTAGACTGCTGAAAACTGAAACTATGATCTGGGCTTATATGACTTAACAATTCTAAATTCTACTTGGGACCATGGTTGGGAGCAGGACTTTACAAACAAACTATACCACATGAATCCAAGAGGTTAGAAAGAATAATCCGTAAAGATGTCTACATTTCCTGCTTTAACCGTGAATGTAGTTCACAACACAGAGAATAACCAAAACAGGCAACTATCTACCTATGTCTGGCACAAAACTCCTAGCGGAAGGAATTTAGCTATATTTACAGTTTATTTGCTAGCCATCAATGGCTACTGAAAATAAACAACTTTGATAATTGAATCCTTTTCTTACAGCCTCTTAGGCCAAAATTGATTTCCTGAAATCAATTTTGAAATCCTGAATAGATTTGCTCTGGGACCATGGCCTGCCTGAGTTTTATCTGTTAAGAACCAGGTACCATACTAAAAACTTACATGGCCCATAGTAAGAAATTAAATTCTAAAGCCTCCTCTCTGGACTGCCACAGACACTTAGATTTCCTCATGTTATTCTGATATCCACTGCCAGTTACTGTGTTGTTTTTTTTTTCAAAGCCAGTGCACTAAGATTTTTGAGAGCCAATTACACGACCCTTTTTTCACTCCCAATTTGGAACTAGTCAAAAAATAAGACAGAGAAATAGAAATTATATGTTTGCGTGTTTACTGATAACACCAGTTGGAGAACATGACTTTACTTTTGCAGTCAATTGGTCTAGATAATACGACATCCAGTCGCCACCTCAGCTGACCAACAGCAGCCTAACATATAGTTGACCAGCCTGCCATTCCCCTACAAGATAATCTGAGAAGGTCCCAGAAAGTGCTGAGCCCAAGCATGTTTAGCTTCTTTGCTAAAACTCACCAATATAAAAGTTCCTCTTTTTTCTCTGCTAGCAGAAAAGCTGAAAGTTTTGTTTCCTATTTGTAGTTCCTAAATTGTTTTCCTAAAGAATGAATTAGAAAATCCCTCCCCTCAGTAGGACTATAAAGGAGGGGAGGGGAGTGTTATCCACAAACCTAAACAATTTGAGCTGGACTGACAGTTTCCAGTGCTGCAATACTTATTTTCACAATAAACTACCAATTTTATAAGCACTCAGGTTCCTGAGTCAGATTCACATAACACAAGCCCATTCTGAATCATCGTTTCAGTCAACAAAGCAAGAGGAAATGTGTATGTTTCTTTGCAATGGCAGCAGCCCATTCTTCTTTCTGGCAGAGTGCCAGGATTCAAATGGCCTCAAAGTTCAGCTGTCTTTGATTGTGTCTATGTGTATGATCTAATGTGATTTTAGAATCCCTGTAAGGGGGGAGGGGATACTTCCAAAATGCTCAATTTAAAGAATTAACAAAAAGTTTACTACAAATTTTGAATCTTACTCTAAACTAAATCAGGATGTGATCCCCTTTAAAGATTCTACCAAATGTAACAGGAACCAAGTAAACTAGAATGAAGATAAGAAAAGCTATGGTGGCTTCTATGAAGATTAAATGCGAGCCAGAGAGAGAAAGTTGATGAGTTTGAAAACAGTAGAAAACTAAATGATCATAGTCTAAATCATTTGCTTTAAACTAGATAAGCAGCAGTAATCATAATGCCCCCTCCTAAGACTTGCTTGCCACAATTCTAAATTAAATATGGTAATATTTTACACAATAATTTTAAGGATAAACCTAGAAGTTTCAAATTCAAGAACATTTTCTTGGATGTTGTAAGAAGCTACAAGGACCTGGCAGGGATTTAGTGCTAACAGCTTCCTCAGAGAATTCAACCACCAAAGGCTTTGTTTTAAACTCCAAACTTTTAGTTTGCTAAAACTCAATGTCCCTGGTGCTAAACAATAGGAAAAGATACTTCAAATCTTAAAACCAGTAATATAAAACAATAAGTTTTACAGTTTAAATGTTACTTAGGTTAAACTTTCCTTTAAAACTTAAAACAGAAGAAATAGTTGAAATAATAAGCAAAAACCTTTACCCTTTTTAGAGCTACTGTAGAAACATATGCTCCCTAAAATGTGAAAGGATTTATTAAAACTGCTGCTTCAATTTAAATACAATATACAAGGAACTCTGCTATATTAATGACCAAATATCAAACCATATACCACAAAGGAGGAATTCTACCTACATCCTAAATTATTGTTTTTAATAACATTTAGACATTAAGCAGGTTGAAAAAACAGATGCTGATCTTAAAAATGTAATATTTTTAGGCAAGACATCTGGTCAAATTGATAAGAGTTTTACAATAACATGTGCTGGAGATCATACCTTCCTCATGTTTGGATTTTGTTTTCTTTTTCTAAAACAGTATACTTGATCCTTAGCACCAATCCCCCACCTTTCAGAGAAAAAAAAAGAAAAGGAAATTACAGTCAACAGATTACTCTCTCCTTGATATTTCATTTTGAGCATGGAAGAATGAACATGATTAGTACAATTAAAGAAGGGTGAGAGCAATATAAATATGGAAAAACAAGTGGATTAAATCAAATGAACATAAGACTAATTTTGACTTTTTTTAAAAAATCCGTTATAGGGAGTTAATCAGATGCTACTCGAAGGTTAAACAATTACTTGATTCTTGAGACCTATAACATCTCAAAACATCAGTTTCTAAACAAATAAAGTAAGAAAATAAATACCCATTCCACACACATACCAAAATCAGCTGCTTTTGGATTTGAGTGAAGATTTATCTGATTGGTTAGCTTTTAAAGTAATTTTAATTTCACTGAAAGAAGTACTTGCTTATATGAACATTCACATGTTGAAATTCCACTTTATCAGGAATCACCCTGCCCAGAAATCTACAGATGAGCATACTCTACAATTAAACAATTTCAATATAAAACATCGAGTAGAATAGGCCAAACCCTAAATTTTGTTAATCGTTTCCACAAAAACAAATGAAAAACAGAATCTTCATGATTGTCATCTCAGACTGATGTCTATTTAGGTCTGCATTTTGCTTCATAAAATACACATCTTTTCCATGTTTTAACTGCCATCAAACTTTGTTTCTGAAATTTCAACTCAGAAAGCAGTATCTTCCACCTAAATTCAAAAACACTTGTTTTTAAAGAACTTGATTAAAAAAATTCAAACCTGGATCTGTTCCTAATTCTCTCCTTCTACATCTAGTTCCTTGATGGCCCATAAATTTAATACTAATAAAGATACTGACATTCTTTGAGGCATTATATATAAAGATCTCTACTTTGTTTTTGGGTCTTAACACAAAAAGGTAATGGTTTTCAGGAAAAAAAGCTAGTTTTAGACATTTAATAGGTATTCTAAGTTGAAATGTTTTATAACTAAACTGGAACGTTTAAAATAAGTTCCTCCGATAGCCCCATACTTTAATGCACAGTCCAAAAGATACTGATTCCAAAAAGCTTCCTTGCTTCCTGCAGCCAGAATTATCCTTTCTTGCTCCTGAGGGTTTCATCACATTTTTTTTCATAATGTGGTAACTTGAGAATGTCTCTTCTCTTTTGATTGGCAAACTCCTAAAGGGTGGGACTGTATTCTGAATTACTCCTACTCACACTATCTCACTCGGAGCTAACACATATGAAAAGTTCAACAGAATATTTGTTAAATTTCTCTAGCCACTTGACACTCCTTTATCCGTCTTCCACAGTAAATCTTTGGGACCTTCATGAAGGTCGAATTTTAAGGAAGCAGCTCATTCTGCTGTTTTTCTTACCCACATCAAGCGCACCTCTTCACTGAGATTAATGAAATCTTGTCTGAAATAACATCACCTTATGACTCATCCCACTTGGTTTGAGTTCGGTAAATGAATCGATACCTGAATTGCCTGTTGTAACAAAGTTCTTGAGAATTCTCAGCTCCCCAAAGTAGGCCAGAATCTCCCCCCTTCTCTTAAACTTCTCACTCAGTGGATGCTCCCACGCTCTCACTCCCACCCACCTTGGAACACTCAAGCTGCTGTCAAATTACTTGCTGCGTACCTAGTTGTGATGGAGACACGCAGTCTGCTAGCGCTCTAGGTCACGGCCCCCATGTTAAGCTCACGAAGGAATCCTTCGCGATGGAATCCCTGCCCTGAGGCATTTCTAACCTGTTAGCCCGGCCCCAGCCTCACGCCTCCTCGCACCACTCCAATTCCCGTCGTCCTGCACTTTGCATCCTGCGACAGTCCTGTGATGTTCCCGACATTTGGGTTAGTTCAAGGACTCAGGGCGGGAGAATGCACGCTACGGGCAAAGGCGCGGAGGGCTAAGGCGAGCACTCGTGGGTCTGCCTCAGGCCCCCGAGGACGCGGACAGGGCCCGGCGCAAGAAGGGGGCTCCCGGGCGTGAGCGCTGGGGCCGCCCGGCCTCTCTCCTCTCCCCAGGCTCGCGGACGGGGAAATGCTGTGGGAGCTAGAGAAGTCAGGTGCCCAGGATCTCCGCCCTGGGCCAGTCAGGGACCTAGACGCCGGCCGGGGGCGCCTCTCGGCAGAGCTCTCCGGAAAAGTGCCGGCGGGGAAACCGCTGAGGCGAAAAGAAGGCAATTCGAGCGCCCCGGCCGGATAGGAGAGGAAGGACTGCCCTGCTCCACCGGTCGCTCACCTTCATGGCCGGGACCGCCAGGTCTCGGTCGGCTCTGCCCGGGAACTCAACACCATAGCAGCCCCTCGCACAGACGCCCTCCTTCCTTCTGGGCGGCGATCACGGGGCCCCCCGAGAAATCCCAGCGTCCGGACGTAAGGGGCGTGACCACGCCCGCCGCGCGCCTCTGGGAAGCGCGCCGAGCGGCAGCCGAGCCGGCCAATCCAGAGCCGACATTCGTGGGGGGAAGGTCACCAGAGCCAATAGAGCGGTGGGAATAGGGCGGGGCCTCCGGCGCGGCCGGTGGGCGGAGGAAGACTCCATCCGGCCGCGAGCGGAGGCGGGCGGACCTGGGCGTGGCGGGAGGCTTTCTCCCGGCCGTTTTCTTCGTTGGGTCGGTGAAATGGGAGTCAGCACCCCCTGAAGAATCTGTGTGGCAGAGATTCGGCTTTAGGTCAAATTCCCCCGGCGGTGAGGGCGGGAAGGGGCGTGGTAAATTTGAAAACGCCGGTTGGTTTGAAGGCTTTTGTTACAATGGTCTATGCAGGGCCTCAAATTTCCTTCCGAGACTTTTAAGCCTCTCACCCGCGGTAATGACCTCAGGTCTCCTCACCCGAGGGTCCCGTGAGCAGCCGCAGCTGCGCACGCACAGACAAGGTTTTAAAAACTAGGTTTTATTGAAAACACTTCGACTAACGGTTCTCAGATCCCAGCTGCTCTTTCAGAGAGCTATTCAAAACACCCAAACTCTAGCACAATGAGAGAATCGGGGTGAGCCCTTGGAGCTGACTTTATTTGAGCAGAAGTGAGGCTGTAAAATAAAGTATCGAGTTTTTCAGCCTGACTGGACGACAGTTGGTTTTCCTGTTCTTCCTTTCTCTCCCCTCTAGCTAAGCCAGTGTTTAAAGAGACACAGAGATACCAAGTCACTTCTCTTAAGGACCTAAGACAGTTCTATTCCTTTTTAATAGATTTGTTTATATGTACTGTCATTAAAATACAAAGCCATAGCACTTCCTTAGACTGAAATACTTATTTTTGAGCTTATTTTTCTTGCTTCAAGCACCGCTCAGAAAAGGTAATTTAACTTCTTGTCTAGTGTAGCCCTGGATTTTCTTCTTTGGAAAACGCAAAGAAAGCCTTTCATTCACCATGTTGTAGTAGCAGCTGAGCTTCACTGGAAAAGAAAGTATTCTTCTAATCTAGGCACAAAGAAACTCCGTAAAAATGTGCTAGCGATACAAAAAGCCTCCTCTCTCTCTGATTAGAAAGGAAGCTGGCAGTTCTACCTCAAAAGTTAATGAATAAGCCCAGGAAAAGAAGCTCAACATCATTAGCCATCAGGGAAATGCAGATCAAAACCACAATGAGATACCACTTCATACCCATTAGGATTGCTAAATTAAAAAAGACAAATGAGTACTGAGGATGTGGAGAAATTGGAACCTTAATACATTGCTGGTGGGACTGTAAAAAGGGACAGCTGCTTTGGAAAACAGTCTGGCAGCTCCTCAAAATGTTAAACATAGAGTTACCATATGACCCAGCAGTTACACTTATAGTTATAAACCCAAGAGAAAGGAAAACACGTGTTCATACACACACACACACAAAACCCTAAATGTGAAAGTCCATAGCAGCATATTCATAATATCTAAAAAGTGGAAACAACTCAAATGTCTATTATTTGAGGAATGGATAAATAACCATCTTGGCCAAAATAGGAATGAAGTACTGACACAAGCTACAATAAGGATGAACCTTAAAAATGATACTAAGTGAAAAGAGCCCATCATTAAAAGACCATATACTGTATGATTCCATGCATGTGAAATGTCCAAAATAGGTAAATCCATGGAGACAGAAAGAGCAGCTGTTGCCCAGAGTTGAGAGGGTTAGGGGGAAATAAAGTGACTCCTAATGGGCACAAGAGTTTCTTTTTGGGGTGATGAAAATGTTCTAAAATTGACTGTGGTGATGGTTGCACAACTCTAAATATAATAAAAACTATTGAATTGTACAATTTAAGTGAGTGAATTGTATGGTATGTGAATTATATCTCAATAAAGTTGTAATAGTAATGACGATATTGAGAAAGAACCCACACAAAAGAAGAGTTAATGTAGCTGAAGGGTGGCCAGAGAAAAACAATTAGAACAATAAAACAATCAAGGATAGGGAGAAATTTAAGTATTGGGGACCATTTAAAAACTCTTCTTGAGGAAGACTTGTCTTATTTTGTGCCCAGCAAATAAATATTTGGGTGAATTCTTCTGGAAGACTGGGAAGGAATATGATGTTGAAAAAAATAAGAGTAAATAGAATACAGATGGGTTCACAGTCTCTAAATACTTGAACTGGGACCTCCTGAAGCTTGAGAGGCATTTTGTGCTTAAACATCATACTTTTTTAATAATAAAAATGCATGATGTTATCAACTTTTTTCTTTGTTTCAAACATTATACAATAACATCTTTTTTTCAGTACTAATTATGTACTAATTGTGCCAATTGTGGTTCAGGAAAATTTGGTCTGTTTGCTAATGTAGTCAACAGCAGAATACTTTGTATTTCAGCATCGAAAAGTTTTACCATGACACATGGGATAATTTATTGCAGCTCAACTACTTGTTTAGGCTATAATCGGGCTGCTCTCTAAGTTTTTTTTAATCCCTCAAAAAAATTCACAACATGCTATAAGTCAAATAATGTCAAAACCTCTCTCAAATTCCAGAAGCAGCAAAAGTTTCATCTAAAATTTTTTAAAGTTACTGAATAATCTGTTTCTTTCAACATCATGTGTACTCATAAGGCAAGAGGGTAGAAAGTTGGCTATTTTTATTCTAACAATGGACTCTCAATAAAACATCATGGAAGACCACACGAACCTTTTGCAAAGTTGGTTAACAACTTCCTATACTAAGCCATTTCTTGGAAAATTTCAAACATATATGAAGCAAATAAAATAGTGTAATGAATTCCCATGTATCCATCACCCAGTTTTACCAGTTCTCTGTATTGTCATTCTTGTCTCATCTCCAGCACTTGCATCTCTCCACCCACTCCCACCCACCCCCATCTGAGTTAAGAGGCATCATTAGTACATGACTGGTTGCCTAGCTATGAGCCAAATGAAAGTATCTGAGAACTGGATCTGGTTTGCTATGTTGTGTTTATTCTTGGTCATCTTCACAAATACAATGATTTTACCCAGTCAGAGTAATCCATCTTTTTTGTGGCCATTGCTTAAATCTTGTAACTTAAAAGCCCAAAAGGACCACCTTCATTTAACATGAGTTTGCAAATGCCAAGGTTGTAGACAGGTCATAAAATCTCATTGTTAGCATGAAAAAGCATGTCTTCATAAGAATGCATAAGCCAGGTCTTATCTGAATCCCAGCTGTCTGACTTCCATAACAGTAATAAAAGGTTTCAACAATACTTACTGTGCTCTAGAGAGCCGCTGGTTCCACAGAATCAGTTTGTTTTGGATCCAGAATCTTTTTAGAATTCTCCTGGTAAATTACTTTGCTGATTTGAATATATAACCCTCTTCTGCCTTAAGTGTCTCCATCTGTAACATGGACATAATGATTATTAACTGGAGCTTTGGCTTACACTTTGCTGAATAGTTGAAGAATCCTGATGCTGAAAGTGAAACAGAAACAACTTTAAACTGGTTTCCAGAGTGTAAAGCAAATTATGTAGGCCCATTTTATATTTCTTTTAAATAAGATGAAGCACTTTACTGGCTGCCCCCTCCCCCCACCATGATCCTCCTTAGTTAGGCAGAAAGGGGACAGGATTTTCTTTCAAGGCTTAGGAAACTGAGCCACGGAAGTGAGCTCTCTTGCCTGAGGCTTATGAGGCAGTGATGAAAGTTAGAATAGCTGCCAAGGTTCCTATCCCAAGCCCAATATATGCTCATCTATATTACTATTCTTCTAATAAAGAGACAGATCTTGCAAAACAAGTTAATTCTTGTACATTAGAACTGCATTCACCTATAACTTCTTTATGGGTATTGTAACATTATGTAGTATGGGGCAACAATTCACCTACCACCAAAAGGTGGAGTAGGTACAATTTCCCACTGGTACTGATATTTCATATCACTTGATATATATTAAGCACCCACTATGCACCAGGCACCGAAAAGAGGGACATAGACCTTCTCCTCATGGAGCTTAAATGGCCACGATAACAGAAAAATGTCAGAAGTGGTATACTGGTTTCCTGCGGCTGCCATATCAAAAAACCACACACTTGATGTCTTAAAACAACAGAATGGACATCTTGAGGGTCAACATTGTCAACTTTAATAACAATAGTACCTGAGACGATGTTCATAGATTTTCTCAGAAGAGTATTTCCTGATCTGACCATCGACTCTGTACTCTTGCAAAACTCACACACACTTATCGAAACTTACTTGAAGTTTATAATTTTGAGGAACTCCAAATCGAAGGTTTCCGCTTTCATAGATTTTTAAAAAAATGTTATTATTAAGTGCTTTTGTAGATGTTTGTTAAACCTCATCCAGCAGTTATTAGCATATGGGATCAGGTGAAATAAAACTAAATGCTATTGTACCAAGTCAGTAATAAACAGAGCAGAAAATAGAAGTGCTCTGTCTCCCCGGGGCTTTGTCCAGGTTCTACACCTGTGCTGGCAACAAGAAACTTGTCTATCTTAAAATTCAAGGATTAAAAAAAAAAAAGAAAAAAGAAATCAAAGATTAAGCATCCCATCCCCAATCGCAATTGTTACAGTCAAAATAAAGCATTGTAATTCTCCATTTATTCGAAAGCCCTTTGAATTCCACTAACTTTGAATTTCACACTGTAGTGAACCAAATTTTAAAACATTTATTTCAAGTCAAGTTGCCAAGTATATATAATAATATCACATCAGCTACAGAAATGTGAAAATATGACATTTCAAACTGGAGTGTTTTCTAACAACACTGAGCAACTCTCCAATTCTCAGTGGATCCCGTCTGAGTGTGGACAAATTTAACTTAGTTCTGACACTATCTACCTGGAAATAGCATCAGATCCCACAGGTTAAGGACACAGTCCCACAAGACTGACCCCATTTCAGATGCCAGTTGCAAGTCCAGGTTGTCATTTGTATTTCTGACCAAGTGGCTATAAATCAGGGTTCCCATGATCCTCTCTGCTGGTCTAGTAATTTGGCAGAATGGCTCAAAGGCTCAGGGAAACATTTATTTACATTTATCAGTTTATTATAAAGGATAAAGGATACAGGTGAACATCTGATGAAGAGGTACACAGCGTGAGGCCTAGAAGGGTCCCGAGCGTAGGAGTGTCTGCCCCAGTGGAACTGAGGTCGCCACCCTCCCAGTATGTGTTCACCAAGCCCAGAATCCCATCAAATCGTGTTCAAGAATTTTTATAGAACTTTCTCTCCAGCCCCATCCATCTTCCCAGAGGTTGGCAGATGGGGCTAAAAATTCCAGCCATCTAATCACTTGGTCTTTCTGGTGACCAGCTCCATCTTAAGTCACTCTATGTTACCTCATTACTGTAAACTCAGGTGTGCCTAAAAGGGGCTCCTTATGAATAACAAAATACACTCCCATCACTCAGGAAATTCCAAGGCTTTAGGGGCTCTGTGCCAGGAACCTAGGGACAAAGACCACATATATTTCTCATTATACCACACAGACATTCACTAATAGACATCACTGATAGGCCTCAGTTATCACACTCAGCATTTGCTTCCAGGCTAACAATGTATGAAAAGGAAATCGCATCAACTTTCCTTGCCCCCTTGAGAAGTGCTGGCAGGATCAAGAGAGCAATAAATGGCACTAAGCCTCCTCCCAAAGGTCATAATAAACACAATTATTAACTCTCTAATTGTGTGCGGTGCTATGCCATGCTAAATGATTCACAGAGAGAATCAGCTAAACCTTGCCTCTTCTAAGTTTACAGTTCAAGGCAGACTGGCTGACGCTCATTCACGTTTACAGACCAGCTGGACACTGGAATACAAACATTAAGTCAACTCATAAATGAACAAGGTAAATGTTCAGAGATGGAAATATTCCGATGGTTGAGATAAGAGGAGTTGTCCTAAAATATTCCAGTTTCAGGCTATGCAAGATGAAAAGCTTAGTATTTTTCTTTCTTCATCACCCCATTCATGTTCAATCATATAAGAATATATAGGTACCTCATAATTATTCCTTAAAAGGTCAATCTTTTGTCTATCCTCGTTCTAAAACTCTAACACCTTCTAAGGTCATGAAGCTTGTAGTAATTGTGTATAGATCACAATTTTCAAATGATATTCCCAGACACACATCCGATAGCCTTTTCTTTTGAGCAATGGAAGATTTTTTTTTGTTTCAACTGATTCAATTCTATTTGATTCTTATCTCTTCTAATTCAAGGCCACTTTTAATTCAGAATAGCCTCTTTTGTTTGAATAGTTAATTATTTCATCATTTGACACTTGAAAAAATACCTTCTTGGGAAGTAAGACAATTCCTACTTCACAGGGAGGAAGGATGGACTTAAGAGAGGAATGTTATGTGATTTGAGATTTGGCATCTTGTTCAATGAGCCACGATTGAAGAAATATGAGCATGACCAATGTTTGAAACAGTTGTGCTTGATTTTAAATTACTTATGATCTAGTGTATTGTCTGGCCACATGAGGACACAGAAAGAAGGCAGCCATCTGCAAGCCAGGAAGAGAGCTGTCACTAGAAACCAAATCAGATGGCACCTTGATCTTGGACTTGCCGGTGTCCACAACTGTAAGAAAATAAATTTCTGTTGTTTAAGCCACCAAGTCCATGGTATTTTGTTATTGCACCTAGAGTCGACTAATACAACATGTAAGGAGAAGATTGATATTATTCCCACATCTTTTCACCCAGAAGATAATTGCTGTTACCACCACTTCCTTCCAAATTTTCTTTTTCTTTCTCATCCAACATCTCTGTAGTCTTGCCTACTTGCCCTCTCATGCTTCCCCCTTCTTCTCAAATTACAGTTTTACTGGACATAAAATGTTTCCCTGATCGAATTCATCCACATTTGTCTACACTTGAGGCTTTTTTTTGTCTGGATTTCGTCAGCATGAGGTTGGAAGAGATGTTAGAAATCTTCTTGTTCAAATTCCTACGAGAGCATAAACCCACACTAGTATTTTTTGATATAAAATAAAATTGCAACAATTTGCATCGATTGAGAAAATGCCTCTCTGAATTAGTGAGAAGTCTGAATTATGATAATTTTGAAAGAGACATGATTTTAGCACATTCGAGTAAGTGCAATACTCTGAATAGGCCAAACAAAATTTAAGGAAATTGAAATTCTTGAAAATTTGATTTTATGACTAGATAAATATAATTTCCCCTGCATTCAATAACAAGTTTATGTCTGTATAGTGCTTTATCATTTTCAAAACACTTTGCCTTTATTATTTATTTTGATCCTCAGCCTCAGAAGTAGGAGAGACTTCTATTACAGTTTCCATTTTAGAAGTAATAGGAAAACTAGTGGCTGACTTGGAATAGGTAAAAAAAAAAAAAAATCACCCGCCTTACTAGTTTTTTTAATGCAATAATAATAATTGCTAACGTTTATTATAGTTTACTAAGTCCCAGGCACTAGTCTAAGGACTTATCATCTATATTCTTATTTAATGCTTATCATAACCCCTGAGGTTTGTACTATTTTTATTCCCATTTTATAAACAAGAAAATTGAGGCACAGAGGATTAAGTAACTTGCCCAAAGTCCCATGATGGTCAGTGGAAGGGCTGGGTTCAAATCCAGGCAGTCCGATTCTAGGGCCCACGCCTCTAAACCATGATCTTAACAGCAGTAAGCTCACTATGGATATTTCAGAAGGGCTGAGGTGTTATGTTTCAAATCGGTTAGGAGGTGCGTACTGTGGACTGGTATACATGGTTCATTTACTTAGAACTGTTTGCCATGCAGTGAGAGAAGACTCCTCAGAGCTGATTGTCCAAACAAAGGCAGGATTCATGGACTCTTGGTTAATGACGTTTAACTGTACTCCATTTTTCGTGCAGAGGGTTCTGCATTAGATCATTTACACTCATGTGACAATACTGTTTCCCCAAGCAGATTGCTGGTTTGCGGGTATTGAGGTGTAGATCTTGATCTCTGGTTTCTTGCTACCCAATAAAATGCTGTGTTTGAAACTGGTTTTTGCCCCATTGGCTGAGGGAAGGAAATGTAAGGATTAGGAAATAAGGCCTCTGGGCCCTATTCTGCCACCAAATAGCTGAATGACCTCGAGGCCTCAGTTTCCTCATCCTATAGGCTTCAAATTAATTTTGAGATCACCAGCAAGTAGCTTTCACTAGAAAATGCAGATGCCCTTATTTTTTTGTGGGAATAGTCACATAACATAAAATTCACCATCTTAACCATTTCAAATTATACAGTTCAGTGGCATTTAGTGCATTCACGATTTTGGGCAACCATCGCCATGATCTAGCTCCCCAACACTTTCATCTGGATGTGAAATAACCAGAACAGCTAAAATCCATAGAGGTAGACAGTGACATTGCTGTGCCATATGGTAACTCTATGTTTAGCTTTTTCAGCGACTGCCAGACATTTCCATTCCCGCCAGTAAAGCATGAGCATTTCAATTTCTCCATGACCTTGCCAACTTTGTTATTGTCCATCTTTTTGATTACAGCCATCCTAGTGGTGTGAAGTCAAGTCTCACTGTGGTTGTCTCTATTTATGGCTTGTCTGTGTCTGAACTAGACTGTGACTTTGGTGACAACCTGAACTGAATGTATCTCAATCACCACAGTTTTACCAGTGTCTAGCTAAGGTGCCCACCCAGCACATACTAGATGATGACGAAAGATCTGGTGAATAAAGAATTAACAGCCATGGTTATTTTTGTGTCACCTTCCTAGACGTTTCCTCTGTCATACGTAAGTGCTACAGAGGCTGCTCAGAAACATCTCTAAACATAAAGCAGTTAAGAAAAGTTTCGGTGTGAAAGTCTCCACATCCAGTTTTTATTCCATAAATTCTTCATACAGCAATATTAATATTGGTTTTAGAAGAATTCTAAAATTTCTTTCGCTGATCGAAGATTTATCAATAATGCTCTTGTCGTGAGATATTGATTAGGTTGAACGACAGTTTGCCCGCATACCTGTTACATACAAGGACTGCACCCCTGGAGGTGCAGAGGGGGTAGGCAGCCAGGCCACAAACAGATCAGGAATGTCTCAGCCTGTCTTTAACACCCTCTCTGAACAAATTAATCTCGTCTTTCCTCCCGGATAATGGCTTTCTTTTTGGAAATCTTTCTCTCTTCTTAAAAATGTCTATTCCTTTACTCATTAATCGACACAAATTAAGATCTTGAAGAGTTTCCTCTCTTCCTTTCTCTCCTACAAATACAATGAATAAAACACCTATTCGAAGAACTTTGAGTGAACAGGATTTGGGAGATGTGCTCTGGCAACGTAACTGCTTTTGTGGTTCAAGGCCATTAACAGCCTGAAAATAAAGAATGAAAGAAGCGTGCCGTTTTAAGATTGAATAAATAATGCTCGGAAGTTCCAGATGCTTATGGGAAAGGTGAACTCCGATGCTTTGGCTGGGAAGCATGAAACCACTTTGAATTTCCAACGGACCTGGCTTGACAAGGACTGGTCAATCAAGCCCTCAAGCTTTAGATCAAGCGAAGCTTTAGACCAACTATATCTTACATCCTAAACTCTAGTCAAAATAGAGAAGTTTTAAAACAGTAAATAAGAAATACTGTGGATATGTTCTGATCAATCTTTGAGGCTCTAAAGTTAAGTTCTGACTTTGATTTCTAATATTAGAAAGTTTTATTCATAGCCGATCCCAATATGAAGTGAGAGATATCTTGGGAGAAATAATTAAAAAGGAATGAAGATTCTAAATCTAAAATTATTACAGTTACTTCATGCTATGGACTAAATTGTGTCCCCCCACACCCTGAATTCCCATGTTGAAGCCCTAATCCCCAAAGTGATGGTATTTTGAGATGGGCCTTTGGGAGGTGATTAGGTTTAGATGAGGTCATGAGGGTGGGGCCCCCATGATGGGATAAGTGTCCTTATAAGAAGAGACACTAGAGAGCTCTCTGGACCCCTTAGACCCAATCCTCCCTTTGCCTAGATAAACTGAGGTTTAAGCACGGACCACACAGGGCACGAGGAAGGACTGTCTGTGGTAGATTGCACTTTTGGCCCCAATTTTTCACCTTTTCCTGTATCCGCACTTATTGTTATGTGACTTTGCAGCTCCTCTTGTACAATCTATTTCCTGACACTTGGATCTGGTCTGGCCTTACATTTTAGCTAATAGAATGTGGCAGAAATACTGACGCGTGCCACCACTGAGCTTAGGACTCTAAGACACACTTGTTCAACTTTCTCTCTTGTACCTCTGCCTACACCACAAGAACATTCTCTAGGGCAGCCTGCTAGAGGAGAGACGCATGGAGAGAGCCACTCTAGTTGCCTCCAGTGACATCCATCCTAGATCAGCCAGTGAGCCAGCTCTCAGATCTGTGATGGAGCCCCAACAAGATGAGCAGAGCTCTCTAGCCCACCGCCCGCAATGTGTGAGCAAACAGGCTTCTTGATATGCCTTTGAAATTCTGTAGTTGTTACACAGCATTATTGCTGCAGCAGAGGGCTATACATCACCACTATTTGGCACTAGATGTTCAACAACCATCACCAGTCCAGAAACTTATAAATTGACATGTATGCAATTTTTACAAACCAAGGAATTAACATCCCGCGAAGAAGAAAAAGCAATGAGCAAATGTAGTTTCTGCTTCTCCTACTGAAAGCAGATACTTCTACCGGAAACTGCCATTAAGTCAAGTATCGAGAGTGAGTCAGGGTACCCACAAAGAAATGAAAACGGTGAGCATAAAATGCACTCATATACTCGGGAAAATTATGTAATGCATATTATCTTTTGCTTACCAGCACTAAAGATAATGCAAAGTAGGTTCAAGCAAATGATTGTTGACAATAGAAATGTAAACTCGGCCCCAATTAATTAATTCGTTTATTGATCCTTCCAGCTGCACATAGTGAGATCTACTTTGGAAAAAAATAGGAGGTCCAGAGACAACACTGAGAGGTTCTTTCCCTCGGGAGCGAGGTCAATTCAGTTCGTGAGCTTTGAGAAGCTGGACTGTTACCTTGGGTCTGGAAATACTTAGTGATGCTTGTCAGAGTAGAGATCGAGTTTCCCCAGCAGCTCAGTTAATTACCCAGAACTTTCTGTATTGATTGAGCTCTGAGACTCTGCATGACTCTCTCAAAGTCGGGGCTCATTTTATTCAATAGGAGGTATTTTCTCCCCTCTCAGCTGGATTTTCTGGGATTATCAAAAGAGAGCGTTTATGCATGCACACTGGAGACCTGGCTTACACATTATATTTCCCTCGTTCAGAGCCATCAGAGCAATTATCTATTTCCTCAAACATGATGTCTTAGGATTGCACAACAATTAAGGTTAGGATTTGTCATTTTCAGAAGCTGTGGATCTGATCAGCAGGTAAAGCATGCATTCCATGACCCTGTTGGCTTTCCCATCTGTCCTGGGAGCTGCAGCTGATGATGTGTCAGCACTGAGCTGCTGCTGAGCTACTGTCTGATGAGCAATGGGGAAAAATGGTTCTACTGGGCACAATTCTGCTTAGGCTGTAGTGTTCAGAGTTATAGAAAATCGTGGCTACAGTCATCTATTCCTCGGAATAACTTAAACATCTTTGATAATTATTTAGTTCTTTCATAATCATGACACTGCTAATCATAATTCCTGATTAAATAGCAAGCTGGTCTCTTGATTTTCATTAAAATGTAGAGGCCACCTTCATTCATTGCTGGTGGAAATGTGAAATGGTGGATAAGAGTCTGGTGGTTCCTCAAAAAGTGAAACAGAGTTACCACCTGACCTGGAAATTCTACTCATAGGTACATATATACCCAAGAGACCTGAAAACATGTCTACACAAAATATGTGTGTGAATATTCACAGCAGCATGATTCATAATCGCCAAAAGGTGGAAACAACCCAAAAGTCCACTGACAGATGAACAGGGGACCAAAACATAGTCTACCCATACAATGGAATATATTCAAGCATGAGAAGAAATGAAGCACTAACATGCTATAATGTGGACACACCTTGGAAACATTATGCTAATAAAAGAAGTGAACACTAAAGGCCACATATTGTATGATTCCACTTAAAGTGGACTTTGAAAATCTATAGAGACAGAAAGATCTATTAGTAGTTGCCGGGGTCTGGGGGCAGGGGCAATGGGGAGTCACTGCTAATGGGTATGGAGTTTTTTTGGGGAGTCATTAAAACGTTCTGGAATTAGATAGTGGTGATGCATGAGGGCTTCCTTTCCCAGCATCTGAGTCAACCAGCTGGGCTGAACTAATAATTGACTCTGGAGGATGACTGGAGGGTGGGAGAAAGGGAAAGACCCATGATATTTCTTGCTCTCTCTCCCCACCTCAGGTGACATTTTTCTGCAGTGGCTGCATTTGCCCACAGCTCCAGCTCCCATCCAGAGGCCCCTGGGCTCTGGTAACCACCTCTTTTCCTGGTCCCTTCTGTCCTGGGAATGATAGCATCTTCTCGTTATTGCTAATTTCTATCTCCTGGTTGGCATCCCAGATTTTCTATCACCTGTAGAGCCAACTGTCTGTACAAAGCCCCCTCTGTGTGAAACATTTAGAGTGGCTTCTCTTTCCTACTAAGGGCTCTACCAACTTATGTTCCTTCCAGGAGTATGCGAAACTGCCAGTTTCCTCCAAACCTCATTAATACTATGTAGTATCATCATATGATGAATAGGGAGTTATCGCTAACGAATATGAGTTTTCTTTTTGGGGTGATGAAAAAGTTTCGGCACTAGATAGTAATGAATGTTGCACATCATTGTAAATATACTTAATGCCAGTGAACTGTATACTTCAAGTGGTTAAAATGGTCAATTTTTATGTTTTGTGTTACTTACCACAATTAAAAACTGTTTAAATGAAAATGAAGAGTGACAACTCATTGAAGTTTAGTACTACAGAGGACTTAACACATCATCCAACCTAAACCTTTGTTGATATGACTGAATCAAGTTCCAGGGACAACTAAGTGGCTCACAGAGTGAACCACAGAGCTAGTTAGTTTCAAGGATAAGACTAGAACCTGGAGGTTCTGACTCCCAACTTTCTTCTTGTTTCATCAATCATGACTATACATGAATCATCTTTTCTGATGGGCAGGAGAGTACCTGGTGACTGAGGAGAAAGGGGTTAGTCACTGAATAATACATAAGATGAGATAAAGGCTCATATAGGAACAAATCAAGGAGGCTGAAGATGAAGATCTTTCTGGGGACTACACTGTTCTGGCAGGACGAACTGCTTTCAATGCTTTCAATTATATATTAATAAAGATGACTTTGGTTACAAGAGCCAAAACCTTAATCAGGCTAAAGCAAAAAGCAACAAAACAAAACTCGAAACTAAACCAATAAATGTTTGCTAATTGTTGTGGTTGGGGAATTATGTGCTAGGCAAGCCAATACAGGTGAAGAAAGAGCTACAAAAACTACAGTCTCAAGATAGAAACAGAGCTCAATGGATCAGAGCTGTCTATTTCTCTCTCTTCCCAACCTCAATTCTGCTGGATTCTGTTTTTCTTTGCAAATTGGCCTTGTTCTCTCTTCCTACAGGTAGCCTTTCTCTGGCAGCAGGGAACAGGCATCAACAGCCTTGCCTAAAAATCCTAAGAGAAAGATGGTTCTTCTTTCTCTAAAGTCTATATAGCAATTCCAGAGAAGGATTTGATTGGCTCTCCTAGGGCCATATGCCTCTCTATATTCATAGGGGTATGTTCTGTAACTTTGCTTAAAGACACATTTGTGGGGAGGATAAAAGAAATAAACCAAAGTCCAGTAAAAGTTATAAATCCCTGCTCTTTTATTGGTTTGGAGGGCTGATTTGAAATGTGAAAGGTGAAGGAGACCAGCATTAAGTTTTCATCGTTAAAACTGGGAGAGACCCAACCATATGTTTATAATAGCAGGTCCTTCTTAGTCTCTCTTTGTCTCTGATTCATCGAAGGAATTTTTGACTTGTGTTTTATGCTACTTTTTTTTCTCTATGAGGTCAAATAACTAGTTTGTATATTAACTGCTGTACCTCCAGGACTTGGCACAATATCTGGCACAGGTACTCAAAAATATTTGTGGAGTGAATTTTAAGGATTTGAAATACAGCTAACAAAGAAATCTTGGCAATAATTGAGTACATACCAGATGCCAGGAACCTTTGTCAGAAATTAAAGCTGCAAAATGCCGAAGGTTAAAGACAAAGAAAGAATCCTAGAAGCAGTAAGAGAAAGGCAGCTAGTTACTTACAAGGGAGCTCCCATAAGACTGTCAGCTGATTTCTTGACAGCAGCTTTGCAGGCCAGAAGGGATTGGCATGAAATATTCAAAGTGATGAAAAGCAAGGACCTACAACCAAGACTACTCTACCCAACAAAGCTATCATTTAGAATCAAAGGACACATAAAGAGCTTCCCAGACAAGAAAAAGCTAAAGGAGTTCATCAACACCAAACCATTACAAGAAATATTAAAGGGACATCATTAAGAAGAAAAAAATTAAAAATATGAATAAAATGGCAATAACTATGTACCTATCAATAATCACTTTAAATGTAAATGGATTAAATTCTCCAATCAAAAGACATAGGGTAGCTGAATTGATAAGAAAACAAGACCCATACATATGCTGTCTACAAGAGATACACTTCGAATCAAAAGACACACAGACTGAAAGTAAAGGTATGGAAAAGATATTTCATGCAAATGGAAATGAAAAAAAAAAAAAAAAAAAAGCTGGGGTAGCCATACTTATATCAGACAAAACAGACCTTAGAACAAAGGCTATCCTAAGAGACAAAGAAGGACATTACATGATAAAGGGATCAATTCAACAAGAGGACATAACCCTAGTAAACACTTATGTACCCAACACAGGAGCACCTAAATATGTAAATACTGACTGACATAAAGAAAGAGATCGACCGTAATACAGTCACAGTAGGGGACTTTAACACCCCGTCAACGCCAATGGACAGATCTTCCAGACAGAAAATCAACAAGGAAACAGTGGCCTTAAATGACACACTAGACCACATGGACTTATTTGATATTTTTAGAGCATTTCACCCCAAAGCAGCAGGAAAAAAAAAAAAAGAAATTAATGCTACAAAGACTGAAAAAACAAAACCTGGTTCCTGTCCTTAAGGTACTCACAGTCCATCCGAGGAGGTAGCTACTTCTCTAAGTCACTGATATAAACTCATACATGTAATAAACGAGGTTTGAATAAAGTGCTATGGAAACGGTCACACAATCTCTAAGCAGATGATGGAGTAACACCCTAAGAGTTCAAATGTCTTCAGGATTTTGATAATATTTAGTCATGTTCTTCAAATCAGTTATATACAAATGGAAGAAGGGTCTAACACAGGAGTTTCCAACTCAAATGCTGGGAGAGTGGGTAAAGCAAAGTAAATGGGTGACATGAGCTGCCTTTTAAGAGTGATGAATGGCCACGACTGCAGTGATTTGGGGATGTCATGCCTTGAATAAAACTGGCTCTTGTTACTTATAGCCAGTCAATTATTACTACATAGGAATAAACCATCTTGCCAAATTTTCTAATTTTTTAAGTGAAGCTGGAAATACAGATTTTTTTTGGGGGGGAGGGGTTGAAATTTCTCAATTGTTAAATGTTGGCAAACACTAGGCAAAGTAAATATAACACATCGAATGGTCCACATTTGGTTCAGAGGTCATCAGTTTGCAACTTCTGGTCTGGAAGTTCACTCCATTTTATCTCTAGCACCTAGAACAGGGCATTGAACATAGTAGGAGCTCATCATATATTCATTCAATAAGTGAATGACTGACTTGAAAGCCTTACCAATTTAGAGTAAAATTGTTATTTAGGATTTTATAAAAATTACTTTTCTCTTTACAATCAGTAAAGTGTTTTCATTCAGGATTTCAAGGTTGACTAGAAGTTTATTCCACATATATCCTTTGCCAAACTTTTTTTTGTGCTATATCCACCATGCAAAAAGATCATCAGAGAGCTGTAAAATTTTAAGTATGGTTTTTCATTAAAAAGGGGGAAAGTACAAATATAAAGTGAGGCAAAGAAAGAAGTATTAAATTTCCTGCAAAAAGCCAGTTTCCCCTTTTACAAATAAAAGACAGTTACATAAGAATTGTATGTGGTAAAATATACGAAGTTGTATGTCTAAAATGTACAGAGTTCTCTAGATATGAAGTTTAGGTCTTTTATTCCAAGTTATCAATGCCTTCCTTTCCGGCACAGTTATGTAGTCTATATGTATCTGCCTCCTTGTCTGTTTTTGTGAACTAAAATCACCTAGTCATTCATTATTCATTCAACAAACAGTGAAACAACAAAAAGGTTCTAGGCACAGTGTATGCTTGTGTGTAGATGGTTTCTTTCAACAGTCATACAGTCTAGTACGGAAGGCAAATCATTATTAATATAATTCAGGCTATAGAGAAGTGTCTTGAGAGAGGTACAAATGAATGAGAGTTGTGAAAAATCTTTTTAAAATAACGTCTGGCGACTGATTATGGATGGCTATGAATGCCAGACTACGGATTTTGTAGTTTATTAGAAAGGCAACAGAGACTCACCACACTGAAGTATCTTCTATTTCACGTAAGGATACAGAGGCATTTGCAACCTGACCTGGCTGTCTCCAAATGGCATTTGTGAAATCTGAGGGAAAAAAATGTTTATTCACGCCTTAAAAGAGGTAAATGAAAATCCAAACTCTGAGTTTAAATATTAACATAATGAAAGCAAATACAAAATTAAAGGTGCAAATTTAATTTCGCTGCTTTTAAACACCATCTTTTTTAAAATTCTATTTTAATTGTTTTCAAATTAAAGGAACAAACGGCAGCCCCCAGGTCGTTCAGCCCCGGCCCCCAAGCGTGGACTCACTTTCACTCCATGCTAGTTAAAGTCGCCCGGGAACGTCTCTCCTTTCGTAAGAGTTTTTGTAGGGACTCAGTTTTTAGGTGCAACGCCTTTGTCGTCCCCGCCTCCAACCCACAGCACCCCTGGATATTCTGATTGGCTGTAGCCTTCCCATGTGCTCTGATCTGCTCCTCTGATTGGCCAATGGCATACCGCGAGCGCGAAGTCCGTTTCCTGGGATACGGTGTCGGCTGTCGGAGACGTAGGGCGAGTCGTGATGTTCTCTGCGCCGGAACTTGGGCGTTAGTGGCCTCCGGGACCCTGGGTTTAGTCTCGGGGCGCCATGGCCAGCGTCCACGAGAGCCTCTATTTCAACCCCATGATGACCAATGGGGTGGTGCACGCCAACGTGTTCGGCATCAAGGACTGGGTGACGCCGTATAAGATCGCGGTGCTGGTGCTGCTGAACGAGATGGGCCGCACGGGCGAGGCTGCGGTCAGCCTCATGGAGCGGCGGAGGCTCAACCAGCTGCTCCTGCCACTGCTGCAGGTGAGGGGCCCCCGCCGGCTCCCGCTGTTTCAGCAAACCTTTACTGAGCACCTGCTTTGTGCCGGACACCTACCTGGGCTTGGGGCTATAGGAGTTCATTAGATTACCTTTTCAGCCCTGGAGGGCTGCACATAAATATAGTTAATACCACCAGCTAACACTTAATGAGTGCTTGCGATGAGCCAGGCGCTTTATATACTTTTTTTTTTTTTTTTTTTTTTGGCAGACTCTCATCTGGCTCTCATTTGTGAGCTGAGTGACTGATGGAAAACTTACTTTCTCAGACCCTCCGTCTTCTGTAAAATAGGGCTACACGTATTTCTGAGCGTTGGAGATAGATGAATCATACAGACTCCGTATCCTAGAGTACCTTACTAGGTAGTAATAATGGCATAAAACTAACAGGAAACATCGATTGAACACTTACTGTGTGCTAAGCATTTTACATATTTTCTTCCATTTTGCAGACTCAGGTTGTAGCTCTACCACTTACTAGCAATGCTACTCGGGCAAGTTCCCTAGCCTATTTGGGTCTCCGGTTTCTATAAAATGGGAACATTAATAAAAACTGTCGTGGGGAGGCTGTATTAAATTAGAAGGTTCATGGGAAGCTCTTCACAGTGTGTGGCACATAGTAAATGGTCAGTGTTAGTTTTCATTTTATTTTCTAGATGGTGTATCTTTCCTTATATCAGTTGTTTTTCCATTTATTGTGTGATTATATGACTGACATCTCTCCCTCACTAGGCTATAACCCCTATGAGGGCAGAGTTTTATCCTGTTTTTGTTCATTCTTGTTTCCGGGGAGCCTAGTACAGTCTTTAAATAAATGTGGAACGAGCGAAATGTGGCATATCTTTTTGTGGTGAATGGGGAGGACTTCTTAGAGTAAGCCAAGTGTTAAGCTGGAGCTTGAAGAATGAGCAACTGTCTGTGAAGGAACAGTCGTGGCAAAAACAAAGTTCTGAGGTCCTGGGTCCTCAAATTATAGTATCTGAAGAGATAAACCTAATAAAATTAGAATCCATGAGTTGCATTCTTGCAAGTTAATATTGTTCATAAAGGGCTTTTTAAATTCATCACCTGTGTTTGTTGGGGAGAGTAAGGGTACTGAGAACACAGAAGTTAAGCGTCTTCCCAGTTAGTTAAATAAAAGGAGTGGATTCTCTATAATTTGTAGCTCCCAATGCTTTCTACATTACTGTTATTATAATTGCATTTTCCTCATTAGTCAAAAGTCATAATACTAAAAAATTTGGTAAGTAGAAGAAAGAAAGCGGTAATTCTGGTGTCTTAACACACACCTTTCTGCCTTTGCTCATGCTTTTTTTTTTCTGTCTTGAATTCTCCTTTCGGTTCTTTACCTGGCTAACTACTATATAGTTTTAATCAAAGTGCATATAGAATTCGTCTAGGAAGGTTTTAATCAGATCTCAACTGCTTTACTTATTATTTGGCTTTAAAAATTAGAAACTTCAGATGATACTAAAATTGATGGAGAGAATGCTTATGGTTCTTCATGCCCTCCAATCCTTTCCCCTCTGAGATTATCACTGTTAACATTCATTCACTTAACTATTTATTGAGTAACAGTTAAGAATGGATCTTTCTAGACCTTTGGCTATATGTATGTGTATATAGATAGGTAGATGCATCTGATTATAAGTATCCTTTTAATTTTGCTTCAAAAAAAATTTTTTTTACGCAATTACTACTTCTCTTCTTCAGCTTGCTTCTTTCATTTAACAAGTCTTGGAGATCTTTTTATGTCAGTACATGTGACTAGATCTGTTTCATTCTTTTTAATGGCTGCATTGTATTCCATAGGAAAAATCATAATTTTAATTAATATTAAAATTTATAATTTATTATAAATTAATTATTGATGGACATAGGTTCTTTTCAGTTTTTGTTTGTTTCAATCAATGCATACCAAACATACCTTCCGTAGGAATGTAATTGCTAGTTATCTTCATCTAAATTTGGCGTATATATTGTCAACTTATTCTCCACAAAAAATTGTTTTTAGTTTAAATCTTAATTAGATTGTAGTCTTCTTGATAACTGAGGTTGCATACTTTCTAATGGTACCTTAGTTGAACTTGGGCACGCAGTATGTCTGCCTACCTTACAAGATTTTGGGAAAAATTAAATGAGATTAGGTTTATGACAATAGGAAACTTGTGTTTGTGTAGTTTTCCAGTTTGCAGAGCACTTTACAGTATCTTAATCTTTGCCACAAATGAGGACAATGATTATTATCTCCCAGTTTACTGACATAGGGCTTGGGGAGGCTATAAATTTGCTGTGATTACAAAACTATGGAGGAAGGAATGGTGGATCTTTGGACTACAGATCCTATGCTTTTTTTTTTTTTTTTTTCAATTTTAAGCCATTCCACTGACTAAACAAGAATACTATGTGAATGTCTGGTATTACTTTAGCATTTTAGATGGATAGGTTTTTTTCCTCTTCTTGATTTGAGATTTAATGTTTGAATCATTGTTAAAGCAGATGTTGATAAGTGAATTCATGTTTGCAGCTGTTTATCATTCTACAGCTCTTTAAAATTTACCCATAACTTTCCTCTCTCCTTTACCCAGGGCCCAGATATTACACTGTCAAAATTGTACAAGTTAATCGAAGAATCTTGTCCTCAGCTAGCGAATTCAGTACAGATCAGGTAAAGTTCTTTTTTTTAAAAAAAATTTATTATTTATGCCTGCAGCACCTGGTCTTTCTGGGTGGTCTCCCATCCAAGTACTAACCAGGCCCGGCCCTGCTTAGCTTCCGAGATTAGACATCGGGCTTGTTCAGGGTGGCACAGACCATGGACTGTGGCTCCACTGGGGCGTGAACTCAGGACCCTCTCTGTGGAAAGCAGATGTGCTAACCACTACACTATGGAACCACGTCAGTTCATTTTCTGTATATGTGAAAAGATGTCAAAATAGATGAACGTTAGAAAAGGGCATATGATAATTAATTAAAATGTAGCTTTATTAGTCTAGGTTGTTTTCCTAAGTACTTTAATTTTTTTCTTTTTTTTTTGGAAAAATAGTTAATATTAAACCTACTGCTTTAAAATGTGTTTTTCTGTCTGGATCTATCTCTTTTTAGCTGTTGCAGAGAATTCCATTTTTACTGCGATGTGTTTGGTACCTCGACAAATTTTATGTTCAAGAAAACGTCAGCGTTGATACTTTTCAGAATATGGGAGTGACATTTTAGATGATCAAGTTTGCTTTATGTGCCACCATCTCATATGAATCTCTGCATTGCTTTTAAAATATATTTATTTTGATAATTGTGGAATATGAAATATGGGAAGATGTTCAAAGGGCCTTGCTAAAGTACCTACCTCGATTTTCTCATTCAGAATCAAACTGATGGCCGAAGGTGAATTGAAGGATATGGAACAATTTTTTGATGACCTTTCGGATTCTTTTTCTGGAACTGAACCAGAGGTTCACAAAACAAGTGTAGTAGGTATGAAGCTCTTCCAAGGAGAGCAGAGAATATTTTCATTGAAGGGAGCAGCTTTCTAAATCACATCTGTCATTACTCTGTTATATCTGAACAAACACAATGGGGGTGTTAGACATGTTTGAGTTTGTATATATTGCCTTGCCATTTTGATCTATGTTTAAATAATTGCCTAATGGAAAAACATCTCCTGTTTTGTCTATAATAGTCAAGGAATAAGCCTGGTCCAGGAGGCTTTTTGGAGTTTCTCAGCTCTTTCTTACAGTCCTCTGGATCACTTCTCTGCATTGTACAACTCTAAGTCAGGGTCACCAACTAAACTTTTAGGAAGAGAGGTAGGTCAGAACGTGCTATTGATATAGTTTATAGGTGAGGGGTTACATGAAATATCTTGATGCCTTTCTATTAGCTTTATATTTCTGCTTCATCCATCTGGCTTTTTTGCCTGCTAGCCTTTGTTATTTGACATTTTATTTATTAATCTCTTATGTACCAGGATATGGACTTACAAAATAGACATGGATCTTCTTTTTATGGAGATTACATTCTGATAGGGTGGTAAAAGATAATTTCAGATAGTTATAACAGCCATGAACAAATATATTGGGTGGATGAAGATGGTGGAGTGTGGGTGGGAGGACTGAGCCCTGAATAAGAAGAAACCAGATTTGTAAAGGATGGGGGAAGAACATTCTAGACAGAGGGAATAGCAACTGCAAGTGTCTCTTTTTGATTCTTTTGAAGGAAGAATTGCAACAGTCATCAAATTTGTGTAGCCTGATTTCATTTAATGCCTTTGCCTTGTCTATGTCTTATTTTGTAGGTTTATTTCTGCGTCACATGATCTTGGCCTATAGTAAGCTTTCTTTCAGTCAAGTGTTTAAGCTATACACTGCCCTTCAACAGTACTTCCAAAATGGTGAGAAAAAGGCAATGGAGGATGCTGATATGGAACTGACCAGCAGAGAAGAGGGTGAAAGAAAAATGGAAAAAGAAGAACTCGATGTATCTATAAGGTAACCTGGGTTTTTCTGACAGGGATCCCCTCTTGTGAAATAGCACAATTACAGGTGCAGTAAATCCCCATTCATTCAGAGTTCTTTGCCGGCTGGCCGGCATCTTCCTGCCCCTGCAGATCCAGGAAGATGACCCAAATGGGCTATATCAGTGAGCTCCTGGCCCCCTGACTTCTGAGTTGGATGCACTGGTGGGAAATCCAGGGGTCCAGGGAGGACTGTGTCAGGGCACTGATTCACTGGTGGGCTGGCTGTAAGGCCGCAGCTTCTATCAGGTGGCCCTCTCTGCAATCCTCTGGGATCTGGTAACTAGGAAGATGTCCCAGGACCGGTGTGTAAGGTGCCTCACTCTTACCAGCCCCAGGCACTGTATTGTCCCTTATGGTTTCTCCGTCCCCTGCCCCTATTTATGTAAGTGGTCCTTTATTAAACTCTTTTCAGGTTACCTCATTTGAACGAGCTATTCGCTTTCCGCTGGGACCCTGACTGGTAGTGTTCATGACTTCCGAGTAAATTAAATTAACAATTGATGAATTCAGTGCACATCTGAGTGCCAACTAAAGTTTAAGCCCTGGGGATGTGGTGCTGCTGCCCACCTGGTCGTTCAGGCACAAACCCCAGGAGTGGCCTTGCTCCCCCATCCCCTCCGCCCCGACGGCAGCCAGTCCTCCAGCTGGTCTAGGCAGTCCTTCCTCCGCGGCGCATCCGGGGTTAGCTCACTTCTCCCCATGGCCCCTGCCACCCCTTGACTCTCTTTCCTGGATGACCTCTAATGTCCTAACTGGTCTCCTTGTCTCTACTCCTGTCTCCCAATAATCTGTGGGAACCTCTGCAGATATAAATCACACCATGGCAGTCTTCTGCCCCAAACCCTCACTGACTGTCCTTGGAATTCAGACAGAAATCCAGGCTGACCACGGCCTGGTGCCGCACGGTCTGCACAGCCCCTGTCACCTTCCCCGCCTCTTTCTCCTGACTCTCCCTTCGCTCTCAGCAGCCTCACTGCTCGGCTGGCTTTCAGTTCTCGAGTCTCCCAAGCTGATTTCTGCCTCGGGCCGCCTGTCATGCGCTTCCCTGGCTTCTCACCTGGCTCGTTCCCTTTCACCGTTCAGACCTCACGCCCCCGTCCTCACACAGGCCTTCCCTATCCACATATCTGAAGTAACCTCCATCCCAAATATTTCCAGCTTCTTTATTTTCTTCATGGCTCTCATCACCAAGTAACTTTTTACATTCGTTTGCTTGCTTGTTTGTACCTGTGTCCTCTGCCTTTGCACTCCGTCAGAGCTAAGACCCTTTCTGTCTTGTTTCACATTTTCCCCAGCGCTTGGTACAGTGTCTGACTCATAGAATGTGCCTGTAAATATGTGTCAGAGGAACAAATGCAGAAGATCAAAATTCATGGTCTATCCGCCCACACTGGTAACTGGCCCCATTACACACTTTTCATTGATTTCCTTCCTTTCGCTGTCTCCCCAGTTATTGCCTGGGATCACCTCCCAAATTAACTACTTGTACTTGGAATGAAAAACGTGTGTGTGTGTGTTTCCCCATATCTCAAGGAGCCGACAGTATGGTGAGGAAGGTTGGCACATAAACAGTTAGAATCCGGTGTCCTCAGGCCTCTGATTTAAGTCAGCCCGACCCGCCCTTAGCAGACTGGCCAAGCCACTTGGAAGGTGGGGAGCCACCGTGTGTAGAGAATGCGTTCCAAGGAGTGGTGTTTGTACTGTTACGTGATTTGTTCAGCACCTACTCAGAACAAGACTATAGTACCGCTAACTACTTCCAGAAGCTCTCTAGCTCACAGTTGCTTCCAAATGCTTCTTGTCTCTTGGAAAGGCAGTGCAGTGCAGGTTTAAGGGTCTGGTCCTGGAGTCAGACCCCTGGGTTTGAATTCTGGCTTCTTCCCTTATTCCCTGTGAGACCTTGGGCCAGTTACTCACCCTCTCTGTGCTTCAATTTCCCCATCTGCAGAATGAGGGAGATCTCACCTCGGGGTCGATGTGAGAACTAAATGATAAGTCCACGTGAAGTGTTTAGAACTGTGCCAATATGCAGTAAACATTCAACAAACATTTACAATTGTTCTCTAATTTCTTCTTTACTTAAGTACCCTAAGGAAGGCTTCCACGCAGCAGTCCTTGTTCTAGCTACTTTATGTGCTTAAAATAGCAGAATGTCACTTATTCAGACAAGTTAAATTCACGTTTTTATTATTATGGTTTGGCTTTCTCCTAAATTAATCTGATTTAATTATGTCTAACTGCATCTTTTTGTTTCTATCCTATTCTAAGTATTCACTTATGTGTAAATCATTTGTGTGTTAAGGTATATAGTTTCAGAAAATAGTACACATGTAGTAAACTGTATTTTATCACTGAAATGAAAGAAATATATTATTTAAATGTTATTTGAGTTAAAGAGTATAATTCTTTGTCCAAAAAGAAAATAATTTACTTGTTATGGGATATTTTTTATTTTACAAGATGTATTTATATATATTTCTTGATTATTTTAAAAGAAAATTTCATGTTTTTCTTTTCGTGATCTTTTCTAATGTTTTACTGCATTATGAGAAGCTGCTCACTTTTGCCCTTTCTATTTTTTTTTTTTTTAGTTATTGGAATATTTTTGGATTCCTTTTCTTCAGGGAAATTATTATTTTTATCCTAGAAATTTGTATTAAAATTGCGAAGGTGAAAGTAATATTGCATAGCTTGCAAATCTCCCATCTTACAATGAAATTATTCCTATTCAAAAATGGGAATCCAACTATTAATTTGGAAGGAAGGGAATAAATAGTCAGTCAACAAATGCTTATCAGGTGTGTTTAAAAATCCAATTACATGAGAAAGTGCAAACTGAAACTTAGCTTCAGTTTTGTTTGCTCCTTGTTGCTAAGGGGCAGCTGCGTGTCCTGTGGTGACGAGTCAGGCTCATAGGGTTACACCACGTGCCGATGCTGTGGAGGCTGCTCGTCTGCCAGCTTCTGGAACTACATCTCTGTGCTTCTAAAAGGACCCGACTAAAGTAGAACTTCTCTGATATTTCTTCACTTGCCAGTGATTTAATATAAATCTCCCAAAGACATTAAATACATCCAACAGATACTTACCGAGTGCTTCCTGTGTGCCAGGCACGTTAGGTGCTACGCTGTCTGTGAAGAGGGCAGAGTCGACCTTTCCTCGTCGGTTTATGTGTAGTTATCGCTCAGATAATAGGTAACTAAATTAATAAGTAGTGTGATTTCAGAGAGCGTCGGTGCAATAAGGAGATAAAATGGGACACAAGGATAGAGAACAACTGGGGTGCTGCTAGGGACAGCCTCTCTAAGACTGGGAGCTGGGTGATGAAAGTACCCGGCCCCGAGAAGTTGCCAGAGCGAGCACACAGCAGACACAGCTCCCGAGACAGGACAGGCTGACGTACTGGAGAGACAGAGGGAGGACACTGTGGCCTGAGCGCATGAGGCCGGGGAGGAGGGGCTGGGTTACCCCCTCCGGTTGCGCACCTCAGCAGGGCCCAGGTCCTCGTGGTCTCCGTGGGTGTTTAGGAGCTGTTCTCTGTCTCAGCCCCTCCCCTCCCCTGTTTTCGTCCTGCACTGCCCTGCTCAGTCTCCCTGCCTGGTGTTTGGGGCCTCCCGCAGCTGACCTTTCTGACCTCACCTTGGATCCTTCCCCCAGCCAGCCAGGCCTGCCCATATCCCTGACAACCCGGCCTTTTCCCATTCTGCCTCTTTTGTTTTCTTTTCTTGGAATATCTTCTTGTCATTTCCCCACTCCTTGCCAACTTTCAAGTTCCTCAAACACCCTAGCTGCAATGATTTCTCCCTTTTCTAAGTACAGAATTTATATTCATCCTAGGCATTTTCTGTTTGCTGCCATCTTTTCACATGGCCAGGTCTTAGCCTTTACCAAGACTAAGCCCATTAAGGTGTTGTATTCCTCTCCCCCCGACCTTGACTAGTGTTTTATGAATTGCAAATATTCAAAAAATAAAAAAAAAAAAAGACTGTTAATTGATCAATCCTATATTTTTAAATTTTCAATTATAATGGTAGATTTAAGCCTTGTACTATTTCCACATTAAAAATGCACATCCATGCAAACTTTGCATGTAGTTTTACAAAGTTCATGGACTCCTTCAAGCCCATCCATGGACCCAGGGAGAGTGTTCTTCATTTATAGCACTAGTAAGTCTAAAATTCTGTCCAGCTGATAACAGGATTTGTAAACAAGGTATACTTGAGCCCTTTTCCTAAACCAAATACCTCTGTGGCTTCTTAAGAGTTACTTTCTCCAGCATGCATTCGTGAGGCCCTGCAGGAGCAAAGGAGGAGTCAGTAAAAGATGTTTTGGCCATGATATATATATATGTATTTTTTACGCCTACAGCACCTGATCTTCCTAGGTGGTCTCCCATCCACGTACTAAGCAGGCCTGACCCTGGTTAGCTTCCGAGATCAGACAGGATCGGGCTTGTTCAGCGTGGTATGGCTGTAGACTGGGCCATGATATTTTTATTTGCTCATCCCAAGCTTGTTCCCATCGGCCATGGTTGCCACCATGGAAGCCAATTCAATTTATAAAACTATTTGCCTTCATTTGTAGCAGTTTTACTTTGCGTGATTCTGATTTTTTTTTTTTTTTGGTTAACCTGTTACTCCTGTGTCCTTTATTATGAGTTACCCCAAATCTCTTTTTGGAAAGGATTTAAATAAGTAAAACACTTGGACTGATTTGTCATTCTTATTGCCCAGATACTTCACTGTTTTCCATTTGAGGACTTGGCCTGTGAATTTTTTCCTTTTCCCTCTAGGCCATTGTTGTATTACTGATCTTTTAGACCTGGGTTGGGGCTGGTTCTTAGTGGCTCCAATAATTGGAGAAGCTGATACACTGCCTTGGGGATTGTTAGGTCATATTTACTGGAAATAAAACCAAGAGGATACTAGAGCAGCTCTTGCCAAAGTGTTTGCTATGGAATACTAGTGCTTCTTGAGAGATGTGAGGAAAGCATTCTTTGTACAAATGAGTTTGGGAAATGGTACATTAAACAAAAGTAAATAAAGTTTGTGTTGAATTTCTCCAATATGCATCACTAATCTCAAAGCAAAATAGAGTATACAACTTTCCCCAAATTATTTAACCTCAGAATCATTATTTTAGAATACCTGCTTGCCTACTTGCATGAGACAGTTTGAGAACTGCTGTATTAGACACAGAGTGCTTATATATATATATATTATGTATGAGTAAATATTGATTTTTATACTTATTGTAATCCTATATAGAGAAGCCATTTCTTCAGTCATGTTGTAAAAGGGTAATATTCATACTTTGCCCTCAGAATAAGATTTTTATATTGTGCACGTATAGATTTGTCAAGTCTAGATTTATATTAGTACGTTTCTTGTTCATTGGTTCTGTATAATCTAAACTTCCAGGCAAATGGTTATTTCTTAGGCAAATCCTCTTTTTTCTGCTCTTGAATACAGTACTGTCTTGTATCTATAGCATGGAGTCAGAAACGCTTGGTTCATTCATTTCCCAAACTCTGAGTGCCCTTGTCAATGCACCACGCTCAGCTATACATAGTGTGTGATAGGCATCTCTAGGAGACAGTGGGAGCTCAAATGAGATTTCAGGAGAGATTCTGGAGGATGTGACACTTGAGGTAAACTTCAGTGATGGGTGGTGTGCAACAGTCCAACAGTGGGTGAGAAAATGGATCCTGCAGGCTGAGGAAGCAGTGGGGGCATCTTGTTGTGATCGGGGACCTGTAAGGAGTTCATCGTGGCTGGGGTTTAGGTGAGAAAGAGAAGGCAAAGGAGAGAGGCAGGAGGTAGGGCCACTCGTGAAGCATCGCACCTGCCCTGCTGAGCGGCGTGGACTTTATTTTGGAAGGTGAGGGGATGGCTTGATAGATATGCATTTTAGGAAGATCACGCTGAGAGCTATGTAGACTGTAGACCTATATCTGTCCATAATTATATCGTTTGAACTTTAGCAGGTCATTCCACATCACTTTTTAAGTATGTCTTTTCTATTCCTGAGGAGAGAGAATTAATTTTAAAAGTTTTGAACTCTTCTGATAAAGATTCTATTTGACTTTTAAGCATTGATGTAATTCTTTATATTATTTTTATTTTTTTCTAGAGAAGAGGAGGTATCTTGCAGTGGGCCACTGTCCCAAAAGCAAGCAGAATTTTTTCTTTCTCAACAGGTATGTTAACTCCGTAATTTATCGTGAACTTTCTTTTTAATCCTATGACATTGTATGTCATGACATATGCCTGTTATGATGGTTTATTTTTTAAACCCATTTAGTAGGTTTATTGGCAAATCTGTATTGTCCCTTACTCTTGGTCTTCTTTTCTTCACTAATAATGCAGATGTTGCTATGTGTCCCTTCCTATTTTGTGAGTGATTTTATTTTTCTATTAAAGTTATAATGCAGGTTTATTTAGTAATGGTGTGCAACTAACAACAGCCTAAAACATATGATTTAGAAAACTTACTTCCCTTTCTCCAATATTTTATTATTTTATTAAGGACATTTCCAAACAGAAAGAAAAGTTGAAAAGCTTTGTACAGTGAATACCCGTGTGCCCATCACCTACAGTCTACAATTAATATTGCTCTGTTTATCACGTGTCTACCTCTCCTCTATCCAGCCACCATTTCTTTTCTTTTTTTTGATGCATTTTAAGTTGCGGACATCAGTACGCTTTATCCCAAACATTTTTTTTTTAATAAATGTATTTATTTAAATTAGTTTCAAGTATATAGCACATTGGTTAGACATCTATAATGTTCATAAAATGATCCCCCCAGTTGCTCCCTCCCTCCCCTGGCCCTCCACTTAGCCATCATATTAATGCCAACTGCATTCCTTCTTCCATGCTCCCCATGCTCAACTATCAACTACTTATTTGTACTTCTTTAATCCTTTACCCCAGCTTCCCAACCCCCTTTCCCTCTGTCCGTCACCAAATTGCCTACCATATTTGTGAGTCTGTTTTTGATTAGTTTGTTCTTTTGTTCCTTAGATACCACATATGAGTGAAATAATATGGTATCAATTTTTCTCTGACTTATTTCACTCAGCATAATAACCTCTAGGTCCATCCATTTCATTGCAAATGATAGGATTTCATTTTTTTTAATGGCTGAGTAATATTCCATTGTATATATGAACCATAATTCTTTATCCAGTCATCTGTTGATGGGCATTTAGGTTCCTTCCACATCTTGGCTATTGTAAATTGTGCAGCCATGAATATTGGAGTGCATAGATTTTTATGAATTATTGTTTTGGTTTTCTTTGGATAGATACCTAGAAGTGCAATTGCTGGGTCTAAAGGTATATCCATTTTTAATCTTTTGAGGAACTTCCATACTGTTTTCCATAGCGGCTGTACTACTTTGCTATTCCACCAACAATGTATGAAGTTTCTCTTATCTCCGCATCCTCACCAACACTGTTTTTTGATTTATTGATGATAGCCATTCTGACAGGTGTGAGGTGATGTCTCATTGTGGTTTTAATTTGCATTTCTCTGATGATTAGCAACCTTGAGCATCTTTTCATATGTCTGTTAGCCATCTGTATTTCCTCTTTGGAGAAGTATCTGTTCAAGTCTTTTGCTTATTTTTTAATTAGATTGTTTTTTGTTGTTGTTGAGTTGTATAAGTTCTTTATAAATTTTGGATATTAACCCCTTATCAGATGTATCATTAGCGAATATCTTCTCCCAGTAGGTTGTCTTTTTGTTTTGTTGATGGTTTCCTTTGCTGTACAAAACCTTTTTAATTTGGTGTAGTCCCACCCCAAACATTTTTTTGGTGGTGTTTTTGAGCCATACTTTTTCACTTTCTCAGTAATGTAAGGTGAACATTTTTCTCCTGTTTTCAAGCATAGAATTTTTATTTCTGTGTTCGACTCTCCTATTTTCCCTAATTTTATTCTTAAATTTTTTTCTGCAGAAAGATGTAATGTTTAGATCTAGATAAAAGTGATAGAAACACCCCTACAGGTGAATTTCAAACAGTTTAGAAAAACCTGTCTAGATAATTGATTAACTATAGAGGAGAAAATATGGCTGGATCCTCACCTCATCTTCATTCCTCAGTATATTACAGGTGGATTAAAGGGGGTAAATGTAAATACTTAAAGCTGTAATTAAACTAGATGGAACTACATATTAAGTTTTAACTGATCTCTGGATGGGGAAAGACTTTCTAAACATAAAAGCTGTGGAAGAAACACGTAGGAGAAGATTATTTGATTTTTCAGCATAAAAAATTTAAATGTCTGCATGTCAGAACACGTTTTAACAAAATTAAAAGGCATACAACAAAATGGGGAAAGTATTTGCAGTAAATATGACAAAGGGTTAATATTTTTGTTTTAAGAATCATATTTTCAAAAACTATTTGATGATGAGGTAGTTTGCAATATATTATTAAATGAAAAGAGTAGGAAGTGAAATTATGTATTCTAATTTTGTTAAAAATGGTATGTGTATGTACGTATGTATACACACATGTGTATGTACATGCATATGTACACATAGAAAAAAGATACACTGGAATAAGATTCACTGAAGAATTAATAGTATTATTTCTGGTGGAGGGATTACAGATGATTTTTGTTTTTTATGTGCTTGTTCATATTTTTGGAATCTTCTATAATGACATAATGAATTAAAACGAAATTACTTGCAGAAATTATTACTTATAAAGGAAAAATTTGTCTAGGTAGATGTGAAGTAGTGTCTATAACCCAGTCAAGTACTAATATTTAATTTGGAACTGGTTTCCTACGTATTTTTTATAACTGATGCTGATACAACCTATATGAAGTAAATAACCAGGAGTAGCGAAACTGGGAGCCATGAGGCCCTTTGCGGGCGCTGTGATACACACTGCCTGCCTGAAGGTGCTTTCAGTTTGTGGGTGGGGCCAGACTGGCCCTTTCACTATAGCTTGGTAAGTACTGTAGGAAGGGTTAATGGAGAGGGCTTGTGGGAGCACGTAGGGGCTTATAGGACCTTATATAGGCTACAGAGTGATAGGAGCAGTTCTGTCTAAATTGGTGCCTGAGGGATTAGCCAGGGTTTGCATGGGAGGAGTGTGTGGATGGGGAGTGGTGTCTGGGAGACTTAGTGGTACAGGAAGAGGGAACCATGTTCCTTATGGTCAAGAGGAGAGAGTAGCTGCAGAAAAGAAAATAATGGGGTGATGCTTCTTAGTATAACATTGCCATATGTCCATTGGTCATTTCTTTCTACTGAGTTGTCTGTCATGTTTAAATTTCAGGCTTCTTTGTTAAAGAACGATGAGACCAAAGCCCTCACTCCAGCTTCTTTGCAGAAGGAATTGAACAACTTGTTGAAATTTAACCCTGATTTTGCCGAAGCGGTGAGTCTTTTCCAGAATTTGTTGCTGAGTTGAAAAGGAATGACAAGGCCCCTTCCTGTCGAGTAGCCTTGCAAACAAGGATAGGCCTGTTGGCCCAAGATCTTGGAGAGAAATCCTGTCATGGGCGAGTCAGCAGCCAAGCCTGGGTTGCAGAGCTGTCCCTACCGCCCACCCCTGTGCCGGTAGGGGTTTCTTCAGTCTAACGTGTCCTCTTCTCTCCAATGTTGTGAATTACAGACAGACGATAGAGTAGACAGACTTTTTAAAAAATTGGGCCTAAAAATTCTTTCCTTTCTCTGCGTTTGTCAGTGTGGTTTTTGTTTTGTTTTGTTTTGTTTTTAAGTTCAAATAATACCATTCCTCAATGGATTTTTACCTGGAAAACTTTCTTAACAGTACCTGGATTTGATGTCTGACTTTATCCACAGGTAGAAAAATAACTGTTTTGCTCCCTAGTAACCGGAATCTACCTGTTTGGAGGGAAGTTTAATCCAGTGATTAAACAAAATGAGAATGGTTTCAAAATAAAAAATAATGAACCTAGTAAACTAGTAAAAGTTTCATTGCGTTTGAACTTGGACATTTAGAAAAAATAATTTTATAATTTTTATATGAATTTAGGTTTTAAAATTTTTATTTTTGAACTTGCAGTATTCCTTAATACCTGAGCGAGGTGAGCTTCCCCTCCACCCTCACATATCACCTAGTATAACCAGTAACATAGCACATGTATATTTAGGATAAAACACTGACACAAATTCTAATGAAACTCCTATTTTTCATTTGGGGACTCCCTCTGGGAGGAAACAAACAATTGTATCTTGAACCTGTTTTTCTGTTTTTTTCTGCCTATGGGGAAAAAATGAACCTAAACTGTGACTATCTTGTTAGAAGGGTCGGGAACACACTGGCACGTGTGCAGCCTGGGAACTCTGAGTTAGTCTTACACAAAAGGAAGTGGCACGTTTACAATGTGTGGATTGCTTCTTGTTTTAGCATTATCTCAGCTACTTAAACAACCTCCGGGTCCAAGATGTTTTCAGTTCAACACACAGCCTCCTGCATTATTTCGACCGCCTGATTCTTACTGGAGCCGAAAGCAAAAGTAACGGGGAGGAGGGCTATGGCCGGAGCTTGAGGTACGCCGCCCTGAACCTGGCCGCCCTGCACTGCCGCTTCGGACACTAGTAAGTTCATGGGTTTGTATCCATGCGGAAATTGAAGACATTGACTGTCAAATGTTAATTGGGATGGAGATTTTTGTAAAATTCTGTATTAAAAAGAAGAAGGAGAAGAAAGAGAAGAAGAAAGGAAGGAAGCGGACTGTTTGACCCACACTTGTCAATAACTTCCAAAAGGGAGGCTTTTCCCCTGGACGGAAGTTCACGGGAACCTTCTGCTGAAACAGCCCGCCCCCTGCTGCCGCTGCGCAGCAGTGCCGTCCTCGTCCGGGCCTCCGATCACTTCTAAGAACAGCAGCCGCTGAATGAAAAGGAAATTAGGTCATTAGGCCAGAGAGTCCCAGAAGGACTTTTTGGAGTTAATAATGGGGATGCAAAAGCTATTTTAAGTATTTCAAAAAGCCGAAAGGAAGTTGTTGTGCCTTTACTTGGTAAAAGACTGCACTGGCTTATTAAAAGTCACATGTTTATGCTTTTAGATGGAATTCAGGCAGCTCAGTCAGGTGACACTTGGCTTATGCCATTGCTAAGGTATGCCTATGATTTTAATGAATAAAAATAGGAAAATTGACCAATTATTTGGTAAATAGAGTTAAGTGGAAAAAATCTTTCAAAACATGGAGGGTATTTTGGAAACCACTAAATAATGTGAATAATGAAAAAGGTAAGAAATTACTGATTCAAATAGTCTCCCCATCTCCCGTGGCTTTTTTCCATTTGAGAAGAATGTGGTTTCCGCTGTAGGCATCTTTGAATAGAGACTCGAGGGTGTAGTGATAGAAAAAGAAAGTCCAGAGGTCAAGAATTGAGAGTTCTACCCCTTCCTGTATGGCCCAGACAATACCCAGGAAGTTCTGTTCACTTCTGATTGTCACATTTTAAAAGGGACATTGACAAGCTAGTCTTGGAGGCATTTAGAGCCATACCATATAAACTATGGGAAGGTTGGGAGACTGTTTAGCTTTAAGAAAAATGATTTAGCTAAGCACATGTCTGACATCTTCATGTACTAAAAGGCTGTGTGAAAAGGGCTTAGATTAAGTTCGTGACCACTAGGAGATCGGTGAGAGGTGGTCAGTGCAAGTGAAAGGACAGAATATTCCCCGTCCTTATAAGGACGCAGTTTCCGCGGCACAATCCTTTGAGAATGGTGCTAGTGCCGTTCCGAAGCTTAGACCAGGGACGTCATTAAGGCCGCTGAGGCATCAGGTCTGTAGATGCGCCCGATCGCATTCCAGGCTGCTGCAAACTCCGTGACTTTGTGAGATCTGATACTGTCTTTTAATAATCAACTTCTTTTTGTCTGCCTAGCTTTACTAACCTCTTAATCAGAGCCTTTCCTCTTTGTGTGTACTCGTGATAAACAGCAACACCATTTGTAATACTTACCAGTGACCTATTTAGTGTTCAAAACAGCTTCCCCTGGGGTTTGGAAATTTGTATACAGTTACTTGTATCTGTATTTGTTACAGATATAAGTAACCTGTTGATGTACAGAATTTCTTTATTTTTACAGTATTATCAATGGATAGGCAGCTAACTGCATGGAATTTCATTAGTAACTAATTTCTGATTTATTCAGGTCTAGTCTTTGTTTCTTGTCTTGGGACCATGGTCCTGCCTAACTCTTTGTCACTAGCTAATAGGATTGTGGTGATTTCTTGAAAAATCTTTAGAGTTTATTGAGCATCTACTGTGTACTAGACACTGTTGTAGGCGCGGGGAATATAATAGTGAGAACAGAGGAAAAAGCCCCTGTTTTCATGGAGTTTACAGTGCGAGGGATAAAGAAGATAGCGCTAAACATATATCAAGTCGTAGTAGATCAGGATGAGGGTTGGAGAGTGATGACGGAGGTGCCCTCGATTTCATGAGGAACACTCTTCCTCCAGGTATCCGCACAGGTCTCTCACTTCCGCAGTCTGCCCTCCCTGACCTCTGAGATTTAAAGAAATTGAGGGAGTGAGTAATCTGTCAGCTGGAACAGCAAGTGCAAAGGCCCTGAGGCAGTAGTTTAGTTCTTGTCTGAGGAGGAGCAAGTGGTATGGTTAGAGTGCTCTAAGTAAGGGGGAAATAGAAGAAGATAAAGGCATAGAGGTTGCAGGGGTCAGGGCATTTAGGGTCCTATAGGCCCAGTTTGGACTTTGGCTTTTACCGTGAATGATATAGGAAGCCGTTGTTTAGAGGCAACAGACCTTTCTGCTCTGGCATTTTGAAAACAGTAGATAGCCAGTGCATTTCAGGTATTATAAGCATTTTGTTTCTTTCCCTGTTGCTGAAAATTTTTATCAGAGGTGTTTCTACTTAGCAGCAGTGGAAAACCATAAGGTTCTTTGAGGATTTGCCTGACCCGAAGTTTCTGTGTTGGTAATCTACCTTTTCTTCCTACCTGGGAAAAGTAGTCTCTCTTTAGTCCTGTTTTAGCATGCAGTTCTCCCAAAAGCCTTTTTTTCTAACATATCATTTGTCTGGTTTTCATTATGTAAATAAGTGGTACCCATAGCATTTATTTTGAGATCCTCAGTGACCCAGCATTGGTAGGACTTCTCTTCTGTGACTTGCCCCTGGGAAATGCGAAGTTTAAGACATTACTCATGTTCTCTACAGATTTATAAACTAGTTAAAAAATAAAATTAGCACAGGTTAAATGAAGAAGGTGATACACAGTAGTATTTAATTACACATTACAGAGTGGGGTACGGCTAGCATTTCCATGGGAATTCTCAGAAGTGAGAGTTCAGTGGAGCCAAGAATATTTGGCTGAATTTCCACTGCAGTTGAGAAGTTGGGAGAGACATCCCAGATGGAGGGGAACCACATGAGCAGAAAAAAAAAAATTTACAAGTGGATAATCCTCAAAATCCTTTTAAAAACTAGTTTTGAAAAAATTATAAAAGTATCAAATGCCATGGTAAAAAAAAAATTCGAATAATGCAGAAGAGAATGCAATGAAAAGTAAAACACTGTTTTCTTCCTTGCCCTTCCCCTCAGCCATAGACCGCTAAAATAAAACTCTTAGGAGTGGAGATCAGGTAAAGCTGATCCTCGATGCCCCTTTTGGTAGAAATCCACCTTAGAGGAGCATGTTCTGTATTTCCTCTGTTAATGTTTCTTGCTGCTGGGGGAGGGGAGTACCCGTGAGGGAATAAGCCCATAGTTACAGCTTCCAACCCAAAGGCCTGTACTCAGATAAAGTACAGCACAGATGACGTCCTGCTACCGTTTGTTACTTGTGCATGTTTGTGATTGTTAATGAGATGAATGTTCGTTCTGTCATCAGTCAACAGGCAGAGCTTGCCCTGCAGGAGGCGATTAGGATTGCCCAGGAGTCCAACGATCACGTGTGTCTCCAGCATTGCTTGGTGAGGCCACCCCTGCCTTGGGGGTTCTGTGCATGAGTGAGGTGGCCTTCGGAAGGCCCTGTTCAAATTGGGTTGTTTTGTAGTTGGAGCAAAGGTCCTTCGCAGTGACGGGAAACTAGTCGCAGTAATTCAGGAAAGGCAGCCCATATTTATTTATCTCTCAATTTATGATATCTCTTTTGCTTTGGTGGTATTTCTTATCTACAAATTTTAGTACAACTTGCCATGGGAAACTATCACATTACACGTCAGCATTAACAAAAGGTCTGTACAACACCTCGTAGCTGGATGCGATGTAATCCTGTAAAAGCATAATACCCAAGTGCAAGTAGAACACAGAATTCATTTAACAATCACCTGAGAATCTCACTCTCTCAATAAAAGGCCATATGGGGGTTTCATGCTTTTTTCTGGAACATTTGCCACTCACTGCTATCAGAGGAGATCAGTGACTGGGTTATTTGTCTTGGGAGTTTTCATGCATTTGATAGGTTTCATTTAGAGCCATAATTCATGAAAGAGTGTGTGAGAGGATTTATTTTGTCCTTAGTTAATTCTTTCTCACAACCAGGCTGATATTTTAATAGAACATTAACCATTATCATGGTTAGGATATATTCTGATGATTTCTCTTACCAGAGCTGGCTTTATGTGCTGGGGCAGAAGAGATCCGATAGCTACGTTCTGCTAGAGCATTCTGTGAAGAAAGCAGTGCATTTTGGGTTACCGGTAAGGCTCATTTTCCTATGACATTGTTTAAATAAATGGTGTGGTTTTATTCTTGGTAGTTTCATATGACCTTAATTATTAATTAAACCACTAAATTCTCTTTGATTGGTTTCTCACTGCTCCCTTTATCCTAATAACATCTGTGAAAGTTCCATTTATCAATTTGATGAGGCTTTTTTTTTTTAGTTTATTGATCAACATTAATTTCCACATATTTACTTGGAAAATTTTTAGAAAAGGATTATTTTTAAACCGGGGATTGGCAAACTCTCCAGCCCTTGGGCCACACTGACTCATGTCCTGCTTATGTATGGCCCTCAAGCTAAGAATGGGTTGTACATTTTTAAACAGTTGGGGGAAAAAACAGCAAAGAAGAATATGCTACAGAGACCAAATGTGGTCTGCAAAACCTAAATTATTTACTGTCTTTTCCTTTATAGAACGAGTTTGCTGATCCTGTTTTAACAATAAAGCCAGCAACTAGTAAACCAGATAGTCAAATTTGTCTTTTCTCATTTTGAGTGACAGGGGAGGACCTGAATTATAATTCAGTTTTCAGTGACAAATACTGAGGGACATTGAAAGGGCATAGTCTGCCCACATGAAATCATAATGGCTGTTAGAATCTAGATTGCCATTGCACAAAGAACCTTATTTCCTCTCAAAAACATCTGCTGAAAATGGACCCTGGGCAGTGGGACTGCTTACGCATCTGTTTGCAGCAAATTCCAGTAAAATCGAAAGTAATTGTGTGTGTGTAATAATTTAAAGTATATGCTTTTCAAATCTGTAAATTGTCCATTTGACTCATTTCTGGGAAAGTTATATGTACAGAATTGATGCTAATGACAAAAGTAAGTGGCTCCATAAAATAAATGATAGACTTCTTAATTACAATTTGTGTTTTGGATTTGACAAAATCCTTTTTTAGTTGAGCTTTCATTGTTGAAAATTATACTAAAAGTTAATGAAAAGATAATTTTGCTCACGACGGGCATCCTTTCTTAATCCCCTGCTGCATCATGTGCCCGCACCGTCTGACATACTAATTCATTTTAATCCTCACAACAGTTCTTTATGATAGGTTTGATGCCTGTTTTGAAGGTGAGGAAGCTAGGTTTGGCTAAGCACCATGTGGCTGGCTGCAGGTCACATAGTAAGTGGCAGAGGCGCTGTTTAAGCTTAGGTCCATTTAATGCCAAAGCCCCAGCGATTCCCAGTGAACCAAGAGCCTGTCTTCCAGCCTGCTTTTCAGGAACACAGCTCCCGTGGGTCAGGTCAGGCTGTAGGTACTTTCTTTTTAAGTAGTGCCATCACTGTGTATATGCTAACATGTGAAATACGGCAAATTTCTGAAGAAAAAAACATGTTCTGTCATGTAACCTCTATCTTGGGTGTATCTGCCCCTCAGTACCTCGCCTCCCTGGGGATACAGTCCCTCGTTCAGCAGAGGGCTTTTGCTGGGAAGACGGCGAACAAGCTGATGGATGCGCTGAAGGACTCCGACCTCCTGCACTGGAAACACAGCCTGTCGGAGCTCATCGACATCAGCATCGCACAGAAAACAGCCATCTGGAGGCTCTATGGCCGCAGGTGGGTCTTCAGGGGGAAGGTCAAGGCTGTGGGGGCATGACTTCTTTTGCAGACAAGCATTGGCTAGCAAATGGGTTCTGTGAAGGACCGGTCAGGTCTTTGACGGAAGTCGTTCGTGCAGGGGAGTAAAGACAGTGCTTTATATTTTCAAAGCATTTTGTACTTTGCACAGACCTTGCAGTTTTTCCCAGGCCCATTCTTATTTATGCCTCCCAATGGCTCTGAGGTGACTGGTGGGTGATCTCCATTCTAGGATGCATAAACCAAGGTTCACACATCTGACCTGCCCAAGATCATAAGTGTAGTTAATAAATGACAGAGCCAGGACCCCAAGCACCGCCCCCTTGCTCTGTGAGACAGGAACCTCCTCCTGTTCACAGGAGGCGTGGGCCAGGGTCCCTCAAGGTGAGCATCCCCTGAACCCCAAACTGTTATGTAGAGAAAAAGGCGTCCTCGGAATAGCTCCAGCCTTGGGTTTCATCTTCATTTGGCCTCCTTCGGCTTGGAATAAGCTTCCGAACCGGATTTTTCACCCCGGAGCCCTGCCTCCACCTCACCGCTCACCTAGGCAATCTTCCGTTTCCAGGATTTCAGTAAGGAGAGAAGGGGCGCACTTTACCAGTCTCGTTTCTGTAGTTGCGATCACTTTTTGGCGCCGCGTGTGGTCTGAAACAGCTGCAGACACTGGCCCCCGTTTAGATTGCCGGAGCAGCTGGTGCCGGCGCAGCCTCAGGTCTGGGTTTAGCCGTGAAGACTGGCGGACGTGCGCGGACCGCAGGGAGAACCCGAGCCGGCGGGGGGCCCGGAGCTCGGCGCGGCTCACACGGGAAGCTTTCCCCTCGCAGTCACGGCGGGGTGTGGCCGAGGGCCAGCCTGGCCCCGGCTGACGGGTCCCTCCCCCCACCCGCCAGCACCATGGCGCTGCAGCAGGCGCAGATGCTGCTGAGCATGAACAGCCTGGAGGCGGCGAACGCGGGCGCGCAGCAGAACAACACCGAGTCGTTCGCCGTGGCGCTCTGCCACCTCGCCGAGCTGCACGCGGAGCAGGTAGGCCCTTCCTTTTCTCCGGTGCTCCAGAAAAGCACTGGTCGGGTCTCGGACAGGTCTGGGTGGCTGCGGGTGGCGGAGAAGGTGCAGTGGACGGGGTGCGGGGTTCGCAAAGCTTGTTGTACGTGGGACCCCTTTTGGCATGGGTGAAGGGCCTAAGAGGTGAGCTGTCTCCGTGTGTCGATGGGAAGGAGTGTGACGTTTCAGGCGGCAGAGCCGTGGGTATTTACACGAGAGCCGGAGCGTGATTCAGGGATTGTTAGAACGGTGACAGCACAAGGCCCGTGCCAGGCCCTGCACTGGGATTTTCACACGGGTCGTCTTACTGAATGAATCCTTATAAAGAGCCCCTGAGGTCAGCTTTATTATTATTCCTATTTCACAGAACAAGAAACTGAGATCCAGGGAGCAAAGTCCTGTACCCACAACTGGCACCGGTCAGTCAGGTCTCCAACCCAAGTCTGAGGACAGTGGGAACTGGGCATAACCTTGACTTAGCCCAAGTCACTTGATGTGGTTCTCTCGACAGGGAATTGAGGGCAGGTCTCGTGCTTCTCTGGGCTGTCTCTCCCTCTCAGGAAAGAGGTCAGGGAAACCTCTTCTCTAAGCCCCCTGCTGCAGTAGACACTGCCCGGCTGTAAGGAGCTTCCTAGGTCGCACTGTTTTTCTCCATCTTTGTGGTGACCTTTGTTGCTAGGTTGCATCAGGTATTTCCTCATCTGCAGCCTGAAGGTCTTTGGGGCTCCACCCCTCTCAGAAGCCTTTCCTGTGTCTCAGCACTTTGCAGTCCTTTGGGTAGCTGTGTAAACTGAGTGGGTGGGTGGGCTCTGGGGGGCTTCCCAGCCACCTTCATCAGCACTTTCCTCCTGTACCTGGATCGCCTCGCTCCAGCTGTCTGACCTCAGAACAGCAGGCCAGCGTTCTCGCTGAGTGCTGTCCTCCAGGGCTTGCATGTTCATCAGCTCATCAGCTTCTTGGTTTTTTCCCCTCCTAGCGGCACTGGAATTTCTTTCGCATCCTTCTTTTCCTCTCTGGGTGCCACGTGGAGCATTTGGTAACAGATGAGTCAGTGAACCTTCAGTCAGGTATTTGGTGTGACCCCCATGCGACTATTTTTCCCCAACAGCTTTATTGAGATATAGTTCATATGCCATACTGTTCACCCATTTGAAGTATCCCCGTGTGACTTCTTGAAGTTGAATTCTCTCCACTGACCTGAACCTTAAATAGTGGAGTGACTTCCCTTCAGTTTCTTTGTATGGTAGAAATGACTTTTTTTTCTACTGTAATGGAAAAACTCCTGGACAGAAATCTTGTTCTGGCTAAATTCTTTAGCCTTGAAACTTTCTCTAAGGCCTATTGTTAGCATTCCGTGATTTTTTCCTGGGGGTAAAACCTTGAAAAGTAACCGTGCTCTTTGAATCTACATTACTATTTCTTGTCTTCATCCCCCTTTCATCTCTGGGCTTATGTGAGGGACCCACTGGTCCATCGTCGTCTGGCTCCGGTGGCCAGGATGTGTCAGCGAAGCCTTCAGTTGCAGAAGAAGATAGTGACTCTTTTATTTCAGTTCTCTCTCTTCCTCCCTTTCCTAAACCTGCCTTAGAAAGACCTCTCTAATGTTAAAACATCAGCCATGCAGGTATACCCACTGGGCTGATGACTGTCACATTTTTAATTACACAGGTTAGACTGGCACCCGTGAAATTAAGTTTGGCCAACTGTGGAAAAGGCTGCTTTATCATGAGTCTCCATTTGCTCTTTTATTTCCTTTGTGTGTGTTTCCAATTGTGTTGTGAAATTGATCTCTAAATAAATTAGATGTTGCCCTTAGGGTATGGCAGTGACTGGGGCTTGGGTAGGCCTATGAAGAAGCTATGGGCTCTGAACTGCAATTTTCAAGCTTCCTCCTGTAACCCAAAGGCTAGAGGAAGTACAGCCCCCTTTGCTCTTTCTGCATAATTCTGATTCCTCCTGAATCATTCCTCTCTCCTAGCCTCAGGGATGGCAGGCCTCAGTGGGAACATACAGTATGAGCACTGTTCTCTCTGCTCAGCCTAAATGTTTGACAGCAACTCATCTAAATCCACACACCCAACTCCCAATGGCAGTCATGAAAATAATTGGCAAGACCAGCCAGTTAAAATCACAAGAATAAAGAGATTAATCACAAGAATAAAGAGATTAATGATCTTTTACTGTAATTCAATGTAATTTCCATTTTAAAGAACAGTTCACTTGCAGCCTGAGCTTCTGTATGGACAGAAGATGCATTACCTGATTAAAGATTAAGACAAATTGAACAGCTTTTGGAGTCAATAAGGTGAACATAAATTTCCCAACAATATATTTTTAAAAGAAATAAACATGCATTCACAGAAAAAGCATAAATGACCAAACAAAAAATGAAAAATTTTAAATTAGGTCATTAAAAAAATTCACGTTAATACAGTGAAATACTAATTTCACCAGTTAAATAGGCAGAGATGCTTAAGGATCAGGGAAGGAGAGAGGCACAGAGTGCTAGTGTGAAAGTACTTGCCGCTTTTTTGGAGGGCGATTAGGAACATATGTCAAAGCCGAAAAGTGCCTTTCATTTTGCTCAGCAATTCAACTTCTCAGTTTTTTAGCCTAAGGAGATAATTTGATAAGTATACAGAGAGATATGCACCAAGAGAGTCATTGTAGCAGTTTTTAAAATAGAAAAAATGGGAAACAACCAAAATATCCCAAACTAGGAGATTATTTTGGTATACCATAATCTCTTTACCTAATATTTTGATGCCATAGATTTGTATTTATTGATACTGGAAAGATTCATTCATTGAAAAATTACCGAGTACCTACTAAATTGCTATAGGCAATTTATAAAAATGTTATCTATATCCATTTTTTGAATATTTGTGTTTTATATTTATGTTTGTAAGTCTAGAAAGATATGTATTAAAACATTAACTATGATTTTGTTTGATGGAATTAAAAATAATTTGTCTTTTTCTTGTTTACATATATTTTATAAGTTTTTTTCTAGAGAGAAGATGAATCAAATGTATAATTTAACAAATAAAATATATTGGAGCCTAAAATATGGCCCTTTGAGATTTGACAGTCTCTGCCTAGTGGCTTCCAGGGTACTGCACCAAGAACAGGTGACCCATGTCTGCATCCGCATCCTGGGCGCAGTGTGGCAAGTGTGGTGTCAACACAGGTGTGCTCATCTTGTCCTGTCTTTCTGTTTAGGGCTGTTTCGCTGCAGCTTCAGAAGTGTTAAAACACCTGAAGGAACGATTCCCACCTAACAGTCAGCATGCCCAGGTAACCTGTCTTTTGCATGGCATTGGATTTATTTCTGAAAAGATTGTTTTTACTATGTGGTTGTCAAAGTGGGATATCTTAGAGTCGCCCCTTGGTTTCTCGTGTCTTGGTCCCTTTCTGTGACATCTGTGCGTCGAGGTGACCATAGCTACTCAGGAGACTCTGTAAGTTCTCTTCTAGAAGGCTGAGAAATAAGCTCTGAGAAAAGATTTAAAGTCAGATACTTTTTTTCTCCTGTCTCCATATATGGTTTTAAGTTAGTATTCTTTATATCTCTAACTGTATGGGAGTAAGAAAAGAAATCATCAGTGTCCTTCCGATAACTTGAGAATTAAGTTTGAGTTAGGTTATTTTGTCTCACGCTTTGCATCTCTAATCTATCCCTCCCAGAACTGAGTGACCTTTTGGGAAGATGCTGCGCTCAGAGGGAATGAACGCTATAAAGCAGTTCGAGGCCCTCAGTTCCTTATTGCACCGACTTTTTACCTCTGACGGTGCTGAGAAAACTGTTACAAGGGGCCTATTTCTCTTCCCTCCCTTAACAAATTTCATCTTCAGTGTGTTAGGGAATCTGAAATCAAAATAGGCCTCAGCCTGGGATTTCCTCCCCTGGTCCCTGGGGCTGCCGTTCACGTGGGCTATTGGCTCCGCATCATCAGATACGGCGTGAGTGCCCTTCTGCAGGCAAGCTGTGCTGGGCTCTGAATTCAGAACACGTGAAGGGAAAGGCGGTGAGCAGACATGATGCCAGATAGCACCCGAGGGTGAAGTGTGGTTCTGTGGTAGCGCTAACACGATGGAACAGTTTTTGTTACCTAACGTTCTAGCCATTTTTTAAGAAGGTGCACAGTAAAATAAATACAATTTAATTCACAGTTTATAGACAAAACCTGTATGACTGATAAATATATAACAAGATGCTCAACCTAACTAGGGGTCAGAGATTTACAAATTAAAACAATAATGAGATAATTCATACCCATCAGATTGGCCAAAAGTAAATTACTGACCTTACCATTTATTGGTGAGTGTGTGGAACAACGAGTAATGTCATACTCCTGGTGCGGGGTGTAAACTGGCACAACCCATTAGAACAAACGGGCACTATATTCAAGTGAAGTGCATGTGTCCTACAACCCAGCATTTCCACTGCCCTCTGTACCTGACATAAACCTGCACAGCAGGAGTGCACAGAAATGTTTATTCCAATATTTTTCAGAAGAGTGAAAAATCGGTACTGCTGAAATACCTATCAACACAAGAATAAATAAGTGATCGCATATTTATATTGAAAACTATCAGTGAAAAGGAACGAACTAGAACTTATTATATTAATATGTGTAAGTCTCCCAAAATAGTGTTGAGCTTAAAAGTGGGTTGTCAAAGGATGCATACAGTATGATGCTTTTTATACAAAGTTTAAAACCATACAAGATCGTACTGTCTCGTGTTTAAGGATAATTGTATGTGTTATAAAAATATGAAAATGTGAATGGAATGGTATCAAAATCAAATCAAGTGCTTACTTTGGAAAGAGGGGAATGGAATTTATAAAGGATTGCAATAGTATGTAATAGTAGCTGAAGCAAGTAAATCAGAATGTTGTAATTTGACAAAGTTGATGATTGGCACACGTGTTTGTTATTTTATTCTTAGTGCTTTTTCACATACTTGAAATATTTTAGAATATTTTTTAAATCCTCCCCAAAAAGATGTATGTAAATTGTAAGGATATTTGCTAAGCAAGCCAAAATACTCTTTTTCTCTGTTGAATAATGAGGTGAACACTTACCATTTTGTCCCTAATTGTATTTTTTTTCTTATTAGTTATGGATGCTATGTGATCAAAAAATACAGTTTGACAGAGCAATGCATGATGGCAAATATCATTTGGCTGATTCACTTGTTACAGGAATCACAGCTCTTAATAGCATAGAAGGTGTATATAGGTAAGAAACTTGGAAAACTCCAACCCAGAATGAATTACTTCTCAAATGGCTTTATTCTTATTTGTTTTGTGAAAATTAACTTATTAGCTTTAGGTTAGGGAAAAACTTTATTCTATTTATTAGGTATTTATTACAGGAAATGAGAAAATACAGATAAGCAAAATGGAGAAAATAAGTACCGCTCAGAGATAATCACTAACATTCTGATATCTATAGTTCCAGACTTTAGTCTTGTGCGGTGTGTGTGTACACATATGTGCTTACACACACACACACACACACTTTTTTTCCCCTCTTTTAACAAAAATTATATTAGGCACAGCTCTTCCATTTAGGGGGTCTAATTACAGCCTAATTGAGGAAATGGGGACTGTAACCCTGAAAGTGCCTGTATTCATAACCCTTGCAAACATCAGCGTAACCACTTCTGTTTATTTGTTTCTGATTCAGAAAGGCAGTTGTACTACAAGCTCAGAACCAAATGTCAGAGGCACACAAGCTTTTACAAAAATTGTTGATTCATTGCCAGAAAATCAGGAACACGGAAATGGTGATCAGGTAAGAAAGGGCTCCCGTGCCCCTCGTCGGTGGCGCTTTGTGGTGGATGCCGTCATCCCATGTCTTCCTCCTCGCGGCCAGCGTCCTGCTGTCCGTGGCAGAGCTGTACTGGCAGTCTTCCTCCCCCACCATCGCGCTGCCCGTGCTGCTGCAGGCCCTGGCCCTCTCCAAGGAGTACCGGCTACAGTACTTGGCCTCCGAAACAGTGCTGAACTTGGCCTTTGCCCAGGTAAGCTGATTTCTGTTTTTATAGCACATATTTGTACTCAAGAACTGGCAAGTCTGTTACTACTTTTTGGTTCTGAAAAGGATAATAATGAGCTTTCACTTCTTAACCTTGAAGTCTAGAGAATGTAGTCTCCGTGGCAAGCCCCCCATGGAAGTCTGGAGTTGTGAACTTGGCTGCAGGCTGTCACCTCCCAATGGCACTGGCTTCACCGAGCCATGTATTTATTTAGTGAAGGGAACTCGCCTCTTCATTGAGGACACTTGCGCTGTATTAATGATTAGCTGGCCCAGAGCTATGCCTGATTTAACAAGGGGCTGAGTAGAATAAAGAAATGAGGAAGTCACATGTTCATTAAAAGGTTTTGGAAATTAAGCTGTTTTATGTTTGTTTCTATCTCCGTCTGTAGAATGGTAAGGCCACAAGAGAAGGGACTCTTGGTTTTTTCCTGCTGTATCCTATTGTACCTAGAAGAACATGCATATAGTAGCCTTTTAAAAAATATTTATTAAGTAAATGAATTTCGAACTCACTGAAGGAATTTACTAAAGCAAAGATTCCTCAAACTAACTGTGCATTAGAATTATTGGGAAGTTTTAAAAATATCTGTATACTTGCCCTTGCCTTGAACTGACTGTCAGAACTCGAGGGGGTGGCCTGGGCACCTGTTTTCCTGAGCAGTTTTTCCAACAATTCTTATTTTTTTCTTTTTTCTTTTCTTTTTCTTTTTTCTCTTTATTTTTTAAAAATTTTTTAGGCGAGGCAACCCTTGCTTGACCTCACAGATTGCAAGGACCTTGTCAGCTTACAGTCCCTTATTTTTTATTTTTTTATTTTTTAACACCTACAGTACCTGGTCTTCCTAGGTGGTCTCCCATCCAAGTACTAACCAGACCTGACCCTGCTTAGCTTCCAAGATCAGATGAGATTGAGCTTGTTCAGGGTAGCATGGCTATAGACTTTTTTCCTCAATTAACATAAAATTTATGTAACATAAAACTCACCATTTTAACCATTTTAAAGTATACAATTCCGTGAATTTTAGAATATCTATGTTATATCTATATATGGATATATACTAATATCTATATAGATTTCTAATATCTACCTATATAGGATATTTTAGAATATCTATAGTGTTTTGCAACCGTTACACTAATTCCAGAATATTTTTATCACAACATACCCATTAAGCAGTCACTCCCCATTTTCCCTCCTTTTCAGCCCCTGGCAACCACTCATCTACTTTCTATCCCTGTGAGTTTGCCTATTCTGTATATTTCATGTAATGGAATCATACGATATCTGGCCTTTTGTGTATGGCTTCTTCACTCGCTGTAATGTATTCAGGGTTCATTCATGTTGTAACATGTCAGTCCTTCATTTTAATGACCGAATAATATTCCATTGGGTATATACACATTGCATTTATCCATTCACTGGTTGATGGACAATTGGGTTGTTGCTACCTGTTATGAATAGCTGTTCTTAACATTCATGTACGAGTTTTTGTGTGGATATCTGTTTTCATTTCTCTTGCATATATTTAGGAGTGGAATTGCTAACATGATTCTGTTTAACTTGATTGATTTTTATATACTGCACTACTGATGCAATCGTGGGATAAACCCCACTTGATCGTGGTGTACGCTCCTTTTAATATGCTGCTGGATTTGGTTTGCTAGTATTTGTTGAGGATTTTTGCTTCTATATTCATAAGTGATATTGGTCTGTAGTTTTCTTTTCTTGTGATAGCTTTACCTGCTTTGATATTAGGGTATCAGTGACCTCACACATACTGACCTCTTCTATTTTTTGAAAAGATTTTGAGAAGGATTGGTGCTGATTCTTTGAACATTTCATAGAATTCACCTGTGAAGCCATCTGGTCCTGGACTTTCCTTTATTGGAAGTTTTTGTTTTTTTTTTTTTTGTTACTGATTCAGTCTCCTGTAGGCTTGTTCAGATTTTCTATTTCTTCTTGAGTCAGTTTTGGTAATTCGTGTCTTTCTAGAAATTTGTTCATGTAACCTAATCTATTGGCATATAATTGTTCGTAGTATTCTCATGTACTCCTTTTTACTGCAATGAGGTTGTTAAGTCCCTGCTTTCAGTCCCGATTTCAGTCACGTGGGTCTTCTGTTTCCTTGGTCAGTCTAGCTTAACAGTTTGTTCATTTTCTTGGTCTCTTCAGAGAACCACCAACTTTTAGTTTCATTGATTCTATTGTTTTTCTAATCCTCTACTGTATTTATCTTCACTCTAATCTTTATTATTTCCTTGCCTCTGTTAGCTTTGGGTTTTCCTTTTTCAAGTTTCTTATGGTAGAAATTTAGTTTACTGATTTGAGATCTTTTTTAATGTATGCCTTTACAGCTTTAAATTTCCTTCACTGCATCCCATAGGTTTTGGTACATTGTTTTTGTTAATCTCAAAATATTTTCTATTTTCTCTCGTGATTTCTTCTTTGATCTAGAAGTTATTTAAGATGTGTTGTTTAATTTCCATATATTTGAATTTTCTGAATTCCCTTCTGTTACTGGTTTCTTATTTCATTCCAAAAAAAAAAAAAAGTGCAGTCAGAGAAGATACATTGTGTGATTTCAGTTTTTATAAATTTATTATTACTTTGTGGCCTAACATAGGATCTGTCCTGGAAGAAGTTCTGTGGGCACTCAAGAGTGTGTGTTATGGTGTTGTTGGGTAGAATGCTCGCTCTGTAGATGACTATTTGGGCTAGTTGGTTTAATGGTGTTCAAGTCTTTTATTTCCTTATCTTCTGTCTAGTTATTCTATCCATTATTGAAAATAAGGTTATTATACTCTCAAACTGTTATTGTTGAACTCTGTTTCTCCCTTCAATCCTGTCCGTTTTTGTTTCATATATGTGAGAGTTGTCTTTGGTGTATATATTTTTCTAATTGTATCTTCTTGATGAATCGACCCTTTTCATAGTATATAACGTCCTTCTTTGTCTCTGGTAACAGTTTCTGACTTAGTCCATTTTGTCTGATATTAGTACAGTCACTCCAGCTCTCTTTTGGTTACTGTTTGCATGGAATATCTTCTGTCCTTTTACTTACAGCCTGTTTGTATCTTTTAATCTTAAAACAAGTCTCTTGTAGATAGCATGTAGTTGGATTATTCTTTTAAATCTATACTGCGAATCTCCGTCTTGATTTTAATTGAAAAGCTTAATCCATTTACATTTAACGTAATTATGGATAAGAAAGGACTTACTCTGTTTTGCTATTTCTTTCTTTATGTCTTAGGTCTTTTTGTTCTTCATTTCCTCCATTACTGCTTTCTTTTGTGTTAAATGGTGTACCATTTTAATTCCTTGTTGTTTCTTTTACTGTATACTTCTGAGAAATTATCTTAGCAGTCCCCCTTCCTCCAGTGGTCCTTCTGCAGCTAGTTGGACCCTTTGGAATCACCAATCTTAAGGATTTCTGTGCTGAATTTTTTTGTAAAGACAAAAATTTCCGTAGTGTGAATAACTATTCCTTACTATGCCTATTGTGATCTGAAATCAGATGTCACATGTTATAGTTTCTAAGGGCGTAGTGCATATTAAATGTAGTGCATATCAGGGGAAACGTAAACGGGACATGCACTTTGGGAGAGGGGAGCTGGCAGGAAGCCCTCCTGGTGGTGGGGGTGGGTGTGAGAATGGGGTGGGCGTGAGGGGTACAGTGCAACGATGTTTCTTTTTCAGCTCATCCTCGGAATCCCAGAACAGGCCTTAAGTCTTCTCCACATGGCCATCGAGCCCATCTTGGCTGATGGAGCTGTCCTAGACAAAGGCCGTGCCATGTTCTTGGTGGCCAAGTGCCAAGTGGCTTCAGCAGCTTCCTATGATCCACTGAAGAAAGCAGAAGGTAGGAAGCCATACCAAGATTGTTAGGTAATACTATTGCAGAAAACTAAAATGTAGAACCCAGAAGAAGAAAAGGCATTAAATTTGGGACAGTATTTAGATTCTGAATATTCACAATTATATGTTAAAGTGTCATGCGGCATGAAAGCGCTTTCACGCACATGCTTGGCAAAAGGGTTGAAGGCAAGTGAGTGGTTATTTTCCCTGTGGAACTAGGCATCAGGCTGGAAATCAGGACTGGAGATTTTTAAAAACTTACTCTAGTGTTTTTTTTATTTTCTTCTCAAAGAGTTGAATATAGAATTGTCTGGTACGTGTTAAATCAATAAAAGTAGATAGCAAGTTTTGAAAACTGTATGTGAAGTGTCGCAGTAAACACGTATGGTGTTTTCCCCACTTTCCATCAGCTGTGGAGGCCGCCATTGAGAACCTCAACGAAGCCAAGAACTATTTTGCAAAGGTGGACTGCAAAGAGCGAATCAGAGACGTCGTTTACTTCCAGGCCAGACTCTACCACACCCTGGGGAGGACCCAGGAGAGGAACCGATGTGCCATGCTGTTCCGGCAGCTGCACCAGGAGCTGCCCTCCCATGGGGTGCCCTTAATCAATCATCTCTAGTGAGAATGCCCATGCTGGCGGAGTGTAAGATTTCGGAGTTGTTTACACTCCCTCTGTCCACATAAATGGTGTATTTAATGTCTGTCTTGTCAATAAACTGCATTCTGATTTGTTTGTCTTATTTTGCTCCTAGAATATACATAATTGTTTTGTTCTCCAATTTCCTTTTGATTGCAAAAAACACCCAACTTTTTGTTAAAAAACAGCTATTAGTTTAAGTGTTAAAGATTATGTTCTTTCTGGGCAAAATTGCCAATACCGTATTAGAAACTGTGCACACTCCGCCATTATATAAATTCGTTTATACACATGCTCAGGTGAGACCCCTTTTGGGCATCAGTAGATCTTTCTGGGGGCTCAGCGCAAGTTCTCTTGAGGCTAGAATTTCCTTCTGAAGCATCCCTGCTTTGTTGGACTGAATGGTGCTTGTGATGGGTCCGTGTGTGCTCGTGAGTGAGTACACGTTGGTCCCTGACAGGAGTTAAAAAAAAGATCTGTTCATGGTTTTTGGACCAGTGACAAAGAGCATATTTCAGTAATTTTCTGGGTGCTAGCTTTCTTGTATCTTCTGCATGTGTATGTGTTTTCTATATTTAACTATATAAATGAGGGATGATGATACCTTTAGCCTAGGAATTCATCGTGAATAAGGTGATTATAAATTAAGAGAGCGCCAGGCTCAGAGGTGTATGAGAGCCAGCACTCAAGTACACAGTGTATAAAATTCACGTATGTCAGCCCTGCAATTAAGCAGAAGCTAGTTATTGCTTAGCTCTTGAACATATCTTTGATTGTTCACGGAAAAATCCCTGTGTTTCAAGTCCAAAACAGCAACAAGGCACCAACCCAATTTGCAACTTCTATCATTGGCTCTTTCACCGTTAAATTTAAACCTGATGGGAAATAATTTATCTCCAAAGCTCTTTGAAACAGTGTAAAACAACTCCCACTCATGAGGGCGCATTTGCTAGCCAAAGACAGCTGCTCTGGAATACAGGAGGTTCAGTGTAAAGTTAGAGACACTAATTGGTATGTTTATGTTTAAGAATCTTTCCTAAAATTTATTTGAAAGGTTATATATGTAGAGTGTAAAAACTGAATATTCTTAAAGCCTATGTAGTAAAAAGTAATTCTACCCAGGAAGTTACCACTATATCAAGTTTTTTTTTTTTTTTTTTTTTTTTTTTATTCCAAGTACATTCTCTTACCTGATATCATTTCTGGTCAATGTATTTAAGTTCCTTCCAATCTAAGTAGTGATCTTAATCACTCTGCCTCAGTATGAGAAGGTCCAAGAGATGAGGCAAGGTGACTCAGCTGACCCCCTCAGGTATAAACATTAAAATACTGAAGACATCAAACCTGGCTATATAATTTATGGAGCCCAGTGTAAAGTGAAAATACAAGGCCTATTGTGAGCAGAGCCTTACACCTGGTGGTAGGCCCTTCTAAGCATAGAGCCCTGTGCAAATGCACAGCTTGCACGCCCGAAGCTGGCCTGCTAACCCTGCCCTCAGCTCACATGTTCACCCAGGCAGGACTGAATCCAAAGCTAACCTAGAGTCTGGCCACCTGCCATCTGTTCTCTGGGGCCCATCTCCTCCAGGAAGGAACAGTGGGTTAAACAGGAAGTTGGAAACGTCAAAGTGGCCCCCAAATTCAGAACTGTCTAGGTTTAGCTAATTGGCTTTTTTCCTGGTGGAGTATTTGGTGGGGGAGGGGAGAGTCAGACTGGTATTATTATGGGTGGTTTAGTGTAGGGGTATAAAAATCGATGATTTGGTTAACCTGGGAAAGCATTTGCTGGGTGAGAAGGGAATTGCAGCTAAATAGCCTGTGGGCATTTGGGTCTATACCAGAGACCTTAGCATGTATCCTCAAAGGGGAGGAGAAGATGTGGTGACCCGAGCCAGTGGCCTGGCACAGTGGGAACCCTACCTGGCAGGTTTGCTTTTGCATTTCCAGCCCTGGGACGGGAACAAATAGCTGAACACAGCGTGCCTTGTAAGTTATTTATGTATATTAACACATTTAATCTTCACTACAATCCTAAGAGGTAGGCAGTAGCATTCATCCCATTGAATGGATGTGGAAACAGGTGGAAGGAGGTTAAGTCCCTCACACCCCCAAGGTCACACAGCTGGGATGTCGCAGAGCTGGGAATCCAACCTAACTGGTACACTCCCCTAGAGGTGCCTGTTCCCAGAGTTTTGAAAAGTACTGTTTTTGTGAACATTCTCTTTCAGTTTGTTGAACACATAATTGATAATATCATTTGGGCATTATCTAGTGCCCAGTACAGGCCAGCCACTGCTAGGTACCGTCACACATACCGTCTCTAATGCTTGTAAGCTAAATGCCTTTTTACAGGTGAACTGATCCCCTGAGATTTGGCCTGCCTCAGCCCCGTCACAAGAAAGGAGCCGTCAGGATTCTGTCCCTGTGTGGTAGGTAGGCTGTCAACCTCCTCTCATCACCAGACTGCCTTTCTGTTCACCTACGTACCTTGAATATTTCTATTGGTTCAGAGTGTTTTTAATCTTGTCCTGATGTTTTGGGTGGTTACCCTGATTCTGTTCTTTCTTGCAGTACATCTAAGACAAATGAAGAACTTCATCTGTGCCCTGCCCCCCAACTTCCCCTTTTGTGCTGTTATTTACATTTGGGACAAATAAACATATTAACCTCACTCTCTACTGAATGGAAATTTCTCAAGGTCTTTTTTTTAAAAGTCTTACTTTTCCACCCCTCCCCTGTACTGGCCAAGTTTTCTTTAAAAGAAGATTCAGATGCTTTGTTTACTTATTTTCTTGGCAATCTGTGTTGTCAAGACAACAAGATTGGTTTCCCTAGAATAGGATTTTCTGGTGTTCTTGGAGGAGAAAACTCAAAAAAAGCAAAGTCAATTCTTATTTTCATATCTCTCAGAGGAAAATGATTTCCTTGAGTGGGATGATTTCTATCACAAGAGGGGCTGAATGTCAATGAAAGGAAATTGTGATGTGCTTTGCTTTGTTCTAATTCACTTTAATAAGAAAGGCACATCGGTGATGGGGTTTTGAGCTCTGTGCTAAGTATATTAATAGTACCTTTGAGCACTTATGTGCCAGGCACAGAGCTATTATTATCTTTGCACACATAGTTGTATTTAAACCCTAAGCGAGCCTGTGAGCTAAGTTTATTATCCCCATTTAACAGTTTATGAAACCAAAAGTCATTGTCCAAGGCCACCAAGCCGATAACTAGCGAAGCTGAGATTTGAACTAGGTCTGACTCCACAGTCACTGCTTTCAGCCACAATGCTGAAGGTAAACAAATGATTCAGCTGTGATACCTATCTATACTTCTGGAATTTATAGCTCTATTGACAAGTCAGATTGCATAAGTGAAAAGTAAAGAATAAAGAAGACTCATTGGCTGAGCATCAAATAAATGGTACAGTCCTTGCTATAGGAGATGAAAGAGGAGAGAGAACTAGAGCCTGGGTCACCACATTTCAGGAAATTCTTCCAGAAAGAAGTGGATCTTGGGCTAGAGTTTGGATTTGAATGTGTATTTTCTTACTGTTCTCACATAACTGGTTTCAAACTTTACACAGTTTTACATATATCTAAATTTCTGCCTGTTTGCTAATGTTCTAATAAAACAGGCAATTTAGTAACATGATATAAATATATGGAATTGCAGATTTTAACAACAGGAAAAGACAACCAACTTGGTTTCTTGAGTAAAGCATGGGTCATCAAACTATTGTCCATGGGTCGAATCTGGCATGCCACTTGTTTTTATATGGCCAGCTAGCTAAAGAATGGTTTATGTATTTTAAATGGTTGAAGAAAAACAACACTATTTTGGGACATGGAAAATCATGAAATTCAACTTTCAGTGTTGTAAATAAACTTATTGGAACACAGCCTTATCCATTCATTTACTTTGGTCTATAGCTGCTAGAATGGCAGAGATAATTAGTTACAAAAGACACCACATGGCCTGCAAAGCCTAAAATATTTACTATCTGGCCATTTATAGAAAAAGTTGCCGACCCCTGTGATAGAGTCATAAATGTTCAAATACCCCCATCATATTTTTGGGGGGGACAAAATAGAAAAATGCAAAACTATACATCTATCATTCAAAATCGACTTAACATTTTGCCATGTTTCAAATCCATTTATAAGGAAAACGCGTAAGACTTTATGACATTCATCAAACGACTAACACTTTTCATTTATCCATCCCCCTGATCACTTAGGATGGTTGTTCCCAAGTTTTTACTGTTTCCAACAAATGCGTTCATGTTGATAATATCAAGGGGGTGGTCATCTTGATTGGAACACTGTGGATTGTTTGTGAGGACCCCTGCAGCCTGAAAATAGCGGTTGTCTGTCGAGAGGACTTTGAACCTTTAATTAATTTGGCCCTTGGCTCCCTTCTCAACCTTGATTCCTTTTTGGCTGCGTGGCAGGGTCACTGAGACACGCCCTGAGTAACCCTTGGCTCAGGACTGGGTTTCACAATCACCCAAGGCCTGCAGGTCCCGTAGCGCTTGAGGTTTTCTCTCCCCAACGCCCCGCAGCTGATACCCAGCTGGAAAACTAAACACACTTAAGGCTCCAGGATAGTAAGGTGTTAAAAAGGGTAGAATGTTTGGGAAGACTATGTTTGTCACACAAAGCATCTAGGTAGTTTTCGGGGAAAAGCCAGACTTCATCGGGTTTCGTGCAGTTGGGTACATCCAGGTGGAGTGGGGGTGGGGAAGGGTCCCCTAGCATTTAGGGCGGGCCCCGAGCAGTGGTGAGTGGTTAGGGGGGGGCCCGTACTGGTGCAGAAGGGGGTCCCCCGGAATGAGTGTCCCGCAGCCTCGGGGAACTTTCGGCGACTCAGCCGCCGCCCTGCAGGGCCGCGACCGCCGCGGGGAGAACCGGGACAGGTGCGCGCCGCGGGCGGGGGCAAAGTTGCCGCCCCGCCCCGCGCGCTCGCGCGCCGGGTGGGTCTCCCCCTTCCGCGCCGGTCCTCCCCGCATCCCGCCCCCGCGGGGCCGCACCCCCCCTCCCGCCGCCTCCTCCCCCTTCTTCCGCCTCCTTTCTTTCCGCCTGGCCGCTACTTTCGCCGCGGCGGGCCCCCGCCTCCCGGGCCTCCCCGGCGCAGGGCCGCGCGGCGGGGCGCGCGCAGAGCGGCGGGCGCGGGCGCGGGCGGGGCCGGCTCGGCGCCCGGGTTTCCAGCGGCCGCGGCCAATCCCCGCGCAGCCCGCGGCGGCGTCGCGCCGGAGCCGGCACCGGGCGGCTCCTCCCGCCCTCGCCCCTCGCGCGCCCGCCGGGGCCGCGCCGCGCCTGGCGGAGCCGAGCCGGGGGCGCAGAGCGCGCGGGAGGCGGCGGCGGCGGCGGCGCGGAGCCCAGGTGAGCTGGCGGGAGCCGGGCCGCGGGCGGGGGACACCGCCGCCGCAGCCCCGGCGCCCTGGGCCTCTGGGGGGCGGGGGGGGGAACCACTGCCAGGACTGCAGACAAAGCCCTGAGTCCGACCCCACGCTTCCTCCGCGGAGGGGACCCCCACGTGCGCCGCCCCACGCCCCCGCCACGTGGGAGACGAGGCCCCCAGCGCCCCTTCCTCCGCAGCCTCGGAGCACGGGGGCCTCGGGGTGGCCTCTGGGCCGGGCCGCGGCCGGCCCGGGGTGGCAGGGGTGGCAGGGGCGGCGCGCGAGTTTGGAGCCCAGGTCGCTGGGGGCGGGGGCAGAGAAGGGTCCTGGAGGCGGCCTAGGCCCACCCCCTCGCGTTTGACAGGTGGGGGGTGCTGGGGCGCGCAGGGGAGGAGAGGGCCCACGGACTTGGAGCATCCCACCCCCGCACCCCGCTGGTCTTGGGGGAAACCCAGGCCCCGTAGGAGGTGGCGGGGGCGTTGGACACTAGGCGGCGGGACCCTGGGCCAGCAGCTGTGGGACCGGGGACCGCTGGCTCTCCTCAGTCGGCCCTTTGCCTTCGCCCCCGTCTCTCGGCCGGAACCTCACAGGCTTGGTCCTTTTGACCTAAATTCCCCTCCGGGCCGCAGCACGCTGTGTCGCCAGCACCCTCCGCCTGACTACGGGACGCGGGTATTCTGGGCCCTGCCCCGCTCACATTGGGTCTTGGTGCGTGGGGTGCCACCTGCTCTAGCCTCGAGCTTTTCCTGGCCTCCCCACCCCCTGCACTGCCCAGTTTGGGAAGCGGGGTGTTTTCACAGCTCTGCCAGCCGTCCTGGCTGCTCTCACTTGGCGCTGAAGAGGGTGCACCTCAGCCCCCACTGTCTCCGCCGCAGGTTGGGGCAGAGGGATGGCGTTTGAGAGGCGGGGAACTCAGAGCTGTCAGCAAGAGAGGGACACTCTGGCCTTGGAGTGGGACATGCAGTGTCCACCTCCTTAGAGGCGGCTTTTCCCTTCCTCAGCCTGCGCATCCCTAGAGTCCCAGAGCAAAAAACTTCACGTGCCCTAGAGCTGTGCAATCATTTACTACCCTCTCCTGGCTCTGCCACCAGGGGACAGAGAAGAGGATAGCTCTTTGTACCTGTGGGCGCCCTTGTCTCTAGGGCAAGGCAGGGCCTGCAACAGGGGGGAGGGCTTTGGGGGAGTTAGACCCCTCCTCCCAAACCACCCCACAGAAACCTGCAACTTAAGAATAAACAGAGCGCATGCTATGCAAATGCAGCTTCGTGGCGAGCCGGGCCCCTCCTTCCAGACTGCTGATCGTAAACCGTACCTGTGCAGAAAGCAGCTGTTTGTGGTGAGAGCACAGAAGTATTTTTTGTAATGAAAATAGCCACCATTCGATGAGCCCCTAAATACTGTGCTATGTGTTGCGTGCATTTATTATCTCATTTAGCGCCAATTATGCAAGGCTGAGGTTTTTATCCTCACTGTAGAGATGAGGAGATTGAGGCTCCAAACAATCCTGCAGTGTTTCTAGGAGTTAGCCCCATTTTATGGAGGGGCCCAGAGAGGTTAAGTAACTTACCCAGGGTCACACAGCCAACCCAGGTATATTAGGTCCTAGACCCTTTGCACTTTACCACCTTTTTTAGAGCATGGGCCCTTGCAAGGCCCCCCTCAGCTTCTCAGGGACCCCAGATTTGTTTACTAAACCAGCCTGTGAGGACACAGATCTAAGCAGGTATGGTGGTGATGCCAACCAACTTAGGCTTGTCTTTGCTCCAAAGCTGTTAATGGGTTGGTAGCCAAATAGATTTACTAATAACTATACAGTAGCTCTCTCAGAGGTGCTCCTACCTTCCTGGCAAGTGTTTGGAAAGGTGCAGGGGTGACATTTGGTTGTCATGTCAGAATCATGCTGAGCATGCCTGGCTTTTCGGCGGGCAGGAGATGGGGATGCCAAATGTCCTGCAAGCAGGCCGGATCCGCAGCAGATGTGAAGAGTTGCTCTGCCCTCAATGCCAGGAGCGCCCCTGTGACGAGGGAAGCAGAGGGCAGTGGGGGTTCTGGAGAAATCTCTTCTGGCTGGTGTGAATCTAGGAGGCTCCCCGAAGGAGGTGTCATTTGTGCTGAGCCTGGAAGGTTGGGATGAAAAGTAGAGATTGGACGGGAGGAGAAGTGGAGGGAGCTAGGACGGAATGGCCTCACAGAGGAAGCTTTCTGCAGTCTCCTTGAGAACCTCAGCCTGGATCCAAGATGGGCTGGTGGCTGGGGGGTGGGCACCTCTGTCAGGAGGACGAGGTGGGCCGGGTGCGGCAGGCCAGGCCTGTTTTCAAGGCATTTGGGCTCAGAATATAACATGGCCCATGCAGTCACCCTTACCCCACCATGAACCCCACCACGAACCTATTTTATGGAAGGGCTCAGAGAGGCTAGGTAACTTGTTCAGGGTCACTGGTGAACCGCCCCAGCATGCCATCTTCTGGGGGCTGTGAGGAGCATATGGTTCCCATTTCCTTTCCTGATCCAGGAGATTGGGGGCAAATGCTCTTTCAGATTTTCCTTTGGGTCAGAGGTCCTTGTATTGCTATTTTTCGCAGATGTTTTGCTTTCCCAGTAGCTCCTCCCTTTGGACCGGGTGAGGGAGGCCTGGCTCCGTGGTGGCACTCACTTCTGTGCCTCCTTTCCTGGAAGTTGAAGCAATCACAGTTCCCTCATGGAGTGGACTTTTCCTTTTTTAGGCTCTGCTTGTTACCCTACTGACTTGTTAATAATACGTGACCTTTCGTGTCTGGCTTCTTTCACCGAGCATAATATTTTCAAGGTTTGTCCATGCCGTAGAATATATCGGTGCTTCCTTTTTACAGCCAACTAATATTCCTTTGTGTGGATGGACCACATTTTTGTTTATTCGTTCATCTGTTGATGGACACTTGGGTTAGTTCCACCAGAAGGGCTTCTTAAGGCCACCTTGTCCATTCTTCTGCCTTTGCAGCCCCCAATTAATAAACCTTGGGACATAAGACATTATTTTGTCACTCTGTTTTCAGGGAGAGGACAATGGAAGAAAGGTTCTTGGGAGTCCATTGGGGACCAGCTTCCTGGAACATTTTTGGGGCTCCCTTAATTTCATCCCCACCTGTTTCTCAAGAATGCTAGCAGCAATACGTGGAGAAAGTCTTGGTTTCATTTAGTTCCGTTCTTCTCAGTCACCATGACTGATTAAACATAGGTCCCCACGTGATCCCATTGGTATAGATTTTGTGACACTTTTTCTAGGTAAGTGAATCCACAGAGTAAAGAAAACCTCACCAGGCAGATCGTGCCCCGATCCCCTGGCCAGGCATGGTGTCAGCTCAGTCTCTCCTGGTAGCTTTGCCAGGAATGGCCATCAGGGGCTCAGAACAGACCTGCTGCTGCTCAGCCCCCTGCCATGTGACAGCCGGGGAAGGTGGAGCACAGAGGAAGGGAGAACCGGGTCCCTTCCAGAGCACAGACAGTGAGCCAGGCTGTGTGTTGACTCTGGGTAGGCTGGGCGGCTCCGTTTTACAGATGGGAAGATCAAGGCCCAGGTCCCCAGGGATCCGTGTGGTGTCCTGCCAGGCCTGCTGACCACGCCCATTTTCTTGAGGCCTGGACTCCACCTTCTGCGGGAGGCTACGGCACCAAAATCATTCCTGAATGGTTTTGCGCTCCGAAAAATAAGAGTATGAATGATCATCATCTTTTCCTTCTTCCCTGGTTGGTTCCTTTCCTCCAGAAAAGCAATAAAAAGGGGGCATGTTTCAAAGGAGGGGAGTCCACTGGGACTATGCAGGGAAGACCCCAGCTCTGGCATTCTCTGCTTGGGGGGAGAGTGTTAGTGACCAAAATGGAAAAGGAATTATTTTAGCCCCTGAAGTTTTCAGTTTCAGTTACGTTTGTAGTGTTCCCGATGCCTTTTTTTTTTTTTTTTAAATTCCATTATGAAACATTTTAAGCATCGAGAAAAGCCAAAGTTTTTTTGACTGGCTCATGTTTTTGGAAGAGTGCCCAGGAGGTGATGGAAAGAGGGAGAACAGGGCGCCCTGTTTACTCACTGCTGGCCCTGGAACCCTGATGAGCTTTCACCGAACCCACACTTTTTGGGGGAGCTGGTGACCAACTCTACCCAGGAAACTGAGGAAGGCAGAGGTTTGGTCCCTGCCCCTAAGGAGCTCCCAGGTGAGTGGTCCGTAACCTATCGGGGCGCACTTTGGAAAGGATAAACGATTCTAGCATTTTTCCCTTTTGAAAAGGAGAGAGAAAATTCCAAGAGTCTGTGGTGCCCCCACTCCCACCCCATCCTGAAAGCTGCTGGGAAACTATTTTTATGTTGTCTCTTTTTATCCCATTGGCTCCTGTAAATAGTTGAGAGATGGCAGTGGGAGAGAGAAAAATGCTAATTGCAACCTGGAGAGGAGAGAGGGATGGTCCCTTAAGGGAATGAATGGGTGGTGCGGGGCCTTGGGAGGCCAAGGGCTTTGTGGCTTGGACACAGGCAGGAAGTGAGTGCGTGGGGAAGGGGTGTTGTGGGGGGTGCCAGAGAGAAGCCTCTGCTGGAGAAGTTTAAGTGGGGAACGAGTGGTTTGGGTGGGGGACAGGGTGTGGAGGAAGGGACACCTCCCTTATGCATTCTTAAAGGTACTTTGGAATTTTGCCTTCAGTGCCTCTGGGTCCAGGCTTAAAGACAGGGTTGGACCCCAGAGCTGGTTACCGGCCCCTCTTTGCTTCTGGCTGGGGCTGCTTTATCCTGGAGGCTGGGGAGGGAGGGAGCTAGATTTAGCATCACTTCCAAACACAGAGAAGCAGGAGTGAGGAGGGCTGTGGTGGGCAGGGGGGATGCCGAGTTGGCCCCTCTGCCTCTGCTCTGCTCTGCTAAGCTGCAGAATGGTAGACTCAAAAGTCTTTCTCTTCATTGCCAATTGCAATTCTAGTCATTTCCCAGCCTCTTCCTTGGGTTCAATGAAGGATTGGGGGCGGGGGTGGGTTGGGGTGGGGGGGATTCAGTAGGAGAAGAGGAAGGACCGAGGGAAGAAGGTCCCTAACTCCCATTCCTGAATACCCCCACCCACAGCCACACCCGAGCGTTCACACTTAACTCTTTAAGGCAGGGCACACCTTGGCTTCGTGACTGGGACAATAGCTGCCTAGCAACTCTTAAGACAGTGGAGCTTCTTGCTCTGTAAGAGGCCAGGGCCACAGGGAACGCAGGCTGCAAGGGTCAGGATACCTGGTTCTCCTCCAGGACTAGCCTGGAGCCTGCTGGGCTGCCTCAGAGAGGTCATCTCACCTCCCCGGGTCTCAGCGACTGCATCTGCAGCCCTCGTGCACGATTATGAAAGCTGCGTGCAAATTCTTGTGACACGAGTCAGCAAGGATGTAAAATGGCATCGTAATTGCAGTGCTCTTTGATTTTGTGAAGTGATGCATATGGACACGATGCGGAGGGGAAGAGAAAAAGAGTTAAGTTAGCACCGTGGGATTACAGATCAAAAACAATTTTGTTTTAGTATAAATTAAAACCAGTCACAGGCTTGAACTTGATAGCCACTGGAGTGTTTTTTTTTTTGGCAACAGCTTCCATTTGGGGAGCATCTTCTATGTGCAGGGGCCTGTGCTGTAGGTGAGGTAGGTATTGTTGTCCCCAAGGTCACCTGGCTAAGGAGAAGGGACGTGCACCTAATCACAAGGTTCCACCTCTCTGGGAGCCTTTGATTTCCCGCCCGCGCTCTCCAAAGCGCTGTGTGATTGCGGACTCTCCCTGCTTCAGTTTCCTCACCGGTGCAATAAGCATGAGAACGGTGCCTAACTCATAAAGTTGTGGTGATTAAATGAGATGATACCTGCAAAAGGCTTGGAAGAGCTCCTGGCCCTTGGCAAGCTCTAAAGAAGTCTAACCATCACTATGGCCGCGTCTGCAACACCACGGCTGCTGCTCCAGTGTTGCGATTCTTGCGTTGAAAGTGCTGGTTAGTTTCTTCCCTTCACTCTGCCCTGTTCATCAGCCCTTCTCATCCTTGACTTTATTTTTCTTTAAGATTGAAAAAAAAGAGAGAGAGAGAGACTTTGGAAGCTCCGATTTCTGTCTGACTGTCAGGATGAAGGGTGTCTGGGTTGCCAGGGCTGTCTGGCAGTTTGGCCTGGTCGGGAGCCTTAAGGCCTAGGAAACATCTGGCAGGGAGCTTAGTGGAGAAGCTTTTCTGTCAGTCCGCCCCGTGTCCTTGGTCAGTCACGACGCGTCGTTGTAAGTGACAGAAAACCAAGCGCAAACTAATTTAAGCCAACGTGGGAATTTATCGACTCGTGTAGTTAAAAATTCCTGGGGTGTATGAGCTTCAGGCATGGTTGGATCCAGGTGCCAAACAATGTCTGCAATGTCAGTTCTTCTCCATCTATTGCCTCTCTTCCCTCTCTGTCGATTTGATTCTAAGGCAGGGTTCTCCCCCACCTTATTCTAAGTTCCACAATATCTTAGAGTAAGACTTAGTAGACAGACTTCGGTCACACATCGACTCTTGAATCAATCACTTGACCAGAGCAGTTGATGCTCAGTTGGCCAGGCTCGGGTCACGTGGGAACCCCTGAAGCCGCTGGTGCAGACGGCTCTGTGCAGTCACCTTTCACATGGAAAGATGGCTTCCCAGACAAAATCAAGCTGCTGTGATCAGACTAAGGGAGCATAATTCTAGGCCAGCTAAAGAAACTGACCTGCGAATGGCCTTGGGATGAGTGAAATAAACAACGACCTCTAGTCAATATTTATTGAGTGCCAGTAGTATTCTAGAAGGTTCTAGGTCCTGGAGTCCAGCAGTAAATAAGAAGGGCAAAGCTGCAGCTCTCAGAAGTTAAATCAAGTCGGTGTCTTCATGCCCGGATCCTGTGCATTTCTTTCTGAGCACCGTAAGACACTGGCTTTGCTCTCTCCCCTCTCACACAGGTGGTGGTCCCAGGAAGGCAGAGGAGTGGGCTGTACGCTCCCCTTTGTTAGAGGTTTTGGCCCAGCCTGGATTTTATTCAGGACACAGCACGTGGACGTTGCAAGACCTTTACCTGAAAAACTTAGTCCCTCCCTAAAAACCCCGACCAGTTTTAGCTCTGCCTAGAACCACTGCATGACTTTGGGACAAATCAGTAAACCTTTCTGGCCCTTCATTATCTCACTGGTGAACTGAAATGGCTGGAGCAGGTGACCACTGATGTGTGCTCTTAGCTCTAACATCTAATGAGCCTCAGAGCAGAGCCCGTAGAGCTGAGATAGGCCACAGGATGTGGAAAGGGGGAGGGCATGTAAGGTGGCACTCAGCCTGTCCTTGGTACTCAGTCTGTCCTGTTGGGGACGCGAGGGGGAGTGGCGAGGGCTCTCCCATGCTGTCCACAGCTGCAGTGAGTCGTTCCCAGCAGAGCACGGGCCCTGTGCTCTCAGAGTGTCCAGTCCTTCAGGAGACTGGAAAGTTTGGTTTTTCTATGAGATCTCTCAGCTCTGAAATGTTGGCATCTTCAAATAGTTTTAAACACAGCATAGGCTAAGCAAAACACGTCAGTGGCCGGATGTCACCCGAGAGTCCCCATTTGCCACCTCTTTGCTCTAGAGACTGTGACGGGCATGGGGATCTGTGCATTCGAAGGCCAGAGCTGTTTTCCCTGCTCTCTGCCGAGGGAGGGCCTTCGTCTCCGGGGAGACACTTGGTTTCAAAGCGTCCAAACCAAAGAGCGTTCAAGGAGAGATGGCTGTAAGAGTTGGTGTCACTGAATCTGATTAACACTGCTTGGCTGGGCCAAGGTCCAGAATTTGAGATGTTCAGCTGGTGTCAAAGCCTTTGGTGCTGGGGCTGATGCAGCCAAGCCTCCAACAGTCTCCCCTTTAAACCCCAAGAAATGCCCTCTGAATCGTGGTCTCTGAGACAGCCGGCTTCTCTGGTTGGGGAGCTGTGTTAGTTTGCTAGGGCCGCCATGGCAAACTACCGCAAACTGGGTGGCTCAGACGACAGGAATGTATCATCTCACAGTTCTGGAGGCCAGAAGTCCAAGATCAAGGTGCCAGCAGGGCGGGTTCTTTCAGAAGCCGTGAGGGAGAATCCGTTCCGTGCCTCTCTCCGGGCTTCTGGTGGCTCGCCGGCGATCTTTGGCGTCCCTTGGCTGGTGGGTCCAGCACCCCGATCTCTGCTTTCGCCTTCTCATGGCGTGCTCCCTGCGTGTGGATCTCTGTCCAGGTTTCTCCTGTTTATGAGGACCTCAGTCATATTGGATGAGGACCCACTGCAATGGCCTTCTAACTTGATTAGGTCTATAAAGCCCCTCTCTCCAAATCAGGCCACATGGTGAGGTCCCGAGGTTAGGACTCTGACGTATCTTTTTTAGGGTGCACTTTTCAACCCATAGCAGGCACTGTGGCTTTGCCCCAGGACGCCCCTTCTGCATCAGCTGCCCACAAAGCTCTGGCGCTCTGGCCCCTCCAGCAGCCCCCCCAACCTCACTCACGCTCACGGTCCTGGGGGCCTTCCTTCTGTTCCTTCTCTCCCACCTCTTTCCTGCCATAAGCCCTTCCCAGAAGCCATTTCCTCCACCTAGAACAGGTTCCTGCTCCCCACTCTCCCTGGAGGTCTCAGCCTAAATATAATTTCCCCACGCGGCCTTCCTCGACTGCCTTCCCATTCAGATCGAAAGTGGGCCACTCTGTTCTCTTCGATCTCATCTGGTTTTCTCTCCCGGTTTGTGCTTATAGAGTCACTCGCGTGACTTCTAGAGCTTGCCTTTAAGAATTCATGTTTGTTTTGTTTATCCAGAACATAGTCGGTTCTCAGTGATTACTCATTGAAAGAAAACACAGATGAGTAAATTTCCTTTAGGATTTCCCTGGGCCTCAGTTTCCCCAATGAGAGAAGTTATGGCTGGCCAAGCCCGTTATCCCAGGGAGGCCATCCTCCCTGGCCTTGGCAGGATCCTTACAGCTATATTGAACCCCTTTTGTTGTCCCTTGGCATCAGGGGACCCTGCGAAGGATGTGACCCGGGTCAAGCGTGTCCCTGGCACGCTCACTGGCACGCTGTGGCTTCCGTGGCGGCTCGTCATCTGGTGAACAGGTGCAGGTTGGAAACAGCCCCCAGGAAAGGGGAATGTGTTTCTGGGACGCCTGTGCCACTTGGCTTCCTGGCGGAGGAAGGAGCGCTGCCTGCCAGCCTGGCCCAGAGCCCAGGTCCATGTGCTCTGGGAAAGGTCTGGTTGCTGCGTCGAGCTGCCCTGCGAGAGTGGAGGGGAGCTCGGGGCTGCCAGCCCAGGGCGCTGGGGGAGGCCTTTGGAGCTGGATGGAGGACCCAGGGTTGGGGCAGAAGGCTCAGGGGAGAGGCTCTTGGCATTTTGTCAAACCCAAGCATCTTTGCAGAAAGGTCCTCTTCCCCTGGGGCCCTGAAATCAACATCAAATGCTTAGCTGTCCCTCCATCGCACAGGGCCTGTGAGAATTAAATGACCCAGGCAGAGCAGTTAGCTACGCTTGGCGCATGGTAAGTGCTCAGTTGGATGCTAGCTATTGCGGCGCTTTTGCAAACCATTATTTTTTTGTACAGTTCTTTTCTCTTGGGGAGATCATTGATAGGTTTCATCAAATCCTGATAGGACCTGTGGCCTTATAGGGTCCGAACATTGGCTTGGACTCCGCAGGGGTCAGTGGCAGAAGGTCTTTTTCATCAGACCAAATGGCCATGCCTGCCAGGCCTCACCGCAGACCAGCGGCTGCCAGGTGGCCTTCAGGAGGCACCCATCTCAGTCCCAGCCTGTGCATATCTCCTCTCCTCCCTCCTCCAGACCTCAAGGGCCAAGGCCCCCGCCAGACGCCAGTGTGTCAGGGAGACTGATTAAAGGCAACTTTGCTGGGGGCGGATGGCTTGGTGTCCTTGTCCTGGAGAGGAGATCGATAAGCAATTGTTTTTTCTTTTGGCAAGAAGAAAAAAAATCTCCATTAACTTTCTCAGGTGCTGGCAGACTGGTTTTCTTTTCAGAAACTCGGCAGCCCTGCTGGAAGTGGCTCTGGGAGGGATGACAGGCCACTGCATCTGTCCCTGCCCTGGGGGATGCAGGCCCACATGGCCGGGGTTCTGGAACCCATAGAAGAGCAGGCATCAGTACCTCATAGTAACATTCTGGACTCAGCCTGGCAGATAGTAGGCATTCGGCAGGTATTTCTGGAAAGAATAACTTTTTGAGCACTTAACCATGTAGCAGACAGGATATTGAGTGCTTAGCTCATTCAGTAATCTCATGACTGTCAGGCAGGTGCCTATTTTATAGATAAGAAAACTGAGGCCGAGAGAGGCTAAGTCACTTGTCCATGGCCAGCCCAAGCAATCGAATTCCAGGGGCCCTGCTTTCCCCTCCTGAGAGACAAGGATCACAAAAAAGATATGCAGAGTGACAGCAGCTGGGGCCACAGAGAACACTGAACTTGAGTTGTATGCTTTCACTGATAGGAAAGGCAAGACAGGAACACCGTTAGTGATTTCTTTCTCAGATCCGGTAAAGGGGAGGAGGGTGGAGGAAAAGGGGCTGGACCAACCGCTCCCTCCCCTGCCTCTCATCCCAGCTCCTATCATGGCTACAGTTATCGTCTGTCTTTTAAAAATCCATTTCCGAATTTTTACTTTTTAAAGTAAATGTAAATACAGTGGCAAAGTAATTCCCTCCTACCCTGTCCCCCGACTTCTGCAAAATGGGTATTTTCTCTTGAGGCCACTGCTACCATTTTCTCATGTACCTTTCCAGAAATGTGTATGCCTGTGCATTTATGTATGCCAGGTATGGCCTCTTCCTTCCTCCGCCAACAGCAGCACACTAAAGCTTCCCCCCCCCGCCCCATGTAACATTGTGTCTTGGAGCTAATTCATATTAGGATGTATAGAGTCACCTCTTTTCAAATAAATGCATGGTTTTATCCTGGGATACATGTACCTCATTTTAGTCACTCCGTCCCCTATATTTGGTCCTTTCAAACTCAATCATCTTGTACGTACATCATTTTTTACATGTGTGAGGTTGTCCATAGGATAAACGCCCAGGTGTGGAATTGCTAAGTCATACGTGCATTTGGGATTTTGCTAGATATTGGTGAATTTCTCTTCGTTAGGATGGTGCCAAGTTACACTCCCCACAGCCTCACCAAAATAGTGTTATTATTATTACATTTTTTGTCTTTGCTTATCAGATACTTGAAAAAGGTGATTTTCATTGTAGTTTTATTATTATTAATTTTGGTCAAATGTACATAACAAAATTTACAGTTTTAACCATTTTTAGATGTATAATTTAGTGGCATTAGTTAAATTCACAGTGTCGTGCAACCACCACTACTTCCAGAACTTTTTTGTCACCCCAAACAGAAACAATGACTCCCCAATTCCCTTCTCCGCCAGCCCCTGGTAACCCCTATATTCTACTCTCTGTCTCTGTGCATTTGCCTATTCTAAGTATCTCATATTGGTGAAATCATACAGTATTTGTCCTTTAATGTCTGGCTTGTTGAACTTAGCATGTTCTCAAGTTGCAGCACATGTCAGAACTTTATTCTTTTTCATGGTTGAATAATCCAGTGTATGGATGGACCACATTCCATCATCAGTTGTTGGACACTTGGGTTGTTTCCACCTTTTGGCTATTGTGAACAATGCTGCTATCTATCAATACGGGTGTCTACGTATCTGTTTAAACTCCTGCTTTTAATTCTTTTAGGCATATACTTAGGAGAGAAATTGCTGGGTCATGTGGTAATTCTACGTTTGAGTGCCCACCCACCAAGCCATTTTGTTATCGTTTGAATTTGTATTTCTTACTATACCTGAGGCTGAGCATCGTGTCTCATGATGGGGTCTTCTGTTCTTTTACTGTGAGCTCTGTGTTCATAAATCGTTTGGGACACCGTGGTTATTTCCTTAATGCGTTTCCATGAGAGCAGGGACCCCATCTGTCTACGTCACTGTCCCGATCGCCTGGCATAGAAGCTGTTCCATAAATACTTGTTGCAGGACTGTCCCAAGAGGGCAGCTGGCATTTCTCTGCCTCTCGTCCAGGTCCTCCAGGGAGCACTGGCTTTCGGCTCCCATCTGCACTTCCTCTCTATCCCCTCACTGCTATCCAATGTCCTCAAGAGATAATTTTATTTATTCATAAAATCTCTCTACTCAGCACTTACTGTTTTCCTTGCATCGTGATGTGGGTGATCAGCTTGAAGCTGCCACTGTCCGCATCTGCAGATGTACTCCCTGAATTCTAGTGGCACCTGTGACATTTGTCTAGCAGAATTTGTCAAACACGTGAACCAAAGGTTAATATTCTGTCCTAGAGACGGAAGGAGTTGACAGTCTAAAGGGAGTGTGTCAATCTTTTTTTTTAAATTTACATGACATAAAACTAACCATTTAAAAATATACAATTAAGTGCCATTTAGCACATTCACAATAGTACAACCACCACCTCTGTCTAGTTCCAGAACATTTTCACCACCCCAAAAAGAGACCTGTGCCCATTAGCAGTCACTCCTATTCTGCCTAACACCTCCCCAGTCCTAAGTGACCACTCACCCACTTTTTGTCTCTATGGGCTTGCCTATGCTAGAAATTTTGTATAAATAGAATCATACAGATGTGACCTTTCGAGTCTGGCTTCCTTTACTTAGTATGATGTTTTTGAAGTTCATTTAGATTGTGGCACGTGTCAGTACTTCGTTCCTTTTTAGGCCTGAAATGTTATTCCATCGAGTGTATCCACTACATTTTGCTTATCTGTTCATCTGTGGATGGACATGGAGGTTGTTCCCTTCTGGACATTGTGACTAATGCTATTTGGGTATAGACTTAGGAACAGAATTGCTAGGTCATGTGATAATTCCCTAGTTAATTTTTTGGGGGAACCACCAAGCTATTTGACATCAACGTTTTTGACCTCATGCTTGCTTTGTGTCTGGCAGGCACAAGTTGGGGACTGAATTAGGAAAACATTAGATAATAGATAGTCGAGCCTGGCTCCTCAGACGACACAGACTGCCCTGACTCACACTCCCTGGGCGCCTGTCTGTCCTCTGATGTGACCCCTGACCCCATTCTCAGTCGAGGATCCTGGGCTGGGAGGCTGGACTGCTCTTCACATGGGCTTTGCCTTCAGAAGCCTTGAACAAATCCCTTTCCTTCTCTCGAGCCTCAGTTCTCCCATTTTCAGAACGGGGGTATTATCATAGTGAACCAACAACCTCGGGTGCTGGCGAGATGATGCCGATGTATAGAAGATGTTTGGTAAACTGTAGAGTGCTGTCTGAACCACTGCCATGGAGAAATGAGGCAGCCCAGATGGCGCCAGGCAGAAGTGTTTCATTTAGCCTGCCCAACATTCAGAAATATTTGAAATAATTGCGAAGTAAAAAAGTAAAAAAAAAAAAAAAAAAAAATCAAGAGATCTCATCTGACATCTTGGGTTTATGGCTTCTCTTGAAAAACAGTTGTCTTGAGCTGGAAGTGGCTGTGGCCTGTATAGGAGGTGTATGCTGCTTTGGGGTTTTCTCATCCTTGGCTCCCACTGGAATTGAATTTGGAATTCTCGTTATGTGTGTGAGGAGGGGCTTTCAAAATAAGGAAATGTGGGGTGTGTGCTTCTGTATAGTCTCAGAGATCAGATCGCATCATGTTTTGCCAGACTTTTTTAGGGCGTCAACCCCAGGCAGGTGAGGCACCAGCCTGGGGCAGCAGGAGAGGGCGCCCCAACCCCTCCCCCACCGGGTTGGGGGTGGCTGACCCTTCCTCTCTCTGCAGGTGGCGCCGCTGCCCCATGGGCGTGCCCCCGCGTGTCCGTGTTGGACGAGGTTGGCGCACGCACCATGTCATCATGCGTCTCTAGTCAGCCCAGCAGCGACCGGGCCGCCCCCCAGGATGAGCTGGGGGGCGGGGGCGGCGGCAGCAGCAGCGAAGGCCAGAAGCCCTGCGAGGCCCTGCGGGGCCTCTCGTCCCTGAGCATCCGCCTGGGCATGGAGTCCTTCATCGTGGTCACCGAGTGTGAGCCAGGCTGCACCGTGGACCGCGGTCTGGCCCGGGACCGGCCCCTGGAGGCCGATGGCCGAGACGTCCCCCTCGACGCCGGCTCCCCGGCCCGGCCCCACCTCTCCAGTCGCCAGCTGTCTCTGCAGGAGCGGTCCCCGCTGGACGCGAATGGACGCTGCGTCCACCCGGGGCAGCCCCCCTCGCCCGTCGGCTCCCCGCAGTCGTCGCCACGGCTGCCCCGGCGGCCCACGGTGGAGTCCCATCACGTCTCCATCACTGGGATGCAGGTGCGTGAGCCCGTGTTTGCTGGGGCCCCGGGGTCTCCCTGTTAGGTGGGCTCCCCCAGAAGGATTCTTGATTTGGGAAGTGACCCCTGGAAACCTGGTCCTGGAGAGAAGCGAGAGGGAAGGGAAGTCGACGGAGGGTGCGGTTACGGAGCGGGCTACCACCGTGGGCACCTGGGCTCCACCTTCTGGGGAACCCGGGAGACAGGTAGAGCAGAAGCCTCAGGGTCATCCCTGGCAGACTGGTGAGGGCGGCTGAGGGTGGGTGACCTGCCCTGAGTGTGGGCAGAACAGCTGCGGGGTTCAGAGCCAGCTTCTAGCAAAAGAGATGCAAATGCTGCAGCTGGGAGCTATGCTAGGTCCCCAAGACACCCCTCGACCTGACGGCATGGCCCCTGCTGCCTAGCGTCTGCCGGGCGGTGTTCAGCGCTGTGCCTGCGTTTCTCATTTGATCCTTACAGTAAACTTGGAGGTAGATTGGGACTCAGACCCCCACCTGATTCAACCGGCCCCGCCCCTCTGCCCTGCCCCTTCTCTGCCCGCCCCTCCCCCCTCTCCCCAAGTCTTACATTTCTGCTGCCCAGTCACAGGGCTCCATCCTCACCCACTGCCTTATAGACCTCATACCCACGCTCATTCCCTCAGCCTATGCCTTTGCTGTCACCTCTGTTTGGAGCCTCTCCTGACTTTGCAAAGTCACCTGATCTGACGTGTCTCAGTTCAAATGTCACTTCCTCAGACAGGCCTCTTGGACCACCCTCTCTAAGCAGCTCTCAGCCCCCAGGCCCTCTCTGTCCTGTCTCCCTATTGACTTTCCTTCACAGCGCTTGTCACCATCTGATTATTTTGTGTGTCTCGTTGCTTATTGCCTGTCCCCTCTCAGCCGGAAGGTAAGTTCCATAGGAAGTCTTAGCCACCATTGTGTCCCCAGCCCCTCTGACAGTGACTGGCACATGGTAGGAACTCGAAAATATTTGTTGAGGGAATGAATGAATTTAATTAAGAGAAGCCTGGACATCAGAAATGGCTTTCTAAAGTGGTTGACATTTAACTACATTTTGAAGGCTGGGTGGAACTTTCATAATTGGAGATGGGAACACAGAAAAAAATCACTGCGGGGGGTGGGGGGAGGGTGGCATACGCAAAGGCCCAGACGTAGAAGGCATGATGTGGGGAGAAGCGCAGTCAAGGCTTCAGTTAGCTGGAGTATGGCGGGCACTGTGGTATCAGGGCTGGAGGGACAGTTAGAATTGAGTCAGTTTAGAGAAACATAGACCCCCAAAATAATAGCTTTAACACAATAGGGGTTCTTTATCATGTAAAACAAATCAGGAGCTAGGCATTAGGGACTGGAGTGAAGGTTCTTCAGTTGCTTTTGTCCTTAAAACCTCATGGTCTCAGGGTGGCTGCTGTGGCTCTAGCTTTCACAGCTCTATTCCAGGCAGGAAGAAGGAGCAGGGAAGAAGGACAAAAGCTTTCTGCCTCTTAAGCTGGCCCTCTTCCCTGGAAGCTTTCTTCAATAACTGCCTACCTCTTGCTAGCCAGAACACAGTCGCTTGGCCACCCTTAGCTATAAGAGAGGCTAGGAAGTGAAGTTTTTTCAGGACTCTGGAGAAAAACTCTGGAAACAACTTAAAATGTCTACCAGTGAGGGGAGGGCTCTGTGAGCCATGGACAGCAGGTCAGGAGACACAGGTCACGTGTACACTCCGACATGAACTACCTCCAGGGAAAGGATGTTGAGAAATGATTCGATGCAACACCATGTATGCCTCCTCATACCCCATTCCAAAACAATACACTGCTTTCTGCAGGAGCCTGTGTGTGTGCATTTACATAGAAAAAGGCCTGGGAGTTTATACACCGGCCGATATCAAGGTTTGGGCAGGAGAGGGCTAGATTAGGGTGGGGGGTGCCAGGGGAATGTTGGGTTTATCGCTAATACCCAAAGTTCTGTTTCTGTTGTGTTTCATTTCCCAGTTTTACCTGTCACTTAACATCTCCCCCTTAATTATATTGAGGTATAATGAAAGGCAAATAAACTGCACATTTTTCAAGTGTATAACGGGATCAGTTCTGATGTATATGTACACCTGTAAGACCATCACCCCAATCAAGGTCACAGACGTTTCCAGCACACCCAGCAACGCATCCTTCCCCCGCACCCCTTTCCCCCGTACCCGCCGACCTGCTTTTCATCATTACAGATTAGTTTGCAAGTTCTAGGGGTTTATGTTAGTGGAATTGTTGAGAATTTCTTCCTTTTTATCTTAGCTTCTTTCAAGGTATAATGATTGAGATTTGTCCATACACCAGCAGTTCCTTCCTTTTCATTGCTAAATAGTATTCCATCGTTTAGATGTGCCCCAGCTTGTTTATCCATTTACCCATTGGTGGACATTCAGGTTGTTTCCAGTTTGACTTTTACAAGTAACACCTTTACAAACATTTGTGCACAAGTCTTCGCCTGGACATGTGTTTTCATTTCTCTTGGATAAATACCTAGGAGTAGAATGGCTGGGTCGTGTGGTGGATGTTTGTTAAGAAACTGTCAAACTGATTTTTCAAAGAGGCTGCATCATTCTAAATTCCTACCACACATTTGGACTAAACCAAGTGTTTTAGCTTGTCTAATGAGTGTGGTTTAAATTTACATTTCCCATGATTAATGATGTTGAGCATCTTTTCATGTGCTTATTGATCATTTGTATCTTCATTAGAGAAATGTCTTTTGAAATCTTTTGACCATTTTTTAAATTGGGTCGTCTTCATATTAATGAGTCATAAGAGCTCTTTGTATATTTGGCTCATCTTTCACTTTCTTAATAGTGTCTTGAAGAGCAAAAGTTTTAATTTTGATGAAGTCCAGTTTGTCATTTGTTTCCTTTTCTGTTTTGTGCCTTTTCTGTATTATCTAAGAAACCTTTGTCTGTCCTAAGGTCACACAGATTATCTCTAATTATGTCACTTGATGTTTTTCTAGGACAACATAGTCATGGATTACTCGTTTAATTTAAAATTAACTTTTTATAAGTGGGAACAACATTAAAAAACGGGTATTAAAAGAGTATGTACTGTTCATTGATTTTTTTTTGCAGCGTACAGAAACTGCTGTTAGAAGGCAGGCTAGGAGTCACCCCGGAGAAGGCCAAGTGACTGGGAGGTGCTTCCGGGGAGCTGGGAACGTGTTCTTTTTTGATTCGGGTCTGGGTTACAAGTTTTTGTTTCGTTTGGTAAAAAGCTTTTCTAGCTGCAAACTTAAAATTCACATTCTATGTGTTTCTGCTTCCTTTCCAGGATTGCGTACAGCTCAATCAGTACACACTGAAGGATGAAATTGGAAAGGTACGTCTCCTAGGAGCCAGGCTGGTTTTCCACATCTAATGGGGTGTGAGGGGGGCACTAGAGCTGGGAGTGGAGTCCTTGGAGGTGAGGTTGGGGAAGGGGAAGGTTTTGTGATTCATGGCCAATTTGTTTTGTTTTGTTCTCACGTCATGATATTAACGTGTTTCTGCAAAAGCACAGAAAGTGTCCAGGGAAATCCCATGTCACTAAGGGTGATAGTTCGATTCCCCCGCTACCATATTAGTGTTGCTTTTTCCCCCTAAGATACTCTCGCATCTATTTTTGCTTTCGTTGCAGCCAGTGGGCAGAATCACTGCAGGGGTCAAAGGCTCACGTGCCAATAGAGAGCAAGTGAGTAATA
>CM053510.1:103975252-104013282 GCA_028627145.1 Eidolon dupreanum | reverse complement strand
AAAAAAAAAATACTTATTCAAGTAATACAGGTTTCCAGCTGAAACATTGGATTTCGTTAACCAATGTCACCATAAAAAAGTTCATTAAAATAAATAATAAATAAACAAAAATAAATAAAATAACGTAATACAGGTTTCAAGTCAAAAAAACCGTTAGAAGAAAGTAGTTGGACGGTTTCTCAAAAAGTTAACCATGAAGTTACCCTATGACCTAGTAATTCTACTCCTAGGTGTCTATACCCAGGAGAATGGAAAACACATGTTCACACAAAAGCTTGTACATAAATGTTCATAACAGCTCTAGTCACAATAGCCAAAAGGTGGAAACAGCCCAAACGTCCGTCAGTGGATGATTGGATAAACAAAAGGTGGTCTATCCACCCAATGGAATATTACTCAGCTGTGAAAAGGAACAAAGCATTGACATACACAACACCATGGAAGAACCTTGAAAACATGCCAAGAAAAAGAAGCCAGGCACAAAAGGTTGCATATTGTATGATTCTACTTACATGGAATGTCCAGAATAGGTAAATTCACAGAGACAGAAAGCAGATTGGTGATTTCAGGGGCTGGCACTAAGGGGAGCGAGGGAAGACTGCTAATAGGTGTGGGGCTTTTTGGAGGTTGGGGCATGAAAATGTTCTGGATTAGATAGTGATAATGGTTACACAATGTTGCAAATGCGCTAACTGAATTACACATTTTAAAATGAATTTTAAAAAATTAAATACAATGAGGTATTTGAATTATATCAAAAACAAAAACAAAAACAAAAACCCTGCAAGCAAAGAACAGGAGGACTTACAACAGGTACTGGCCATACTCCCCCTCCAGGCAGCCCCCACTTGTAGCTCTTGTAGGAGCTGGTAATTAAAGCGTGTGGTTAAATCATAGCCCTGCAGATGAGCGTATCAGAGGCTGTTCCAACATACGCTCCCTGCCAGCATTGCCGGACAAAATGTTGGCTTGGGCCATAACGAGAAAGTAGATGCGAGAAAATGTAAACCCCATCCGATGACCAGGATCCTGGTTTATCCTGCTTATCTGAACTTTGAGATGGATACCATCATGTGTCATTATTTTTCGATTTATCGATTTTTGGCATGCACTTCTGACTTCCTCTGAAGAGAGATGAGGATTTCATGTGCTCACACCACTCCTTACCTTCTTCCCCCAACCAGACCGTGAAACGATACCATGATGTTTACAACGATACCATGATGTTTTAGCTCCTCTGTTATTACTACCCTTGTCACTTCTCTCCTTCTTCCAGCAGTGCAGCGAGTGTCTCTCGACTCCTCACTTTACAAGATGAGGCTGTTAGTGCCCTTCCTTTTCCTTAGAACTCCTCTCTTCGCCTTTCACATCCCACTTCTGACACCTGCACCTTTGCTTTCACTTCTCAAGGCAGATCACGTCTGCATTCTGTTCTGTTAATTACAGATCTGATTCCATACCCTGTGTGACATAATAAGTGTTTTAACTATGGGTCTTTCTATCATTGTGACCTATCGATTGTCAGTCACTGCAGGGTCAAACAGTGAGCGCATTGCCTTTCTTTTCGTCATGGTGTTTTTTTTTTTTGTTTTTTGTTTTTTTGTCTCTTCGGTTCTTATTTTCCTATTTCTGACTTCATTTTATGTCTCTGTTATAACCATGAATTAAGGAGATGAGGGATAATGTTTTTGTCCATCTTATGGAATGGGGAAGCTGAGACACAGAGAGAAGAAGTGATTGCTTGACCCTGGGATGTTGAGATTGCCAAGCCAGACCCCAGACTTCTTTTCCCCATACCTTGGTGAACTCCTGACGCTCAGTGTGGCCTGGGGCATGGGATGGGAAGGAGGGGATTAACAGAAGTCTGAGCCAGGACACTGTGGTTCTAGCTCACTGATTTTCAGCAGCAGAGGAGAGATGAGAAGGCTGTGTAAAGCACTTAGTGGCATCAGCTACTCCAGCCCTCTGCAGGGGGACGTCTCTTTGCCCTGACCCTGAGATGATTTGTGTCTCCTTCAGGTCGACCCCCACCTCGAGGCACTCGGCCAGCTCCGGGGGGCTGCATCCAGCCCAGGGGCCCCATTGAGCAGGTGTACCAGGAAATCGCCATCCTCAAGAAGCTGGATCACCCCAATGTGGTGAAACTAGTAGAGGTGAGTTTAGGGGCCACAGAGGAGGGAGCGGGGCTGGTGTGGTCCAGCATCGGCTCTGTTATTACCCAGACACGATGCAGCTATTTTCCAGGGAGAGCCACACCACGGTGGACAGCTTATTGCAGGAGTGAGTAGTAGTTACTGCTCTAGGCTCCTTCACCCATTATTTCATGTATTCTTCACCTGTCCCTAAGACTACTTATCGCTCCCGTTTTACAGATGAAGAAATTGAAGCTCAGAGGGATACTGAGGCTTGCCCTTCACCCATTTCTGTCTCTTTGGAGTTGGTTCTCTTTCTGGTACACATATGTGTAATTGTAGCACAAAGACAGCCATAGACATGTAAACAAATGGGCATGGCTGTGTTCTGATAAAGTTTTATTTACAAAAACAAGCAGAGGGCTGGGTTTGGTCTGTATGCTGTAGTTTGCCAACCACTGCTCTAGATTAGCAGTTCTCATACTTTTTGGTTTCAGGACACATTTATATTCTTAAAAATTATTGAAGACCCCCAAAAGCTTTTGTTTATGTGGACCATATTTACCGCATTAGAATTTGAAACTGAGAAATCTAAAAAATTATGTATTAGTTTAAAACAATAATAATCCTACTTCATGTTAACATAAGTGATCTTTTTATGAAAGATATATCTTTTGAAATGAAACAAAAAATGCAGTGAGGAAAGTGGTGTAGTTTTACAGTTTTGAAAATTTTTGTTGTTGTTGTTTTTAATGTCTGGCTTCATAGAAGACAACTGGAGTCTCATATCCACTCCTGCGTTCAGCCGGTTGTGACATCACATGTCATATGGTTTCTGGAAAACCCGTGTACACTTGTGGGGGAATGAGAGTGAAAAGGGAAATATTGTCTTAGTTTTAAAGGGAAAATACTTTCGACCTCGTGGACTCCCTGAAGTCCCCGGACCACATTTGGAGCACCTCTGGTCTAGGTGACAAGGACAAGGAAACCACGTGCGATAAAGTCCTTTATTGAATATACGTTCATAGTGTTGTGGCAGGAGGAAGTGGGAGCAGCCAGCTCAGCCTGAAGGGGCGGGGGACGCCTTCTCAGGGGAAGTGATGTTTGAGACGGCCCAGTTGTCCCTGGATGGAGAAGACAGGGACAGGCATCACAAGGAGGAAGGAACAGCATGTGCAAAAGGCCAGAGGCCTCTATTTGGTGGGAGGGTGCACCCCTGCCTTTGGTAGCTGGGAGGGTCAGCAGCCACACCGCCTGGGGTCCACTGGGTACAGAACTCTAGGCGTGCCAGGCCCTGGGTCTGCCTTTCTGCTCAGGACAGGGCGTAGGGCTCCAGGTTGGCTGCCTCGGGCCTCTGCCTAGGGTTCACTCCTTTCCCAAGGCTCTTTCCCTGTGGACCTCGGATGGCTGGGGAAGGCAAGTGTGATGCGGAAGGAGGCGGGAGGACCAGTCTAGCCAAGGAGCCTGTTTCTGTTTCTTTCCAAAGAAGAGAGATGTGGCTTCAGGCCATCACCACCTCAACTCACAGATGCTTGAGTCGGCATCTTAGAGGAAGCTCCAAGGCATTGGTTAGCAATGGCTCTGGGTCCTGGCAGGATCTCCCTTCTCCCCACTGCCCTGTGACATGTGGCTTCTCCACCGAACAAGACTGTTTGCCAGCCTGCCTGTTTGTTCATTCATCAGACATTTCCCGAGCACCTACTAGGGCACCGGAGAGACAACCAGGGTGCGTACAGCCTGGTGCCTGCCCTTTGGAAAGAAGGAGAAAGATAGAAATAGTGATAAGATGGAAGCAGGAGGGTCACGAGAGAAGGACAGAGACAGGAAGTGCTACGGCAGTTCCAGGTGGGGAGACGTCGCTTCCTGCCGGGGGATGGAGATGGGGACAGGATCTGGATTTTTACCCTCTGGACCAGTTGTCTCCTAGGCAACAGGTGGGATTTTTGTTCAAGCTGAGACATTTCCTGGGAGGAATTTGCCCCCTGCCCTTTGCAGCCTCCTTTCTGGGTGTCTTGGACCCTTGACGCTTGGGCTAGAAGGTGCTCGTTTTCCAGGTGGCTTTTGGGATTGCACGCTCGGGTTTTTTTTTTCCTGTGCCTCTCATCTTAACTAGGAAAAACAGTGGAAAGCGCAGTCCTCCTGTTAGCAAACGCAGCCACGTGGATGCGGCTTCCTGTCTGCTCATCCCTTTTTTTCTCTCTTCCTCTCCCTGCTTCTTGTCTCCGGCCTGTCTCCCACGGCTGTGCCAACAGGTCCTGGATGACCCCACTGAGGACCATCTGTACATGGGTAAGACTCGAGCCCTTGCCTTCTGCCACCCTCGCTCAGGCAGCTCCCACCAAGGATAGCTTCCCCTTTCCCGCTCCAGCTGGGCGCCGCAGTGAGCCCCGTAGAAGGCTGCACCCCTGATTCGAAGCAGGAGGTGGAACAGTGTTCTTGCTGGATCTTTCTTTATCTGGATGTCCTATCCATTCATTTGCAAATATTTATCAAGAACCTGCTATGTGCTGGGCACTGCACTAGCCCCTGATCAATATGAAAGGTGAGGCCCTACCGTCGTGACGCTGACATTCTAGTCAAGGAAGACAGGTTGTGATCGACTAAATAAAACATAACTTAAGGTAGATGCTCTGAAGGTTAAGTAGGGTGATGTGAGAGAGTGAGATGGAGGGAATGCTTCAGATAGGAGGTGCCCGTTCGGCACTCGAATGTCAAGGACGTAGTCCTGTTAAACATCTAGGGAAGAGTGTTCCAGGCAGAGGGAACAGCAGGTACAAAAGCCCTGAGGCCGGTGGGAGCTTAGTGTGTTTGAGAGAGACGTGGCTGGGGCAGAGTAAACCAGACAGAGGGGTTGGGGTTGAGGATGGAGGGCCCGGGAGGCCATGGTGGGGCATCTGGAACCTGGGGGGGACCATCGAAGGTTCTAGGCACTGCTCACGGAAATGGAAGAACTCAGGTGTGTCCTCAGAGATCTCATTTTTTAAAAATGGTAAGGACGTGGGGCAGCCCTCTGTCACTTCTCAGCATAAAGGCTGATGAGGGCAGGGAGGGTGGGGCTAATTCAAAACTGAGCAGCAGGCTGTTGGGCCCGGGAATAGGTGATCAGCAGGTCACGTGTCCTGGTACTGTCTGGTCTGGGTGGGCATTTTGAGCAGGCCCAGATGACAGCCAGGAAGGGCTTCAAAGAGATGATGGGGGTAGGCATGGCCAAGGCCAGCCTGGAATCAGGGCTCTCCTAGATGAGCATGGGGGTGATCCTTTTTGCACAAGGAGTGATTGATCATAAAGTAATGAATATGATTTGAAAATAGAGCTCAGAGTTCAGCTTCCCCTAATGCTGTTGCTATGGTTCTGTTTTGAGGATGCTGTTGTTGCTTTGGATAGTTTACTTTTTATTTCTCCTCTGGGTTTTTATTATGAAAAATGTTAAGCCTACAGAAAAGTCGAAAGAATACTGTAATGAATACTTGTATACCTACCACCCAGATTCAGCAGTATCTTTTGGTCATGTATGCTTGATCAGTCTAGCCACCCACCCATCTATTTCTCTGTATTTTTTTGCTGAACCATCCGAATGTGAAGTAGCAGATGTCATCACTTCTGAAGAAGTCAATGCTAGTTCCTTAAAAGCATCTCATGTTCTAAGAGCAGCCCATATTCAAATTTTAGAACTTTCAAACAACTTCCTTGACAAACAATTTAGAAGCTGTACAGTAAATAACATCAGATATGTTAACTTGAAAAAATTATGAAGGAAATAGTATAAAGATGTGAACATTACAGAATCGCCATATTTTTCAAATGTGGTACTATCTCCACTTTAAATATATGAGACAATTTTAGGTGGCACACAGACAAACATTTAAAAAGACTTTTTAGATTTAATTTACTATTGCATAAGAAAAACTATATCCAGCACAGTAAAAGCACAATTTCGTGGATATCATTACCTAAGATAAGGCTAAAAATTTTAAAACTGAGTCTATTTAAAGAGAAATATCAAATAATAGATTACATGATACATAGATGCAGCCAGATTATGAACGCGGTAGGCAAATAGGTGAAGTTTGGGGAAATACAGCAGAAATCATAAAGTGTAAAAGGTAGTTTTTGGCCCAGAGTGGCATCTTCAGGCTACTTCACTCACTCAGGGCCCCAGACCTGACATGACTTTGGGCTGTTTCTGAGGAGGCGGGTTGTTCATTCAACAAACATTACAGTTCGTCAGGCCCTGTTCCAGGTTCCTTAGTGAACAAAACTCAAAAGGCCTTGCCCTTGGGATATTTTATCGCTCTGGTGAGGACAGACAGACACTTAGTAACAGAGCATTTTGTGTAGGCTTCGAAGGTGGCAACACCGTAGAGAAAAGCAAACCTGAGCAGGGTCAGGGAGCCAGGAGTCCGGGATGGGGGACTGGGAAATAGAGTGGCTCCTCTGGATGCCTCACGGAGATGACATTTGTGCAGGACAGTGGGGACCAGGTGACAAAGGACATTTTACCGCATCGAGAGACCTGGCCTTTCACTCTGAGCGAGAAGGGAGCCATTGCAAGGGCTGAGCAGTGGGGTCCAATGATATGTATCAAAAGAACACCACCCAGATCCTTGAGAGGTCGCCTGAGTTTGAACCCGGCGGCTGCATGGACAGAGTTTTTCACTCCTCAAGGTGCCTCTGTGACAGGAAGCCATGCTGCCCTTTGGTATTTGATTCCGGAAGTTCCGGAAATCTTTCCAGGGTACATGCAAGGCCCGCAGCAGGTATGGGAAAGGGGCCTGCAGCTGCAGGTGTGACCCTCAGAGAGCCAAGAACGGGATCAGCATTTCTAGAGCTTAAAAAATGTCCCCGCCCCCGGCCGCTCAACCCCATTAAACTGTTAGTGACTGCAAAGGCCTCTTGAAAGTCTTGAAAGCTGACGCTAACAGAACCCCGGCGGGTTAGGCCAGAGTGGAGGGACCAGCGAGCCTGTCTGTGGGAGCCTTATTTTCAGTACCGACGCCCTTGATTTTGTCACAGCCAGAAGCCATGGTGGATCCACCCTGCCTTGGGTTTGCCGGGTGCTAGTTGATGAACCTGAGGACACAGGGTGGGCCTGGGGGTGCCATGTTCCTTTTTTGGTTAGAGCTGTTAAGCCTTCCTTTTGTCTGAGGAGCTGGTTCGTTCCCCTTGGCTACCTCAGCCCTGGGGACCTTTGAGAAACCCTTTGCTTTCCTCCATACACTCACTCTAGTTTGGGGTAGATGATCCCAGAGTGACAGACAACTCCAGAGTCATTCTCTCCTGGACTTCGAAATCCACCATGCCATTTTTTCACTTCTCACAATACAGCTTTATATTTGAACAAGCAGAACAAAATTAAAATAACTATGCCATATGACCCAGCAATTCCGTTTCTAGGTCTATTCTCAAAAGAATTGAAAACAGACATCCATACAAATACCTGTGCATAAACGTTCACAGCAGCATCACTCACCATAACCAAAAGGTGGAAACAGCCCAAATGTCCATCAACTGGTGATGGGTAAACAAAATGTGGTCTGTTCATGCAATGGAAGCTTATTCAGCCATTAAAAGGAAGGAAGTACTAATAAATGCTACAACAGGGGTGAACCCAGAAAACATTACACATTAAGTGGAAAAGCCATTCACAAACGGTCACATAATCATATGATTTCATGTATATGAAATGTCGGGAATAGGCAAATCCATAGAAGCAGAAGCAGAATAGTAGTTGCCAGGGGCTGAGGGGTGGGGGTGTGGATAGGGAATGACTGCTAATGGCCACAGGATTTCACTTGGAGCGATGAAAATGTTCTCAAACTAGACAGAGGTGATGGTTGTACAACATTGTGAATACTAAAAGCCACTGAATTATGGGTGGAAAAGGGTCCCTGAGCTGTCCCCACCTGTTTCCTGTCTCCTCGCTTTGTTTCCATGGTGGCTTTGAAGACTAGAAGTACAGCCAGGCTGGGGTCCCAGGCACATCAGAAATCTGATCCCTGGCCTCTTGATGGGAACTTAGAGGAGCGAGGCTTTGAGTGGCTTTGGTTTGGTGGACTCTTCTCTGCAGTCCCAGTATTAGTTTCTATGCTTCTTGGTGTTTCCGGAGGTGGTTGGGAGGTGGGGACGATGGAGAGGAAGGCGGAGTTCCCATTTCTCAGTGTAATAATTCCCCCCTTCTCTTCCCTACAGTGTTTGAACTGGTCAACCAAGGGTGAGTGTCCCCACCTCCAGTGGGTGTGATGCCCAAAGCCTGTGAGAGAGGGCAGAGGCTGGGGTGTCTGGTTTGCTTCTCACACGTGTGTCGACATTTCAGGCCTGTGATGGAAGTGCCCACCCTCAAACCACTCTCCGAAGACCAGGCCCGATTCTACTTCCAGGATCTGATCAAAGGCATCGAGTACTGTAAGCGGGGCCTGTGGGAGGCATCCCTCCCGGGGGTGGTTAGCATTCCCAGGTGGTGGTGGTGGGGAAGTGGGAAGTTTCCAATTTCCCTCCTGGAGCACAAGGAGGTGGGTGGGAAACAGAACTGTCTGAGATGCAGGGTCACAGGCAGCTGCAGAGAACCCCTCCTGTGGCCATGCCCCGGGCAGCAGAATCTCTTCTTCCTGTCGCACAGGAAAATGAAGAGCAGTGGTGATAGTGACCATTTATCTAGCACTGTGTGTACCAGACACCGTCAGGGGCTCTGCTTGCCTCACCCCAACAGTCCCAGGATGGGGTTTCTGTTAACCTCCTGGAACCTTAGTTTCCTTGTCTGTAAAATGGTAATAAAGTGTCTCTCACTAGGGCTGAAATCAGCCAGCACACATCAGTGGTTCTGATTGACAAGTGTCTTTTCTGCTCCTGGTGATTAAATATTTCAACTCTTACCCTCACCTGTCACATAGGATTGTTGTGAGATTTAAATGGGGTAAATGGGAAGCACTCAACACAGGGAGTTGCTGCTTCTGTTACCCATATCGTCATTTCCTTCATCATCATCCTCCTCATCACCGCCACAAAAATGCAGCTGGGTCTTCTAGGCCACAGGCTTGTCCTCTTTCGTGGGCTGCCATCCAGGCAGGAACAGTTAGCCAAGTCCCCAATCCTGCCTGCCCTGTGGTTCTCACTCCAAATCAGTCTGCTCCAGTCATTGTTGGCTTGGTGAGCAAGTTGAGTATTGACATTAGCAAATGAAAATACGTTTGACTGTCATAGTCTTGAGGCTTCTAGCTGGGAGCCAAGCTCCACAAAAACTCCCCATGCTGTATCAACAGCAACAGACCATAGCAGACAGTTCCTAATTGCCATTGGCAGTTGGTGTTTCACTCATTTTTTGAGGATGGGGGACACCCTTAAAGATACTCTTTTCCCCTTTATCTTTCAGAGCCCTGGGTATCCAGCAGGTCTGGGAGGGAGGGGGAGGTTTGGAAGGGCCTGGGTCCGTAGGAGAGCAGGGGGTCCATGCCTGTGTCTCTGGCTGCATGGGCCAGTGGAGCTTCTCACATGGATTTCCCGCCCCTTCTCTCCCATCTGGTGCTCCCCCCGCCCCCAGTGCACTACCAGAAGATCATCCACCGAGACATTAAACCTTCCAACCTGCTGCTTGGAGAAGACGGGCACATCAAGATCGCCGACTTCGGTGTGAGCAATGAGTTCAAGGGCAGCGATGCGCTCCTCTCTAACACCGTGGGCACGCCTGCCTTCATGGCGCCCGAGTCACTCTCAGAAACCCGGAAAATCTTCTCTGGGAAGGTAGGTTCGGACCTGCCTGAGATGCCGAGTACTTCTGTGTGAGGGTCCTCTCAGTTTTAAGTGGCAAAAATCCCACTCAAGCTGGCTTAAAGAATGAATTCTTGTAGATGAGTGGGGTACATTTGGCTTAAGGCATGGCTACTTACAGAGATTCAAATAGGATTACGTCTCTCCATCTCTTAGGTCTTTTTTTCCTGAATTGGTTTTCTTCCCAAGTGGGTTGGTCCTAGCAGCTTGGGGCTACATTCTATCAGTTTACCAACCTCAGTAGAAAGATCATTCATTTTCCCAAAAAGCTCCTGCAAAAATCTTGGGAATGGCTCTGATTGGCCCAGCATGGGTCATGTGCCAATCTTTGAACCAATTACAATGGCTGGGGGAAGTAGTACTCTTATTGGTCAGTCCTGGGTCATGTGCCCATCCTTGAACCAATTACGATGGCTGGAGGAAGTAGTACTCTTATTGGTCAGTTCTGGGTCATGTGCCCACCCAGAGGCTGGGAGCAGAATCAGCCAGCCCCACTTCAATTTCATGGACTGAGAGTCAAGGAGAGGTGGTTCCCCAAAGGAAAGGTGGAGGTGTGAATGCTGGACATGCAAAAGCAGTAGACATCCTTCACTGCCCTCTGTCCCCTGACATGAAGCTCTTTTTTTTCTTACAGGCCTTGGATGTTTGGGCCATGGGTGTAACGCTGTACTGCTTTGTGTTTGGCCAGGTAACAGGGTGGGGGAGTCCTGCCGCCTGAGTGTGGCTGGGTGGCCCCCTGGGATTGATAGTTACCTTTGCAGGGAGGCAGTACTTATTCATGAAAAGTCATATATTTTATTTCCACAGTTAGATTTGAATATAAAAAAGGATGCCTTCTCAAATATTCATATCTATGTAAGACAGTCATCTCTATGAAAAAATGATCTGTTAAAATAGAAGGATTGACAGCAGCTCTAGAGGTTGTAAATAGTTGATAGATTTACAGCAAGGACAACAAATGTGCCACCTCTCTTCACTCCTAAACCCAAGACAGAATAACTAATCAATAACTGCATTTTTTCTTGCTGAGCCTGATACTGCTTTGATGTTCTTCTCAACAGTGTTCATAGAATTGGGATGGAAGTTAAATCCATTTGGGTTTATTGATTTAGGGTGTGCCGTTCTTTTTTTTTTTTTTTTTTTGCCATTCTTTTGTTGTTTTCATATTATTGATAATTAGGGGCCTTCTGTTTTTAACTCTGTTAAAGTTCAGAATGATTATGTGAGCAATAAATGTGGATTTTTCCTTTTCATGAGCTTGTGTTTCTTTTGAGGAAATCTTCAGAAACTGGTCCTGTGAGGGTATAAAGGAGAAATCTCCTCCTCCCAACATTTGATCAGGAAAATTTTCAATCAGATAACAAAGTTGAAATAATTATGTAGTAAATACCCACACAGCTGCCACCTGGATTCTTCCATAAACATTTTACTGTACTTACTTGTGATAATGTGTATCCATCCTCAATCTGTCTTCTTTTTTTTTTTTACACATTTCAGAGTAACTTACCAACATCTCTATACTTCCTTCCAAATGCTTTAGGGTATGACCATTAGCTAGAGCTCACTATTTGTTTGTGGTTCTCTCTCTTTTTTCTTTTGTAGTAAAATTGACATATCATGAAATGTACAGATCTTAAGAGTACTATTTAATGAGTTCTGTCAAATGGCTACAATTATGTAATCCCAAATCCTATTCAAGTTACTGCTTAGTGAAATAATTTTCCTTGGGTAGGCCCAGACCAGGTCACTTTCGGAGACTTTTTCCAGCTTTCTAAGTACTCAGGTAAAGATGTCTTTTTCCTGTACAATACCTGTGCTCCTCCTGGGTGAGGCCCTCCACTGGTAACAGTATTGATTTGTCACCCAGAAAGTGATGCATGTACAGGCTGCAGAATCAGCCCAGTCTAGGCTTAAATCCTAGCTTTGCGCATTCCAGAACACGTCACCTGCCTGAGCTTCTGGTTTTTTTCTTCTATACAATGAGAATAATATTTATTATTTCCTACGGCTTCTGAGAGGATCGATAGAAATAATTCAAGGCACTCAGCACGTATTTATTGAGCTCCTACTGTATCAGGAAGCACTGAGGAGTCAGCAGTGAACAAGGCAGACAAAAATCCCGGCCCTCTTGGAGCTGACATTTCAGCACGGGAGTTAAAACAAAAAGCAAACGCATATGTAATACAACATCGGGGATAAGTGCTATGATGAGAAGTCATGTGCCAGTGGGGGTGGGTGGGGGCCTGTATGTTTCAGACAGGAGCTCAGGAAGGCCTCCCTGGGAAGGTGAGCTTCCCTCAGACATCTGAATGGTGCGAGAAAACAAGCCGGGCAGGTAGTGGTGGTAAGAACATTCCAGGCAGAGGTATAGCCAACGAAATGTTGGTCCTGAGAAACCTCAGTATAGCGTCTGGCCCAGGCCAAGTTCTCACAGATCTCAGCTGTTGCTGTGACATCTTTTGTACCATTTTTGGTATTACCATTCACCTGACAGGTGGGTGTAGGTGAGCATTTGCTTTTGTACAAATAGATAAATTAAGTACAACTACAGAGGAAAGCTGCAATGTGGTGGGAAGGGCTCTCGCCCTGCTTAGAAGGACATTCCTGGTCCTTCTAGAACTTGGGATGGAATCCGCTCCCTCCCTAGACCAGGCCACTGGGCCATTTATTTTTTTGCTGTAACCCATGTGGAATGACGCCAGCGCAGGGTGGTCTTTATAGGACAAGTGTGCCAGCCACTGATGGCCACTCTGGTCTGTCTTCGCAGTGCCCATTCATGGACGAACGGATCATGTGTTTACACAGTAAGATCAAGAGTCAGGCTCTGGAATTTCCAGACCAGTGAGTATTGCCCAGCTCTCCTGAGACACCTCTTTGCCTCAGCCCTTGGTGGTCCTGTGTGTCTGTCTCTCTCCCACCCCTGAAGTGTCTCCCACCCCCAGGCCTGACATAGCCGAGGACTTGAAGGACCTGATCACCCGCATGTTGGACAAGAACCCCGAGTCGAGGATCGTGGTGCCGGAGATCAAGGTACCCGGGGGCCGCTGCTGCCTGGGGGACGTGTGCCTGGGGCTTGGCCTGCGTCCTCTGCTTGGAATTGTTTGGCTCAATCCTGCCTTGGCCAGACCCCTGCCCCACATCCACAGTGCCACCCTCTTTGGCACAGCTGCTCTCCCATGCCCTGGGGCCTCTAGGCTGCTGGGGGCTGGTAGGGGTGGGGGGTGGGAGGAGGATTTGGGGCTTATGTTCATGTGATTGTGCAAGGGATCTTCTGCCAGTTGGGCAGCTAGTGCTCACTACAAGTGGCTTGGGCTGATGGCATCTACCCTCCCCGGACTGGATGAGATGGGGCTCTGTGTGTCCTATGCCCTGGCCCGGGCCCTTGTCTTGACGCTGCCCATCCCTTTGAGAAATTGCAGTGAGGATGGGAGGAAGTTAGTGAGCAGTGAGACTCGACTCCTACCCTGGCCTGCTGAATTCCACCCTGTTGCAGAAAGCAGGGTTAGGAGAGACCCCCATTCACTGCCAACACCCCAGTCAATGCCACACACACGTCTGGCCCTTTAAGAAACCTAGAGATTTGTTTTGAGAACTCCTACGCACCTAGCTAGCCAATATTCGAAGAAGGGGAAGCCCAAAAGGTTACAAATAAGGGCTTGGACCCCAGGGGTGGGTAGTGGTGGGGGCAGACCCCTGCCTGGGTCCTCTTCTGGTTGTGTCCTTCGCAAAGGTGGTGTGTAGTCACTGTACCTCCCCAAGCCTCTGTTTGCCCTTCTGTGAAATGGGGAGGTTGCTGCCTGCTCTGAGCTGAGTCTCGCAGGCATTAGGGAGTGTGGCCGAGGAGTGATAGGTGCTCCCCTGGCAATCGTGCAAGACAGATGCCAACTTCCAGTCACTTCTGCCAAGACCTGGGGCCAGAGAATCTGGTCCATGCACATCCCAGCCCTGTGGCTCCTTCCCATTCTCTGTCTCTCACCTTTTCCACGTGTCCTCCCATCCTGCTCACCCCCACCCTCCGCCTGGCTTGACAGCTCTCTTGCATGCCTGATCTCAGGCCACTGCCTCTCCCATCCCTGCATCCCTGGCTCCGTTCTCCTGCCTCTGGGAGCCAGCTGCACCTGCCCCTCACCCCTCCTGTCATTCGTTGAAGCTGCACCCCTGGGTCACGAGGCACGGGGCGGAGCCGTTGCCATCGGAGGACGAGAACTGCACGCTGGTCGAGGTGACCGAAGAGGAGGTCGAGAATTCGGTCAAACACATTCCCAGCCTGGCGACCGTGGTAAGGCGGGACGATCCACTGACCAAGAGCAGGGACAGAGAGAGCCTGAGGCCAGCCCAGCGAGGATGGGCCAGGACACAGGCGGACGTCTGAGAAGCAGATGTCGGGCCTGAGAGTCAGTGGATGGCTGAGTCTGCCTCTGACCCACTGCCACCAGCCTCTGGGCCTTCGGCACACATCAGGCCAGCCGGCCCCCTCGTCTTCTGGCTTTAGCTCTATCTGAAGCCAGGTCCATGTTACAGCAGAGAGGGCTAGCCCCTCTCCAAGGATCCTCCCGCCCCTTCTGGGGGTCCTTTCGAAGCATGTCGGGGGGAGCGGGAGGAGGAGGGCCAGGGTGGGTGCTGGGGATGGAGTGTAGCCGAGGTCTCTGAGACAGGGGACCCCCCTGGCTGGATTTCCAGTTTTCGGAGCGGACAGCTTAGCTCATTGCACGTCTGCCACGTGGGCAGCTGCAGGGCTAGGGGCAGGGGCTCCCTCAGAGAGTTCTTCCCAGCTCTTCCCAGCTCTGGAGGATGGGAGTTGGCTCATGAGCCACTAGGCCCCTTTTATGGCCTTACACTTGGGTCCTGACCCAAGTAGAAGGAGCCAGAAGGGAGAGTCTTCAGGCTTAACTCCAGAGACTCTGGGAGTCACCCACTCGCCAAGCCTCTGCCCAGGAGGGTGTCGCTCCAGGAGGGAGCCCAGGATGCTCAGGGGCCCGGGTCCAGGCAGCCCTCCTAGGGGCAGAATCCAGCTGGCCGCCCCCCATGGCCGCCTCCAGAGCCCCGGCCGCAGCACGCAGGCAGGGCCCTGGGCTTTGGGAAGAGACTGGCGGGACTGCAAGGACACAGTGTCCAGCCTCAGTGACTGCCCCTTTAGGAGCCCAAATGCTGGCTTCTTCTCTCCTGGCTTTGCACTTCTCCCGCCTGCTTTCCCACACACTTTCTCCTTCTTCCAAACCCCGAGCGCCTCGGCGGGGCACCCATTCACGTCCTCCTCCTCCCCTGCCTGGGGCATCTGCATGACCTTCACTGTCGAAAGCTCACCCACACCTCCTCTTTCTCATCCACCCACTGCACCCACGTCCTGCATCCCTAGTGGGGGGAGCAGCTGGCGTGCACCCACCACGGGTCATCCTGTTCCAGGCTCAGGATGTTCTTGGGAGAAGGCATCTGACCCTAGAGCTTTGAAATAGTCTTTGATTATTCAGGGGTCACCTGAACACTGAGGGTTTCTCAGGCCTTGCCGGGAGCGGGTGTGTCGTGATGAGTAAAACCAGCATGGCACCTGGGGAGGCAGATGTGGGGCAAACAGCCGACAAACAAATGCACAATGTAACTGAGGGTCTGCGTGGCGTACCCCTGAGGGGGGCCGCGCCCCAGGTGATGGGTTGGAGAAGGCCTCCGGAAGCAGTGGATGTGCACTGAGAGGCGTAGGAAGCACCTGCAGCATGGTCAGGGTTGGCTTAGGAAGATCCCACGTGGAGAACGGACTGTGGTGGCCAGGGAGGGAGTGGGTGCTGCGGGCAGCCATCTGAAAGTGGGGTGGCTAGAACAGGGAGGTCCAGGCGTGGGGTTACAGAGATGAACGAGGTGCAGCGCCTGCTCTCATGAGCCTCCTGGCCTCATAAGGAAGCTGGACCTGGAAAGAATCACCCTCCTGTGTCCTCACATGGTGACAGGCAGCATGGAGAGGAGCAAGAACAACGCTTTCTTTCCATTGGGTTCCGAGGGCTGGGAGAAGGTCAGCTGGTTTGACAAGGGCACAAGGAAGGGGCAGGTCTTGCCAGGGGGAGCAACACCTGCAAAGGCCAAGAGGACAGGCCGGTGTGTTCCAGGAACCACGGAGCACGGGTCTCGGCAGGGGAGGGACGTGAGCGCTTCGCCACGGGGGCCTGGCCTTCATTCTCGAAGCCAGCGTTTTTCTTTTTCTTTTTTATTGAGATAGAATGAGCGTAACATAAAATTAACCATTTTAAAGCGGACAATACAGTGGCATTTGTTATATGTACAATATTATGCAGTCATGATTCCCATAATTCTGAACCATCACCCCAAAATGAAACCCTGTACCCATGAACAGTCACTTCCTATGCCAGCCCCTGGCAAACACCAGTCTGTTTTCTGTCTCTACAGATTGGCCTATTCTGGACATTTTATGTAAAAAGAATCATGATGTGTGGCCTTTTGTATCTGGATTCTTTCATTTATTATAATATTTTTCTACATTCATCTACATTGTAGCATGTCATTCCTTTTTATAGCTGAATAATATTTCACTGTGTGGCTAGACTGACTGCATTTTGTTGATCTGTTCTTCAGTTGAACATTTGGGTGTTTCTACCTTTCGGTAAAGCAGTGTTTTGTCTTTTTGTTTTTAAACACTTATTTATCTTCTTAGCAGTAAACCCTTAAAAACCAGAATCTCAATATATGAAAAAGCTTGAAGAGGCACCGTGCTCTGCCTGAACAGGGGTGGGGCCCAGAGCCTTACGGGGTGTTCAGGCCGTTTCCTTGAGCATTCCTTCATGGGATGCGGAAGCCAAAAGTATCACCAAAGGTGACCGGTTCACTCCCTGGCTCCATAACCTTCTGTGGCTCCCTGGCTGGCAACAGGATAAGTTCCAAACTCCTATAGGTGAAAGATTCTAAGTCAGGAGGTGAGAGAATCAGGTTTCAGAAAAGATGGAGGCAGATGGGCCGGGTGAGGTGGAGGACTGGGAGGCAGAGAAGGGAAGCTAAGCTGTGGCTGAGGGGTGTGATGATGAATATTAACCTTTTCTCCAAGGACCCTCTCCTCAGGCAGAACTTCCCAACCAAGTCGCAGACCCAGCTTGTGTCAGAGTGGGTGAGGGGGGCCCACCAAAGAGCTCCCACTCCTGGCGACGGACAGGCCAGCCCCCAGCGCCTCTCAGCCTTAGAAGGACCTTTGGGACCTCCGAGCTCCCTTGTCCTCACAGCATGCCAGCCTATGGACTGGCCATCCTCAGTGTCCTGGGATGTTTCCTCAGCTCCTTAAACGTGGACAGGGGCTTCCCATGTGACTAAAACGCAGCCCCCTGAGAAAACTGCAGCCTTGTCTTGTTGCTAGTGGGTGTGTGCAGTGGTGCAGCCCCTGTAGAAAATAGTCCGGCAGGCCCTCAAAAATGTTAAACATAGAATTGCAGCATGACCTCAGGATTCTGCTCCTGGGTATACACCCGGGAGAACTAAATACATTTTGTGCAGAAAGCATGCGCCCACACAAAAACTTGGGCAGAAATGTGCATAGCAGCATTATTCACAATAGCCAGAAAGTGGAAACAATCCAAACGTCCGCCAATGGATGAATGGATAAAGAAAACGCATATCCATACAAAGGAACATTATTCAGCCATGAAAAAGGAATGAAAAACTGATATAACGTAGATGAACCTCAGAAACATTAGTGAAAGAATCCAGACACATATCATATGATTCCATTCATATGAAATGCCCAGAATAGACAGATTCAGAGACAGAAAGCAGCTCAGTGGTGGCAAGGGGCTGGGGGACGGGGAATGGGGAGGGACTGCTAATGGGGACAGGGTTTCATTCTGGGGTGGTAGAAATGTTCTAAAATTAGTGGTGATGTGAACATACTAAAACAAATGGAATTGTGCATTTTAAAATGGTGAATTTTATGCTGTGGGAATTATATTTCAATTTAAAAAAAAAAAAGGCGCAGCCCCCTCCCTTAATTATACCTGGGCAGCACTAGTTGGTTTCTTGGAGTGGTCGTAGATGGCTTTCGCCAAGCATAAAGGCCTGGCCTTGAAGATGAGCCAGCTCGATGAGCCAGGTGGGCACATCCAACAGTGGCTCAGGTGAGACAGATGGTACCAGATGTCCTGGAAGAACAGTGCGGGCCAGCTCTCCCGGAGCATGAGGTCCCTTGGGGAACACTAGATGACGATCAGCCTTGAATGTGAAACCAAGGGGTTTGGACCTTATCTTGTCAGCAGCCAGGGAGCCATGGCAGGTTTTTGGGGAGAGTACCATTCAGACTTGGCGGTGGCTTTGGCTGTCATATCCTGGGTGCTGTCCAGTGTCTCCTAAAGGCCTGCCATTGGCCACAAGCCCTGGGATCTGGCAGGGAGCTGGGGGAGAAAGCAAGGAGGGGCGACATGAGGGAGGGTGTCGCCTGGAACCCCACCTGGGGGCTGAACCTCCCCTTCTCTCCTTCAGATCCTGGTGAAGACCATGATACGGAAGCGTTCCTTCGGGAACCCGTTTGAAGGCAGCCGGCGGGAGGAGCGCTCATTTTCAGTGCCCGGAAACCTGCTCCTGTGAGTGTCCGCCTGTCTCCCCCCCCGGGGCGGGGAGCTGGGGGCTGCACGCAGGCCAGCCCCGCTCGGCCCACTCTGCCTGGGCTCGGCCCGCTCTGCCTGGGCCCGTCCCTGGAGCGGTACTGTCTGGAAAGGCTCAGAACAGACGCACTGGGTGATGGGAAGTCAGCGGCTGCTGGCTGGGGTCTCGCCCCACCCCAGGCTCCGTCTGCCTCCTTTTGCCGATGGCTCATTCACCCCGAAGCTTTACCTTTCTCAGGGGACTTGCACTTTAACTGGGGAGGCTCTTGACAATCAGAAGGCACTTCTGTGGCCCAGAAGCAGGTGTGCTTGATGGTGGGTTTTCGGCCCCGTGTTGGGTGAGCAAGCCATTCTCACTCATGGGTCCCTGCGTGTCGTGGTGGAGCGGTGTCCTGCTCATAAGTGCCCCGGCAACAGCACTGTGAAGCTGGTGTTTGGGGCCTGAGTGTCTCCAGGGTGGGGGTCAGGTATCCCGTGGATCCCAAGTGTCCCTTCTCACTTCCCTTTTCCCTTCCCTCTGGTGATTCTAGCAAAAAACCAACCAGGGAGTGGGAACCCCTGTCTGAGCCCAAGGTAACGCCTGCCTGCCTGTAGCCTCTGCCGGGGCCTGGGGGCGGGGGCAGCTGCAGAGCACGGGGCATCCTCACCCAGGCGGACGGTCCCCCCTGCTGTGCCTAGGCTCACCTTGGGCCTCTGGACCCAGGATGAAAATGGGCATCCAGGGCTAGGACCCAAAGGCGGGCCGTGCATGTGAGCTGGGGCTGCGGGTGCATGGCGCTCCGCCCGCGATGCCTGTGAATCCACCCAGGTCTTCCAGCCCAGCGGGGCACCCACAGATGCTCAGGGCACGTCCATGGCATTGAGGCTCTTGTCACAGGGCCCCGTGGCTGCCCCTGCTCTGCGTCAGCCTGGTCAGAGCGTAGGTGGGGCATACTGCCCCCTGAGGCTCTCTAGCATCCGCCCTTTCTTCTCACTAGTGTAGACCTAGAAAATAAGTCCCCTTCCAGCCTGCTGCAAGGGAGGATCTGGACCTTTTCACCCAGTCATCCTTCTTCCAGAAAGTGTTACCAGTCCCTTCCAGGACAGATGAGAGTTTTTGTCCCTGTAAGACCAAGATGACAGTACTTGGCACCCCTTCTGCTACTCAGCCCCCCAGTGCCTGTGGCAGGGAACAATCCTAGTACCAGCGGAGCCCAACTTACCCCCTAGACCTCAGCTGGGCACTCCAGACAGCCATTTCTCTGATTTAAAAGTAGCTTTACTGAGATGTAATTCACATAGCATATAATTCACCTGTTTAGAATGTGTAATTCCTTTTTTGTTGTTGTTTTATTTTTTTACTATAGTCACAGAGTTGTGCACCATCTCTACAATTAGAGAACATTTTCATTTGTTCAAGAAGAAACCCAGCGCCCTTAGCTCTCACCACCCACCTCCCCTATTCCCAAGCAACCACTAATCTACTTTTAGTTTCTGTAGATTTGGTTATTCTGGATATTTCCTATATAGAGTCACACAGTATGTGGCCTTTTTTGTCTGGCTTCTTGACACGGCATCATGTTTTTAAGGTTCATCTATAGTGTAGCATGTCAGTGCTCCATCCCTTTTTATGGCTAAATAATATTCCATTGTCTGGAGAGGCGACATTTTATTTATCTGATGATGAACACTTTCCACTTTGGGGCTATTACAAATGAGTAATGCTGACGTGAGCATTCCTGTTCAACTGGCAGCTTTTTCTATTGGTTAGGAGTTGGCTTATGAGATGAAATTTATTGGCCACTCCTACTATAGGAGTCAGAGGCATAAATGGTAACATGGGAAGAATGCTTGTTTGGGGATTATTTATGCTTTTCTGCAGTGGGGAAAGTGGCAGTTAGCAATCAGAGCTGGTCGACAGCCTTATGACAGCTGCCTCAGTCCCTGCTGGATGTTCCCGGATGTCTCTGCAGCCAGATGACAGGGTGGCCCTGCCTACAGTTCAAGCCTCACAGGGTGACAGGAAGTGGAAGCAAAACAGGCTGGTCTTCACTCGATCTTTCTCTTCTCAACCTCAGTTTTAGGGTTTGCCTCCCGTCTGTGTGCAAGTTTGCCTTTTTTTTTTTAATGAATCAAAATTGCAAGACACCGACAGACTGAGATTGGCCCAAATGGCTTTACTGCCCCTTTATTCCCTCATCTGCAGCCCCAGGAACACCTGGAGGTTACCTGCCTTTGTCCTTAGCCTGCAGTTGGGATGCGTTAGTTGTCCGAATGGTCCAGCACTCTGGAGCTCGTGGGGCTTAGTCATTGGAGGCCTTGTCTCAAGTCCCACCATCTGTTAGAGTGAGACCCTTCTGTAGGAGTAGGCAGCTGCTAGGACAGAAACTGAGGACCTGTTTGGGCATCTAGTGACAGTTTCCTCCCCGGGAGACTTGACCCCCTCTTCTTTGGCATAAACATAAAGCCAACTGAGTGTGATTATTCCACAAAGAGGGCCTTCTTCCTAGGAACGTACAGACATCATGCTTTGCATTGTGCGGGAGCAGCTTCTCTTCTGACCAGGGGCACACAGTGGACATTAGTCCTGTGGGACAAGCCCAGTGGCTTCCCTTAGGAGCACGGCTTTGCCTGATGGTGTGGCAAATGGCTCGGGCCACTCCTGAGGGATTTCCTCTCACATCTCTGCGTCACTCCGCCCATGTCTGTCACCCCAGGCAGCTCTAGCTGGGGTGCTTTGGGATATGGCCGCTCTGAGACATGACACTGTTCCCCTCGCTGGCTTGGTCTGTTCTGCTCTGATCACTACCATTGGGGAGAGGAGGGGCCCTTCCCTCAGTCCAAGGTGTCCCGTAGGCCTGTGTGCAGGGACAGTTCTGTTGACAATTGTTTCCTGAAGGCTGGCTGTGGGCCAGGCCCGGCCCAGCCCAGGCGGTCCGCTTGCTGCCCCCAAGAAGTTCACCTGGTGACGGAAAACAAATGTCATGGTTCCTGCCCAGCAAGAGCTTATAGCCTGGGTGGGGTGGGCTAGGGAGAAGTCAAGGTACCCAAAAAACCCCTCAGGGGACGGGCCTCAACGTGGGTCCCACACAGTAATATGCGCGTGATTTTAGGTGTTAGGCAGATAGGTTTGCATCTATTTTTATAGTTCCTTGCTATTTCTGGCAGATGACGCTGGTTTTCCATTTACGGAGCAGATACAAAGTGTCTTTCTGAAAATTTTACATAATCAAGAAGAAAAAAGGTGGGGGGAGAGAATCTAAAAGAAGAGGTTAAGTACATGACGGTCGGGCCGTGCCTGCACCGCCCCATCGTCTTAACACGGCTTTTCTGTTCGCTGAGCAGGAAGCAAGGCAGCGAAGACAGCTTCCAGGGCCCCGACCCGCCCCCCGTGGGGGAGGAGGAAGTGCTCTTGTGAAAGGCGGCCCCCGCGTGGAGAGTTGGGGGGCCCCGGCCCCCGGGCCCCGCACGCGCATGCGTCCTCTGTGGCCGGAGCAGGCGATGGAGTAGCTGCCGGACGGCCCCCGCGACCTCGCATGCTGGCGTCTCACCTCCGGGCCGCGCACCCTGCGTTTCCATAGCAGCATGTCCTACGGAAACCCAGCGCGTGTGCAGAGCCTTGGCCGTCATCTCTGGTTGTTTTTTGTTTGTTCGTTTGTTTGTTTTCCTTTGTTGTTTTAAAGGGGACAAAAAAAAAAAGACTTGACTCCATGACATCGACCTTGGCCGCTGGCTGGCTGAACGGGCGGGTGTGAGGAGTTGCAGACCCAGAGCCACGTGCGTTTTGGGACAATTGCTTTTTAAAACGTTTTTAAGCCAAAAAAAAAAAAAAAAAAAAACACCTTCGTTGTGAACTCAGAACCATGTCAGCTATACCAAGTGAATGTGTGTGGGGTTTGAAAATCATGTAAAACTGGCGGAAGACTATCGGGGAAGTGGTCTGAGACCACAGAGTTAGTCACCGCTGCATTTGGAAGGAAGGGGGAGAGTGGGCGTGACTTCTCGCGCAAACCCCAAACCTCAAACCATGCCACCTTCCAGAACTGAGGACTCAAGGAGTCCGGGCAGGGCCAGCCCTCAGTAGCTGCAGGGGGCATTGGTGCCACTTATTTGTAAGAAGGACTTTTAACATTTTTCTATGGTTAGAATTGTAGTCAGGAAAACGAAAAGGGCTTGATGTTTAACTGCTTCCTAAAGGCGATTTTCCAACCCTAGAAGGGCATCAGCGGTTGTGGTGGGAGAAGTTTGGCCTAAAGGACTGAACAGGTCTCTTTATGACAGCCACTTAAGGGTTTCTGAAGTTGTTAGCTGAGCTCTCTAGTAAATCTGTTAAATTTCAAAAACTCCAGGGTGAAATCCTACACTTCCATGTACATTACATGGCTTAAGAGTAAACAAAAATTTTCAATTCTCCAACCGGGCTGAACTCCAGAGTAGTTCAGAAATCACTTAGAGCTTCCGGGATCTATTCTGTGGCTTCAGGCATGCGGATCAGGGTTGGAGCCAATGAAACCCACGCTTGTATATTAGCAGCTTAGCTTGTTGTAACCTGTGTATTCTATGGACTGCCAAGGTTTTGTTTTTTTAAATACTAGCTGAGTGTTGTAGTTAGTGAAACACTTACCCAGTTTCTGGAGGGCCATTTAGGAAATACTTTCATTCCACTGAAACACAAATGATCATTCTTACCAGCAAAGCCCTTTTGGGATCTACACAAGAACTTCGGGGCACCCTTTGAGAGAAGGCTGTTGAAATCCAGAGCACTCCTCAGGGTTCAAGTGCACAAGGGCTTGGCACAGGACGTTCCCTTTTGTAGCCAAAGGTCCAGAAAGAAAAGGTTTACCTTTTTGACTTCCACTTAATATTGGGAAGTTTGGTTGCAATTCAACTTCTTCCAGAGCCACACACATGGGTGAGTCTGAAGTTCAAGTTGTAGGACAGCAGGAAGGACTTTGCCCTGGGAGATTCTCAGTATTTTGTGGTCCCTGGCTTGGCGGAAACAGTAGCCAAGCTCAGAAGGACATACTTTCCTGTAGTTTCTGTCTGATCAGTGTTAATATGAGGACCCTTTGCAGACACAGTGACGCCAGGCTATGTGCCCCCCTGTCCAGCATGGTCACAGAGCCCAGGCATTCTTGGCTTCCATAGATCTCCATAAGCTCTTGACTGTCGTCGTAGCCAGACTTTTCTTGCTATCTTATAATCAGTACACAATTAGGGGCTGCTGGTTTCCGAGAGCTAAGGACACCTGCCTGATGGAGGGTCCTCCCGCCTGCTTGCTTGCTTTTTGTAACCTAGTACTTCCTCCCCCCCCCGTGACCCGTGCTTGTTTAAAGATAGGGGCCCCACCCCTTCCGGAGCAACAGATGGGGTCTAGTTAGTTTGCAATAAGCACCTTGCAGTGGTTAAAGTCAGCCAGTCCTTAGTCCTTGTTCCAGACGGAGTGTGCGGACTCCGGCCTGGCCACGTGGCTCGCCCAGGAAGGGTGGGCAGCATGCCAAGCTTCTGCAGAACTCCTGTGTTTACACGACTGCATCAGGCAATGCCATTAATCCCCCCGCAAAACTCTCCGTGTTAGGTTTCGTATGTGGAATGCCAGCTGTCAGGCAGCTGTTTGGGCGGGTGGGTTGGGGGAGGCCCAAGTTCATTACTTTTTTTTTTTTTTTTTTTTTTTTTTTTACAAACAAACACCAAAGAAAGTTATGGAAAGGAACTGCCACCCCCAAAATATATAAGCAGAGAGGGCTGTAGCACAAAGCATTAACTACCACTGTCTTGGAGCACAAAAGCCAGCTCTACTGGGAAAGGGGAGAAGCTGTTAGCAGCTTTTTCGGAGGAGCAAAAACAATATGCATCAGTTTTTCCTATTGCTGGCTCATCTGTGGGACCAATTTGGTATAAGCGACCCGTGGCCCACATCTGTGGCCTTGAAGGAAGCACAAGCTCTCCCTGTCTTTCCTCTGCCTGTTCCACTTCCCCCATCTATTCTGCAGGCTCACCAGTGGCTCCCATAAAGCCTTATCTTGCCCCTTGTTGGCACTGGGGGCCAGAGAGGCTGTCTCCCTACTGGTCTGGCCTTTCCCATGAGGTAGGGCTCCCATCCTCAAAGCCTTTTTTGGAACAAGGAGGCAAATACTTGTGCGTTTAGACACCTAGGCTCCACTGTCGCTCTCATGCATCTTCCAAAGGGGAGCTTCCTGTTGCCAGGGGGGAAGAACCATGACCTCCACTTGCTTCTAAGGTGCTAGGGAAGGTTTCAAGGTCGTCGGTTCCCATCTTCTCTCCAGCTTTACGGGCTGAGTTTCGTGGGACTGCTGACTTTTCTATTCTGTGATCTATTTACTGCCCGATGCTTGTTTTATTCCTGATCCTTTCTACTATGCATTTTCCTTTTATCAGGTGTACAAAGTTAAATACTGTGTATTTATCACTTAAAAAATACATGAACTTAAGAGAAAAAATAAGCCTTTGGTGTTTTTCCACAGATGTTTAAGCTTCTCTGTAAACTTGAAATAAACAGACAGCAAAATGGTGCAAAGTCTGGGCCTCTTTGGGATTTTTCTGTTGGTGGTTGTTTAAGTCAGCGCTTTCTAGGACATCTGTCCTTACGTCTGTTTTCCTTCCTTAGGCTGACGGCGAGATCAGATGCCCAAGACAGGGCTAATGTAGCCAGCATGACATTATTCGTCCCTAATTTAAGCACGTGTTAGTGTCTCACTACTCAAAGCTTGGTACCTAAAACCAGCAGCATCAGCATCACCTGGGAGCAGGTTAGAAATGCAGAGCCCCAGGCCTCGCTTACACAAGACTTACCGGGTCGAGGCTGGCAGCAATCGCTCAGTTCTCCTGATGGAGACCAAACCTGTGAGCAGCTGCGGGGGTGGTTTTAATCATGCATTGAGCAGGTCCTGTGAGGAGCCGTGCCACATGACACTTCACCCCATGAGGAAGGTATTAACTCCATTTCATGGATCGTCCGCTGAAAACAGGCTCAGAAAAGCTAAGTCGTTTGTCTGAGTTTACAACATCTCGAATTTCCGGTTTTCATGGCGTCTGGAGACCGTTTTAGAACTGGATGGTTTTTCCAGATTAGAGGCCGAGGATGCCCTCGCATTCCAAATGCGAATCTAGCCCGTGGCATTGCTCTACTGGCTTCACACTTCAGTTTTCTGTTATCAAGGACAGCAGATGAAGTCTCAAAGAGTCCTGTGCCGTAGCTGCGGAAATACAGCAGCGAAGTACTGGCCGCTAAGACTCAAGAGCAGGTGTTCCTGTTAGAGACGCCACTGAGAATCTGATGGAAGCTAAAAGAATGCACACAGGTGCATCACTTCGCAGTGTTTCGTTGGTTTCAGAGACTCGCAGAAGCCCATCCCTGGATGCCCGGTTGAAGGACCCCCTACTTATACGAGGCAGCACCAGGGAGCCAACAAATGGGGGTGTAGCTGAATGCGAGATGATTCTGGTGAGTAAAATCAGCAATGCCACCCCCCCCCACCTCTCACCCCAACTGGCCTTAGCATCTGTCTCAGAAAAGGAAAGCTAAAAAGAGTCTCCACTCCAGTAACCATCGCTCCTTAGCCTGCAAGATAAGCCATTTCTAAAAATTCCAGCTCCATTTGACCCATGTGTTCAAGCAGGCATTTTTCAAAAAGGCAGCAAAAACCAGAGCTTTTTCAAAAGGGGTTCAGTAAACTTTTTCTTTCTCCCAAAGCAAGAAAAGCCCAGACTGGCCATTTATCCAACAGAAGAAGAGCACTTTTAAAATAAACCGTTCCTTCAGGACTTGGAAATGAAGTCATGACAAGGGGGAGGGCAAGCTGCTTTCTTTAGGGAGATCTTGAACACCTGATGCAGAATTAAGTCGGCGTGAAGGCTGGGCTAGAAATAGCTTCATTAACATTTCGAACCGGTGGCAAGGTAGGAGTAGGTGGTGCTGATTTTGGTTGGAAACTTCTGAAAAGCACATGGGGAGGGGAGAGGATAAGCCATTTTCATGTTACCCAGAACTGCGTTTCCTAGAGTGGCGTACCACCATTTTACGTAAATTGTAAGCACAGGTAAGGCAGGTGGTCACCACAAGAAAAAAAAATCTTGTAAACGCTTTGGGAACACAACCTAATGAAGATCAGAATTCCTAGGCCTTTAAGAGAAATCTAAAGTAGGAAAAAAAATAATAAATGCCTACACTCCAGCAAGAGACTGTTTGAGGAACGTTTTCTGAGCACAGCGAGCTGGGACAGCAAACGGATTTGCTGGTCAAAGTAAAAGAGAAAGTTCTAGCTCATGCTATGGAACCACACAGACAAAGATTAAGAAAATCATTTGTTTTAATGTTTGGTCCTCAATCACTTCAACACAGCTCTTCTCAAAAGAGAAGTGCTACGTCCACCTCATGATTGCACGACAAAGTCTGCGGTGGGGAGTGTGGCGCGGGGTGGGGGGGGAACAGCGGCCCTACAAGGCGAGCGGTGACACCCAGGTGTTCTTGCTTTCTGGATAAAGTACTTGAGCAGAGCTGCTGGGCCTGTCTTGCAGGGGGCTTTAGAGGGGAGCTTGAGGAAGCTGGCCCTGGGGAAGGCCACAGCACCGTCCCTGCCTGTGGACCTCAGCTCACCCGAAGGACTCCAGGCTGAAGAACATCAGAGGTGACCCAGCCAAGAAGAGACCAGCAACTGCTGCAGAGTGGTTTACTATGCAGTCCTACAACACAAACGCAGGAGCAGCTGGGCAACCCTGAGTATCTGTGGAGTGGAGACTGACTCAGGATCTGGAACATTCTCCAGGGTGCCATGGCAGCCTTTTCTCCCTTCTCTTTGCTCTCCACTTTCCTTTGATGAGGGCTATGGGGAGCCTGGGTCTGGGGCAGGCATCACCGATCCATCTCACTGTCAATACCCTGCGAAGAACGAAAAGCTTATCGTTAATCGATACGCTTATAGATAAATGCATACCCACCCCGCGCTGCCCACGGGCAAGCCAGGAGCCTTTCTCGAGGACTGTGACAGCCCTTGGTAACTGCGCACACTCAGGCTGGTCCTCGCGTGCTGGTCTCAAAGCACGGCCCCCAACCCCTCTTCCTGTGCAAGGCGAATTTAAGTAGTGTGTGGACACAGATTTTGTCATCCTATCTAACCTGAGATGTCACTAATTTAAAGGAAGCTAGATTTTAGAGCGAGTCCATCGGAAGAAAAGCATGAAGTAAATACCAGTCTAGGTGGTACAGAAATGGAGATGACGAGAGAGGCACGTGACCACCTGGGCTGATGACACACCTAAATAGTGCCAACCTTTGTCCTAGGGCCTCCCTCAGACGGGCCCGGCGCTCAGGCTTCTCACCTCTGACACAAAAGCAGATGAGGTAAGGTGCTTCCTGCCTGCTGAGGTCAGGAGGTGGCCTACCTGCTCGTAATCTTCCACATATTTGTATTTCTTCTCCCGGTAGTAGTATTTTTTCTTCATGCAGTAGAGGACTATGACGTCACACAGCACTGTGGTCTGGATTGTAGCATGGCGAGACAGACAGGATATTTTAGTCCCTGTTATTCTGTGTGTACCCCTTCCCACAAAGCCTGGAATCTTTCGAGGAAGAGAAAGGCTCCTCCATCTCTTGGGAAAGGCGAGGCCCTGAGGGGCATGGTCTTCGGGAAGGGAAGATGGAGGTGGCAAGGGGGTTGGGGGGAAGGGACATAAGCCCAGAGGGACAAGTATAGAAACAAGTCTAGGGTTGAGGGGAAAGAGGCCGTTAGCTGAGGGGCTCACCTGGCTGCGCTAAGGACTGCTGAGGAGGGTCCCAGCCCCAGGGGCGAACGGAGGGGTCTAAGTCACTTACCACCCCCAAGAGCGCCAAGCCAGAGCCGACGTTGATCATGGTTGGGATGATGTCAAATTTCCCAGCCTGTACATAATGGGAGAAAAATAAAAGAGAGTTGTGATTGGGGCAGGCAAGAGCCAGTGAAGAGTAGGGAGGGACCCCTGGCCCTGGCCAGCTGAGAAGGGGACCGACGGGCCGAACGAGAGCAGTCAGTGGCCGGCTACCTTCCCGAACACGATGACGTCGAAGCGGATGCCGTAGGCCTTGATGAGTGTGCGGTGCTCAGTGCCAGCTGGGTCGGTGTAGTACTTGGCGAACCTGGGGAAAGGAGGACAGGTTACAGGGACAGGTGCAGGCCAGCGTGACACAGCGGCTGGACCTACCCTCTGGGGCCAGGAGCGGGTGAGGGATGTCCCAGTGGAACTCCCTGAGGCCTCGCAGAGTTGGCACTGGCCAAAGCGTCGCTCTGCTCTCTGCTGAGCAGATGACACTTGAGCACCTTGGGGCCTCTCCCAGCTCAGGCAGCAGGAGGGCTGGCCTGTTGACAATGAGGGTGCCCGGGCCCAGGGACGTGCGAAGAGCTCCCTGCTCCGTTGTCACTGTCACCTCCTATGGCGTAAGCTGGAACCTCTTCTAAATGTCCTTCCTTCCTGGCAGCCGGGCCACCTGCCTCTCTCAAGGAAACCCTGGCCACTTCCAGGGAGAGTCTGGCCAGCCAGGAGCAGTATCCAAGACGGCGGGTGGGGGCACCCAGCCATTCACGAAACCCATAGCCTCGGCATTGGGCTTTTTTAAAAAGAGAATCATCGATCCATCGGTGGATGAATGGATAAACAAAATGTGGTACATCTACACAATGGAAAATTATTTGGCCATAAAAAGGGATGATGTACTGATAAAGGCTACGAGGATGAACCTTGAAAGAAACATGATGCTAAGTGAAGCGAGAGTCGGAGGAGGCTCCACGTTGTCTGATTCCACTTGTATTGAAGACCAAAATAGGCAAATCCATTGAGAAGGTAGGTTAGTGGAAGCAGATTACTGGTTGCCAGGGGCTGCGGTAGGTGGGGGACAGAGAGGGGGTGATGGCTAAGGGGTACGGGTGATGGAGATGTGTTGAAGCGATGAAAATGTTCTGAAATTGGTTGAATCTACACTTTAAATGGGTGAGCTGTATGATATGTGAACCATGCATCGATAAAGCCATTAAGGAAAAGACACGAGGGGAAATGGTGGGGGGTGGGGAGCCAGTGAGACACGGTACCGTTCGCTGCCCTGTTTTATGCCAGGGATCCACTAGGAACCTAAACTCTTGGCCTGTGCTCTGTCTGGCCCACAACTTCCCTGTCGTGGTCCGGGCCTGGGGAACCTCAGGAGGGGCCTAAATGCTGGCAGAGGTCAGGGGGTGGGCGTCCTCAAGAGGGTCCCATCAACTTCTGTTTTGGGGTTTTCCACAGTTCTGGTTTCTACAAGAACTGTGTAACAGCACAGACAGAGCAACACAAATCTAACTCCCTCACTAAAAAAAAATGCAGGTATCTGCCCTTCCATCAGTGAGCCAGATGGTTCAGAAGTAGAGCCGATCCCAGCTGCACTTGATTCCATGCGTCACCACTAGAGGGAGACAAGTGCAACACAAAAGCATCACTGACCTACTCAGGTCGCCCCCACTGAGGCCTATTTTTAAGATTGGCCGTGTGTGCAGAAGACACGACAAAGGGCGTGTGAAAATGTACGTGGCTACAGATTTTACTGCCTCAAGAAAGTGGCAAACATGACCCTGGGCCCTGATCCTCATTAGACTACTAGCTGTACTGGGTTCAGTCTCGTCCCCCAGAATTCATGGCCACCTGAGACCCGTGACTGTGACCTTACTTGGAAACGGGGTCACTGCAGATGTCGCTAGTTAAGATGAGGTCACACGGAATCAGGGTGGGCCCTGAATCCAATATGACCGGTTTCCTAATGAGAAGAAGGAAGGACGCAGATGCAGACCGAGGCGAAGAGGCCACGTGATGACGGAGGATTGGAGTGAGGTGTCTACCAGCCCAGGGCCACCGAGGAGTGTCAGGAGCCACCGGAAGCTGGAGCAGGCAAGGAAGGAGCCTGGCCCTGCTCACACCTGGATTTCAGGCCTCCAGCCTCCGGAACCGTGAGAACGAAGTCCTGTCGTTTCCAGCCCTGCAGTTCGTGGTCACCTTTCACGGCAAACCTCAGGAAACTCATACCCAGCGCTTTCAGCAGAGAAAGACCAGCAAAGGCCTTTGCAGAAGGCTGAAACCTGTCTCGCCTGCACGTTGGCGACTCCGGGGGCAGGCCCCGTCTTGGAGAAGCCCATTTCCAGGTCGGGCCCCGGAGGCCTCCGGACTGGAGGATCTGCTCGCATGCTCATCCACTCTGCAGCATCTGAGCGGAGGCCCTGGGTGAGGCCGGCTCGAGAGAGCTGAAGCAGCCCGCCTCTCTTGGCTGCTCTGCAAATTGTCTCAATGTGTTTCTTGAGGCAAGAAAGGGCATGCAGGGGCCCAGGATGCCACAGGCGCAGGGTCCCTCCCTGGCACCCGGCCTCCCCGCCTGCCCGTGGGGGTGCCTGAGTGCTGGTTTTCGGTGGGCGTGGGTTTCCCCCACTGGGGAGTGAGCCATCCACCATCACCCCTCACACAGGGGAAAAAGGGCCCAAGCTCACACGCACCTGAAATTGTAGCCGGGAGACACATTGTGGTCCATGTCCCGGGTGTCCAGGCGGCGGAAGGAGTACTTGGGGAGGCAGAGGGAGGCGGCCCTGTCCAGGTTGCAGTCCCACCTGATCTGGATGCCTATGATGCCTCCCTGAGGATTGCAGGGAGAGACAGAGCAAGCTTTCCTCAGGGCCTGTTCCGGAACGAGGTGTGTCGAAGACTGGTAGAGAAGCCGGGGCCCCGCACCTACCTCGATGGCCATATCCTGGAAGCTGTGTCCTGCGTTCTCCACTATTTTGCCGAGGCGGAAGATGGGGCAGAAAGGATCTGTTAGAGCATCATAAATGCACGATTTGAGGTAGGTCGTGGTGATGTTTGGAAGAATATTCCTCCTAAAGTTGGGAGGAAGCAGAAAATAGAAGCAAGAAAAATCTCAACAAAGAGCCGGAACTGTGTCCGAGACATCGATGAACTCGCACGGCTGGCCACGACTTACTTGCTGAAATTAAATTTGGGATACCAGATGTTGTTCTTGACCAAAAGGGTGAAGTTCTCTGCAGCCTTTAAATAAGCAGGTCTGAAAAAAAGTTATAACGTATTGTTAATTATAACATTGTTATTGTTACTATAAATACAAATATAAGTATGCTCATATACCTATGTAATATTTTTCCAAAACATATACACGTGTCTTACAATGTCATTTTGTCAAAAAAAAAAAAGGTCTAGTATTTTCTACTCTCCTCTGCATAAACACTAGGTCAAGAGAGGAGACCATAAGCCAAGGCTTCCGGTTCCTTCTGCTCATGGACTCTTGCCCAAGGCCGTGGGGACCGAAGAGCCTGAGAGACAGTTGACGACAGGTGGTGCCCAGTGTCCCCGCTAGAAACCACCCAGCCGTTGGGTTTCGGGGCTTGCTGCCCGTAGGTGCTCTCAGGGGAATTCTCAGTATATCCGGTTTTACCAAAGTCAAAGCAAAGGTACATTCACCTATAAGCTGGATCCTGACCTCTCAAAATTACACAGAAAGTGGTGTCCACTGGCTGACGATATGAGTAGACCTGCTCCCAAGGGGACCCCATTTCTTTGCTGGATTTCTACAGGAGAATATGACACTGCAAGCTGATCCCTCCGTAGGCAAGGCTTTCCCTGAATCAGTTGGAATCTTTAAAATGATAAACCATAGTCTTCCCAACCCTGAGACAGGAGCAAGGCCAATGACAAAGCCACCCAATGAGCAGAGCTGAGCTTGTCATCACTGCTGACAACTAAAGGCCTTGACCAACACACAGCTCTTGGGGCTTCAAATTCCCTCCTCCCTGTATCAGCGATGGCTTGTGTCAGGGTTTTTGAAACTTTCGTCATTCTCTATGCCATAACCTTTCCCCCACATCCGTGCCTCTCATAGGCTCAGTGGCACTGAGCACACTGTTGTGTGATCATCACCTCTATCTAGTCCTAGAACATTTTCATCACCCCAAAAGCAAACGGCGTACTCATTAAGCAGTTACTATCTATTCACTTCTCCCTTCAGCCCCTGGGAGCTGCCAATCTACTTTCTGTCTCTACGCCTCTGTCTGTTCTGGATATTTCGTATGTGGTCTTTCGGGTCTGGCTTTCGCTCTGCGTCACGTTCCGAGGTTTCGTCCATGTTGAAGCGTGTGTCAGGACGCCATTCCTTCGTAGCGCTGAATAATATTCCACTGTGGGAATGGACCACAATTTACCTCTTCATCTGCTGGTGAACATTTGCGTTGTGTTCACCTTTAGGATCAACTCACTTGTTTATGGACATTCATTTTGAAACGAAACTTTCTATCATGGCCATAACAAAAAAACCCCATCATTTGCCACACGTTAGAGGTCTTTGTCCAAGTAAATAAAGTCAAAACCATGTTACTATAAGCTGTAGTTAAAATTATTGTCTGCCCATGGTGCCGATGGGGTCTTGTTGTTCATGAGACATGGATTTAAGTCACTGGAGGCTCTGAGGACTGTTTCCTGTCAATTACTTGCCCTAACACAGAAATAAGTCATCTGCTCTCTTATCGCTGGGACAAACACTGGGACCCACCTCGCCACTGATGGTTGCTACTTGTGAGAACCACCACCCCAGGGAAGCCTGGGTCCACAGGGACGCCAAGGGCACAAAGCTACAACACGCAGGCTTTACTCGCTCCCCTGCCGCCTTCCCTGAGGCCCGAGAGTTTCAGGCACTTCCTTCCCTCGGTCAAGACTCACTTTGGTACATGTGTGTCACTCTCTATTGGGCACCAGCCTGCCACCTCGCACGTCTTCACAGTTTCGTTGAACGGCACACACTTCCCTGTTTTCACTCCTGCAGGGATGAGGAGGGCCGAGGTCCACAGGTGGTCTCCTCATCTCTACTTATGTGAGGCAGAGAGCGGACGCCTCACCACAGCAGCCTATGCGGTCAACCTCGAGCTATTCCAATTCTGGGTTGTAGACGGGGTCCAAAAAATTGGAATCGGAGGAAAATGGGTGCGTGAGTCCTGGGAACAGCTCTTGTTTTGCCAATTGCGGGGTTGGGGTGAAGCCAAGCCACAGCATAGGGCAAGATCTGGGACGGCTTCTGGGATGTGGACAACAGGAGACTATCGAGGGAGTCCTGGGACCTCAATCTGGACACTGGGGTCACGTGAAGATTTTGGGGGCTGTGGGAGACCTGTTTGCCCCGAGATTTCTCTATCGGAGGAGCCGCATGGGGCGGCCACCTGCCACCACGCGTTCCTACCGTTGCTGTGGGTTCCCGTGGAGCCAGCGACGCAGCTGACATCTGACTCACACACATTGGTCTCCTCTGGAGTCTGGAAAAAGGAAGGACGAGAGAAAACAAGTTCCACGCGGCCCAGCCCCACGCGCAGTGGGTCAGGCCAGGGCTCTTCTCTCGAAGCTGCCTACCTCGGGACAGTGGCCTTGGGTCTGGTTCGTGGTGACGATCATGTTGGTCATGATGAAGAGGGAGTTTTCCTCCTGCAGAGCGGGCAGAGGGGGGAGAGCACGGCCATGTCACCCTCAGCGGAGCCAAGCTGGGTCGCGAAGGAAGCTGGACGCTCGTTTAACAGGACACTGCCTCTCACTGCCCCCGTGTGTCATGCGGGGCATGAAACTGATCTTGTGGTCTCCCATTCTCTCTCACGAGGGTTTATAACCTAACTGAAGACAGGGACTCAAACAAATACTTCGAGTACGTGCGTTCACAGCATTATTCACGACAGCCCCGGGGGAGAAACGACCCAAGTGTCTATCGACAGATGAACGGACACGCTAATTGTGGTCTACGCCTATAACGGAATACGACTCAGCCCTACAAAGGAATGAAGCACTGACACCTGTTACCACGTGGACGAACCCCAAAAACACGATGCTGAGTGAAAGACACCAGTCACAGAAGACCACGTACTGTACGATTCCAGTGATGTGAAATATCAAGAACAGACAGATCCATAGAGACAAAAAGTAGATTAGTGGTTGCAGGGGGGTGACAGAGGGTGGGATGGAGATTGACTGTTTAATGAGTACGGGGCTTCCTTTGAAGGAGATGAGAACGTTCTGGAACTAGACTGAAGCGATAGTTGCACACTGTGAATATGCTATATGCCGCTGAATTTTTCTTTTCGACATGATTACTATTATGATATGTGAATTTCACCTCAATTTAAAAAAAGTCTGTCATCTATAAAGGGTCCTTCACAAAGCTTAACTTGAGGGAAAAGAGCCAACAAGCGCTGGAAACATCCTCTGCCAAAAGGATTACCTCCTCCGAGGTGCAAAAACATGAGGCCTTAAAGGTCTCAGATTTGGCTGGTTTGCTTTCCAACTGGAATTAAAATAAATAAAATGTTCTAGCATCGACTCCATCAAGGTCAGCAACTGACACTTCTCCCTTTGAGAAGGTTCTGTTTTCTCCTAAGTATGAAGGTGCCGAGTGGTTAATTATTAGAGTTGTTAATAAATTCTAGAGCAGTTTGCTGGGGAGGAGACTGAGGAATTGCTAATAATGGCCTCCCAGTGTAAGGAAGACAAAGCAAGGCCCCGCCCCCCCCCATCCAAGGGGGTAGCTGAACCTCCCCCTCGCTCTCCAGGCTGCTATTCTAAAATGAAATGCTAGAAGCTTTCTCTCAGCATTTCATACTCCTGGGAAGGGCGGAGTCAGCGCTGGGAGCCACCTGGGGGACCAGAGTAACTCAAGTAGGAAGGGGTCTGTGGGCATCTTCACCCCCAGGGCGGATTAGGTGGCAGAAGCTCTGAGAGTAGCTGGCATTTTCCAAAGAAAAACCTAGAACAATCAATGCTGGGAGACGAGGAAATGGCCATAAGAGGAGGCCCGAGGATATGGCAGGAGGCCCGAGTCTCTCTCCTGGCACCTGTCGGGTTCCCAGGTGTTCCGTGTGTGAGCTCACTGTTTACCTGATGCACACAGAAGGCTGCGCCTACGCCCTCCCGAGTTAGACGCGAACAACTCAGCACGGTTAACTCTCTGCTTCCTAGCTCTTAAGTGTTTTCAGTTTAGGGCAATTTCAGTCTGGAAGTGAGTCAGGTCGACGTGATGCAAACAGATGTTTGTGTTCCGTCTTGGGAGAAGCAGAAGGGCATTGTGAACGCTCACGGAGAGAGAGCCCTGTGGAACTCACACAGCCCCCAGCCCGGATCCAAGACGGAATGCACTTGCTGCCAGTTCCTTTCTACTGAGCGGCGGAAGCAGGGGGCCGGTGACCTTCCTTGGTTCTAGAAAACTGACCAACTGATACTCCCAGGGCTTGCTAGGTCGAGGCCATGCCTTCATAGGAAGCAAAGGTCTCTGTTGAGACAGGTGTGTGCCAACAGGGCCAGCTACCTCCAGCCAACTACCATTTGACCTTTATGGCTCAATAACCCCGTCTTCCCTCTGAACACCCCACAAGACCCTTCTCTTAAGAAGGCAGGGGGAAAATGAACACACCTGAAGGAAGTTTTGTGAAGTCCTTGATTTCTGCTGCATAGCTCTGAGCCAAGAGTTGACAGCTTATCTGCGTGTAGCCACCTCAGTTACCCTAGCATGTAAGCCATCTGGAGGGATACATTGGGGTTTGACTGCGTGGAGCAGAGCCATTACTAAAGATAGAGAGAGTCAATATTTAACTTGGAGCTTTGTGGATTAATGAAGCTAGAGCCTAGGATGCTGCATCAAACATTTTCTTACCTTTGTTTCCTGATGGAATTCTATGTAGGTATGTCTGTTTCCTTCTTGTTTGGCTTTTGGTCTCTAGTTAAAGTTTTTAATGTTGTCTGAAAAGGTTTCTGTGAGTTTACAACCAAAAAGCAAATATAAAATATAGAAAGATATTTCCACCTGAATTTTCCCCAGGATTTAAGACAGGCCTTGAGACAGACCGAGATGTCCACATGGAAAGTTTTCTGTGTAAGCCAGCTATGTTTTACAGCCAAAGAAAAATAACTGACTGACTATTAGATCGTAAGCCAAAACGAAAGCTGTCTGCACTGCTTCCTTAGACGAAAACCATTAGCCTGAGCATCGGTGATGTTAGAATGCTGGGCGCGCCAACCATGAGTTGTGTGCAAAGTCAGCAGAGAGAGAGGAGCTCCCTAGAGGCTTTCGCATCCCGTCACAGGGGGCAGCCTACCTGGGCAGGGATCACGTAATCAGCCACATCCCAGATCCGGAATCCCAGTTTAGAAGTGTTGGTCACCGTCACGCCCTTGGCTTTGGTAGTAACTGAGCTGACCACAGAGTCCATTTCCTGGTAGCCCTTCTCCCACACCAACACCCACCTACAAAACAAAACAGGCCTCTTGAGTTGTAATTAGGATTTGGTGAATTTAAATGGCTGCTAGGGAGCCTGTGATAGCCAGTGGCTGAAAGAATCACGTTCACTAATTATGTGGCTTTGCAAAAGCTGCTTAACTTTGGGGGGGAGGTGGGGGCTCCATTTTCACTTCCGTAAAACAGGCACAACGGTACCTAAACCACGGGGTGGTTTGTGGGAAATTAATGAGTTTCAAGTAAAGCACTTGGCACAGTGATCGACACAGAGAAAATGCTCAATGAATGATGTCTTCATTATTACGTATTTGAATTGCATCACCAAGAGATAATAAAAATTATAATTACCATTTGAGTGTTTTTAGGTGCTGGGCACTGATCTAAGCTAATCCTGACCACTTTGGAAGGCAGGTATCATTATTACCATCTCCACTTTACAGACAGGGAAACTGAGGCACAGAGAGGTTCAGTCACTTGCCCAAACTCACACGGTGAGTGGGTCGCATAGTCGGGATCTGACCTTAAGCCTCCTGCCTCTGAAGCCTATTCCCTTGCTCCCTGGGCCACACTCCCTCTCGAAAAGAGACTCACTCCTTTCAAATAGCTTTTTATAGTAGTTTTTATTTTTTTCTCCAAGAATTCAAGTCACGTTATGCTTCTTTCCTCTGAAGTGGGGACATTACTGTAAATCTGAATAATTCAAAATCTAAAGGCGTCAGGACACCTGCAAATAGACTGAAGCCAGCTGACCTCCGGTCCATGTGTCAGCGCCACCATCTGCTAGGCATAACTCTGGCCAAGCTGCATAACTGCTCTGTGCCTCATTTCTCCCATCTTTAATATGGGAATGATAACAGGATGTCACAGCACTGTTGTTGTGAGGTTTTATAAGTTAATGCACGTTAAATGCTTAGAATGATGCTTGTGAGTCACCAGCGGTAGGCTGACATTGGCCATGATGGGAGCAGCTACACCATGGAAATTGGCCAATACTACAAATCAGAACTCTTCCCCACCAGAGCTATTGTTAAACATCTCCCGGTGACTATTATTGTTATTTTTTTAGAATCCAGAAATGCTGGGATCCCTCTCCCCTCCTTATAATGCTGCAAACTTCAGAAATTCACTGGTTTTGGTTACTTATTTCTGGGTTTGTCTGATCTGAGCAGTCTACAAATGCATTGCCCATCCTAGAGATGGGCTTTCCCCCTAAACAAGTCCTCTTCTCTGGGGTTTCTAGGAGTTCAGCTGCAAAATAAGCTTCCATTTAATTCTAGTTGGACACACCGAAACTTAGGG
>CM053510.1:103919257-103974752 GCA_028627145.1 Eidolon dupreanum | reverse complement strand
ATGAAATCATCTGTCTACTCCAAAATGTATAATATTATGTGGGACTATTTTTCTGGTTCTGCTGCTTGGTGTGTACCAAGATTAAAGATAATGAGGATCGTGGGGTCACCTTGAAATGGGAGAAATCTTGCTTGTGGAGATGGTAGTTATTGGAACCCCCATATGATGTTTCATCATGTTCCCTGACATTAGGGCACAGCGCAATCAAATATTTTTCAAATTTACTTAGAAGCTATTAGATACCTAAATATTTGGAAAGATTACTCAACAGACTTGGGAAAATAAGACCCAAAGATAAAGTCCTGTTAGTGTCAAATCTGGTAACTTTCTAAGATGGCGTCTTAATTACTGCAGTAGAATAATGACCACTGCCCCACACAGGATAGCCACGTTGTAATCTCTGGACCCCATGGACATGTTACCTTGCATGGCAAATGGGCCTTTGCAAGTGTGATTAAGTTAAGGATCTTGAGATGGAGAGGATTTCCTGGGTTATCCAGGTCGGTCCATTTTAATCACAAGTGTCCTTAAGACATGGAAGGGATGGGCTGAACAATCAGTCCCTGAAGGCCATGTGGCGACAGAAGCACAGGTCACAGAGGAGAATACTAGTGGAGACCATGACCCAAGGAATGAGGCTGGAATGGCAAGAAATGGAGTCCCTCCCAGAGTCTCCAGAGGACTGTGGCCCTGCCAACACCCTGATTTGAGCTGATAAGACCCACTTTGGACTTCTGACCTCCAGAATTCCAGAACTGTAATATACTATATTTGTGTTGTCTTAAGCCACTAAGTTTGTGGTCATTTGTTATAGCAGCAACAGGAAACTAATACAGTTGCTAATTCCATAGAAACATTAGAAACATAAGATTCTTAGTTCAGATTGAGCCACAAAGAATGCCATTTTTGTCTTTAGTCTTTAGTCTTGGGATAGCTCGATTTGTTTTCTTTTGGGGGAATTTCCGTTTACGTTTTCCTGTGTACACTCAGACACATGGCAAGGGACCTGGGCTTAAAAGGGAGAAGTACAAGGCTAACTCCAATAAGCAAATAATTACTCCTCCACAAAGTAATTTTTATAAGCACAGAAAATTAATCTCTTACCTGGACAAAATAAGGGCTTCAAAAAATTCAAAACCATTTCTGTGAATTTAGATTTTTTAAAAAATAAGTGGAAAATAAAGATTTTTCACAGAGTAGAAATGTTTGCTTCATCTAATATTCTTAATGACTTTTTTTTAATAACTAGGTGGGAATCCTATTCAATGGTGGAAAAGACTGATACTGTGATAGGTAATAGACCAAAGAGACAAAGGTTACAAAATACATAGATTAATTCAAAAAGCTTAAAGCAGTTTGAATCCCACTCAGGATGTCCTGTTTGTGAATGATACAGCTTCAGGCAAGGGCAGTAAACCCTTAGTGGATCAAGCATCTTGTGTTGCTGAGACTGAGAAGTTTTCTGGGATGTGGGACTTTCAGTGCTAAAACTGGTTAAGTCCCTGGCAAATGGGAGGAGTTGGTCACCCTCAGAAGGATTAAGTCGGTGGGCTTCAGGGTGGCTATGACAGTGCGATTCTGGATTCTGAGCCAGCGCCCCGCAGGCCACTGACACCGCTTCCCCACGCCCTTCGTCCACCCCAAGCTTTGCTCTCTGAAGACTTGTACTGACTAAACTTGACATAAATCTGTTTAAAAAATAAAAACAAGGGCTTGTTGCAAGAAGCAGGGAGACTTTCTAATGTAGCCTCTAACCCACACATCTCCTGATGTTTTATCAGATAACTTCAAGCTTACTTAGAAGTTAGAATAAAAACGAAGTGAAACAGCAACAAAAAGCATCAAAGCTGTACCTTTTGTGTGACCTGTTAACACATCTGACTTTTTCTCTAGTGAAGACAGTTTTCTGGAATATGCGGAATGTGGGTTAATCTCTTCTTCCCCCAACAGTTACTGGATTTTTAGCCAAATAATTATTCTCTAGTAGATCTAAATCCAACAAAGTGGGAATTCAGATTTCTTCAGGTCGCACAGCAGTTTCTGTTTTGAAAACCTTCACATGAGTGATACTCAGAATCCGTTTCCAGTCGAGTCAGAGCTCAGCCTCATTAGTGTTTGATACAACATTCTGGAGGTCTCCTTGCATTTTCTCGTTATGTTGGCTCCCTCTCTCTGTCTCTTGTAAGAGAGTTCTCTTAATAATAGTTGGTGGCTCTAAGGTTGACAGCACACAGGGAGGGACTTGCCAGACTCTGAAAACATCAACCTGATGGTAATATTTTACTTTTCCATTATCTGGATGCAGATAAGAACCTCTCAGTTCATCAAATCCCAAAGCATTCTCTTGGGATTTTCCCAATTCTTTTCTGTCCTTAAGTCTAGCCCTTGAGAAACCAGTGAACACCAAGTGGTTTCATAACTCTCAAGTGACAGGCGCGTGTGATGTGAGCTAGCCTGAGGGACATGAAGTGTGTGGTGTGCAGTTGTTAAGTCACACCACCAACAGGATGTGTTTGTGGGAGGTGGCATCCTCTCCCTTTCTTTGGTTGCTTCCCTTTTTCTGGTTTTTCCATTTCTCTGTCAGTAGGAAATTTCCATGAGAAGTACGGTGACAGACTGTAGTCACTTTTCTTTGGATCAGTTGAGGGTGAAGGTTGCCTCTTTCCTGCCCTGAGAATGATCCAGAACACTCATCTCTTGCTCCCTGCTTCCGACTTCTTTGCTAGGAGTGAGAAACCGTCAGCCTCAGCCTTCTGTTTGTTCCAGCTCTGCCATTTTGCTTTAGTTTTATCAACCTTCAGGAGGCCAGGTAGTCAAATGCCTCCTTCAACGTCCATTCCTGCCTCTCTGAGCTTGTACATGATCAGTGACCGTGGGATCATATAAGTAACCTTTGTCTCTAATCAGAGTATCAGTGTCAGTGATATGAACGAGGCTTGTCATTGGGATTTGTTGTTAATGTGTAGATATTTACTTTTGAATATAGATGAGCGTTCTAGTTGTAATTGGAGTGGAAAATGTCTGAGGTACTCTTTGTGTTGAATTTCTATCAGTGATTTAAGTATACATTTAGAATTATCACTAAAATAAAATAATCATTGATTAGAAACTATTTTCCTATTAATAAAATAAATTTAAAATGTTACGTAGTCTTAATTTTATCTGAATAAAATAAAAATATATTTTATTGTCAAGAATAATAACTAAGAACTCTCAAGTGATTTAATAGAAAAATCGATGAACAGAGATTTTTGTTGGCTAGTAATAATAAAGACCTAAAGATATTAGAAATTAAAAATATGAGCAAAGAAATAATATTTAACTTGCTCTTAAAAATATTCAGAAAGTATATTCAAGCAAAGCTGCGGTTTGTGGGGTTGTTTCAGTGAAAGTACGTCATCACCATCAACCCAGTTTTCAAGTACAGAAGCCAAAGAGGTCCAGAGTCTTTACCATGGTTGTGTAGTATCTAGGAAGGAAGCTTGAGTGATGGGCAGCATCACTGTCAACAGCATCCTGTTCTGGTAGAGCAGCCAAAAAATACTTAGCTCCACCTGGGAACAGTTGAAAACGAACGTCTGATTAACATCCAAATGGTCAGTGGACCAACCACAGCACCAAGCCTAAGGAATTAGTGCTCCTCTGTTATAAAAATCAAACTTTAAAAATCGATTATTAAAAGGTAACAAAAAAATGGAAAGAACATTAAACCTTTAGAAAACGTTGAGGTTTATTCTTGTACCGCCGCAGTAATGTTGGGCTTTGGTTATTGATTTTCACACCCAGCCATTTGGCCAAATGTGTACTTGGTGCTCTTTTACTCTTGTATTATTAATCTATTTCTTTTTAATTGAGGCGAAATTTGCACAACATTAAGTTAACCATTTTAAAGTGAACAGTTCAGTGGCATTTAGTGCCTTCACGGTATTGTGCAACCACTACGCTGTCTGGTTTTAAAACGCTTTCGTCACCCCAAAAGGGAACCCATAGCCATTATGTGCTCGCCCCTCAATTCCCCTCCTCCCCCAGCCCTGTTCTCTGTCTCCATGGGCTCACCTGGCCTGGATAGTCCACGTAAACGGAATCGCACAGCATGCGATCTTTCGTGTCTGTCCTTTCATTCAGCATGCTTTCGAGGTTCGTCCACATCATAGTGTTAGTGCTCCATTCCTTTTGATGAACAATACTCCGCTGTGTGACTAGACCACATTTTGTTTATCCATTCATCAGTCGATGGACATTTGGGTTGCTTTCACCTTTTGGCTATTGTGAATAATGAGGCTACGAACATGCGTGTACAGGTGTTAGAGTCCATGTTTTCAATTTGGGGGGCATATACCTAAGAGTGGAATTGCTGGGTTAAATGATAATTCTATGCCTAACTTTCTGAGGAACTGCCAGACTGTTTTCTTCCTTCATGCTTCGTACCGGGATGTGTGCATACCCGCCGAGCAAGAAGTTCTTAATTTGTTTGAGTGGCTCCAGAAATCACCAAGGTGCGGTAACGCTGTGCCATTGGTATGATGAGATACCACAGGCCTTTACTGCAAGATTCCTTTGCAGTTGTCCTTGTACCTGGGCAAATCTGCCGAAGACAAACCAGAACATCTGCATTGGGAAGACTTTATCCAACCTCATCATGCTGGCTTATTAAGGACATTCATTCATGCATTCATCAAACAGTTATTTAGTCCTTGGTGTTTACCTGTGAACTAAACAGACAAAAATCTGCCTCCAAGAGACAGACAATAGACAATAAAGATAAGTAGAGGCAGTCAAGGAAAACCATGGAAATTTATTAGCAAATTATTGTAATAGTTAATATTTAATTAAAAAAAATGTCATGACTGTAGTTATATATTTTTGTTCTGCAGTTTATTTACTTTTTTTCCTTTTTCTTAGACTCACCTCTGGCAAGACTTCTATCTTATTAATCTTTCATAGAACCACCTTTTAGTTTTGTTAGTTGTTTTATTCTGTATTTCATTGATTTCTGCCCCAATAATTATTAATTTCCTTTGTGTTTCTTTCATTTGGTTCTGTTCCTCTTTTTCTAGTGTTTTGAGTTGAATGCTTAGCTCATGTCTTTTTAAACCTTTCTTGTTTCCTGATAAATGTCTTTAAAGCTATAAATATCCCTTCCAAGTAGCGATTTCACTGTGTCCCACCAATTTTGACATTCAGTGTTTTCTCTCTTCAGTTCTGAATATTTTCAGGAGTCACTTAGCAATATTTTATTTGGCTTTCAAATATTTTAAAATTTTATCTCTTTAAAATTAATTTCTAATTTTATTAAAATGAAGTTGGAGAACCTGGTCTGTGTCCTACTGATCACTGGGAATGTATTGCAGGAAATACCTGGTTTGGTACAAGTCTGTTTTTGGAAATGTTCCCTGTGTACCCTAAAAGAATGAGCATACTTGCTTGGGTGTTGAATTGCCTACATATCTTTTAGCTCAGGAGAGGCACTCTCTAAGGAAATATATTTATGCTGAGATCTGAATGTCAGGAAGGAGCCATCTCTCTGAAAATCCAGGGGAAAAGATCCCCAGAAATGGGAACAGCAAGTGCAAAGGCCCTGAGGTAGAAATGAGCTCGGTGTTTTCCAGGAACAGATAGGAGTCAGTATGCATGGAGCTTAGTGGACAGGGAGGAGACTGAGGTCAGCTAAGGTCCTGAGAGGCAGTCGGGCCAGACCGAGTAGGGCCTCAGAGACCATGGTACGGACTTTTGATTTTAACTAACACAGTACATTCCTTTTCCACTCAGCAGGTGATGTGCTAAGCACTTTACATAAGCTTAATATCAAGTACACATTGATCTTCTTTTATACAATGGAGGGAGCATTTTGAGTTTAAAAGTACCTTAGAGATTATATTTAGCTCCATCTTCTTCCTTTGCAAATAAGGGAACTAAGATGAGGTCTAGAGAGGTCTCAGGCTCGTCAGGCAAAGCCCAGGCTCTGGATGTGCCCCCGTCTCTTTGACAGATAAGGGCTTCATCTTTATATAGTGAAAGGAATCTCTTCATGAACCCTGTTGTAAAGCAAAAATCGCCCTCACCCATCCTATTATTTTATAAGTTCAGATTTTTATAGGTTGGGTTTATTTAAAGTGAGCTTCCCACGGGGATTTCTTCCTCTCCTGAGGCACTCTGCTCGTTCTCTTCTGACCCCTCTCTGCTTCTCCTCGACATTCGGATCTGTCTCCTTGAGACAGCAGCTTCAGCCCTCCCTACATTCTCTTGGGAGCCACCTTCATTTCCAGGAAAACCCGTCCCAGCCCTTTTCCGAGGAGGCCTCTGTGCCACATTAAAAAAAAAAAAAAAAAAAAAAAAAGCCTCCACCTTGCAAAGACACCCTTAATTACCCATTGGCACAGTCTGGCTGCGTAAGGTTTTCCCTCGTGACCTTCCTTGGATTGACAGGGGAGCAAATGTAGATGCCCCCTGAGCGAGCCAAAGCTGATTCCAGGCACCCTGCAGGCAGACCTCACCTTGTGACTGGGCGCGGTGCTCATTCAGCGCCCACCTGTGTGTGACCTGGCTCCACAGAGGGATAAGCAAGTGCCCTTGTGAACCTTGTCCTTTAGTGCTTTCTCTGAAGTCCAAGGCAGATTTATTCCACCATGAAAGCAGAAATTTCTTTCCCAAAGGTGGTTGGCAAAGTCAGTGCCTCAGGCAAGGTCAGGGCCTCAAATTCCACCCCAAGAAAGCCGAAGGTAAGATCGATATTCAGCAACCACGGGCTCATTCCTCCTTCCATGCAAATCCTTACAAATGTTCGGGCTTGCCGGCCCTGGAATGTTTTCTTACAAGACCCATTTCCACGCATCTGGAGGACATGAAGCGATGTGAATAGGGCTGACCCACGCCTCCAGCTGAGACTCGGGCTAAAAGAGTGTCTACATGCCGCAAAAAAGGATATGTTTTAAGATAACAATTAGAAATTTCCACAAAATATAAAAATCCCACAGTTGCCTAGGCATTAGTTTTTATTTTCGGCAATTTAAAAAACTGTGGTAAATATACATAACAAATTTATGATCCTAACGATTTTCAGCGGCACTAAGTACATTCACAGCGCGGTGCCACCATCACCAACATCCGGTGCCAGAGCTTTTTTTTATCATCCCAAAGAGAAGCTCTGCACCCATCAGACACTGAACACCTCATCCCTCGCCCTTCTCCCTCAGCCCCTGGCGGCCACCGATCTCCTGTTTATCGCTGTGGGTTTGCCTGTTCTGGACATTTCATATAAATGGAATCATACAGTATGTGGCCTTTTGTGTCTGGCTTCTTGTTCTCAAGGTTCATTCACGTTGTAGCGTCTCCCAGTGCTTCATTTCTTTTTATGGCTAAATAATATTCCATCGTATGACTAGACCACATTTTGTTTATCCATTTATCTGCTGACGGACACTTGGGTCATTTCCATCTTCCAGCTGTTGTCAGTAATGCTGCTCTGAACATTTGTGTACAGGCATCTATCTGAGTCCCTGCTTTCAGTTCTTTTGGGTGTAGACCTAGCAATGGAATAGCTGGATCATATAAAAAAAAATCTTTATTTAAGAATTTGAGGAACTGTTAATCCCAAACATTAGATCTTGCATTAAAAATATATTTGTCACAATTAAGAGAGAGGTGGTGTTCATTTGGGCTGCCATTACAAAGCACCACAGATGAGCTGGCTTAAATAACAGAAATTTATTTTGTCCTGGTTCTGGGGGCTTCCTGTCCAACAGCAAGGTGTCCACAGGGTGGGTTTCTTCTGAGGCGTCTCTCCTTGTCTTATAGACAGCCATCTTCTTCCTGGACTTTCTCTCTGTGCCTGCATCCTAATCTCTCCTTCTTGTAAGGATAAGAGTCAGATTGGATTAGGGCCTGCCCTGTGTGGTCTCATGTTAATTATCTCATTAAAGACTACATCTCCAAATACAGTGATATTCTGAGGGAATGGGACTTAGGACTTCAATATATGCATTTGGGGGTGGGGGGAATTGAGCCCCAAACGAGATATAAAGCCAGTCATTTGCCAATTCTTTAAATTGACGTACCCAAAACAAATCATGATAGAAGAAAACCCAAAAGACTGTTTTTAATCTTGATTTCTAGATTTTAGGAAACGCCATTGACTTTTTCTGGTATCTCTGAATGATTATATTTGTCATTATCCATGACATTCCAATGAGGAATGAGGCTGTTCTTCTTTGTCTCCTTAAATTCAGGGTTAAAGGTTTTTAATAAATACTATCTTTGCAGGAAGAAAAAAAAAAAGATCTCTAATTAAAGGCTCACATTCTCCTTAAGGAAGAAGCGTCACGCAGATTGTGTTCTGCCTGGAACGTTTTTCAGCGTCCTTTGCTGTCCTTTTGGGACATTATTTTAAGCAGCTGCATGTTATTCTGTCACTTGAGTGTGCCACAATTAACCAGTCCTCCGTCGTTGCACTTAAAGGAATTTTTAAAATTCTCAGATTCTTCTTTTTCTTTCTGTTACCACCGCCCAGTCAGTAGACCAGGTGCGTATTGAGTCGCTCTCCTGTGACCCAAGCCCACTTCTACGCACTCTCCCTTCCCAAGACGGGTTTCTCCATCCGCCCAGCATCCCATGGCTGTCCGAGGCTGTGTGTAAGCCACCGCTTTCCTCATATCCCCTGTCAGCCCAAGAATGGCTACATCACAACTGGTCCAAACATTTCAGCCTTTTTTTTTTTTTTCCTTTTAAGATTTCCCCCAGTCAGTCTCTCTTCAACCTTCATCCACCTTCCTCCCAGTCTGGGGAGGCAGCCAAGCCTATTTATAATCTCAGCACACACGATGCTTGTTTGTGCCTGGACCTGGCTCGTGCCGCTGGTTCTGTTGGGAAGGCCTGGTCCCATGCCACTCAAGGTTTGCAGTCTCTGGTGAGGGCCAGCTCACACCTCAGCTCCATAAAGCTGCCGCAGTTACTCTTGCCTGTGTGGACTTTGTCGCTGTTTCACTGAGATGGGACCACACAGCCGGTCAAGCAGTAAGAAAACACGTAAGCCTGTGTCCCTCCCAGGACAGACTTAGAAGGTGGGGCCCGTGTTGTAAATGTCCCCGTCACACGGGCCATCTGACAGTTCTTGGAACACACTCATTTCTTTCCCACTTCAGTGCTCTGCGCTTGCTGTCCCTGTGTGTGGAATGCCCTTCCTCCAACTCGTCACAGCCAGCTGCTTCTTGACATTCAGATCTAGCTTAAATGTCACTTCCTTGGAGAGGCCGTGCCTGACCCCTGTCAGAAGTACGTCCATCGTGTCTGTCCCAGCGGGCTGCTGGTTTAGGTTACGTGCTTTATCCCAGGCTCTTCTCATCTCTTCTGTCGTTGCACGCCCATCGTCCCCGCTACACCTAACAACCTGTCTTGTTCACCTGCGTATCCCTAGCACCTTCACTGTGCCAGGGTGCTCAGTGACTGTTTGCTGGATGAATTAATGACATGGGATGGAATGGGGAAGGAGAAGGGAGACTGTTCCTGGAATTTCTGGCTTGAGAAACTGAGCCGATGACAGGTGCTGCTAACTGAGCCTGGACACTCTGGAGGAGCACCCATGGGTGGGGCGGGGGGGGAGCAGAGAGAGTGATTTCCCTTTTGTACCTGTTTGATTTGCCTCTAAGCTATTTAAATAGAATATCGTGAGGTGGTTAAATATATAAGCCTTGAGCTTAGGAGGGATGCTTGGGCGCTATCCACATAACAGTAGTAGCTAGCATAGTTCGACATAGCGTTCACAATTTAATAATAATAATAATAATAACAGTTAACATTTATTGAGTGCTTACTCTGTAATGGGCAGTGAGCTAAGTGCTTTACATACATTTACACTTATAAAATTTAAGACTTAAAACAACCCTTGGACACAGATGTATAACTGAGGTTTCTTAGGATTGGATAAGCTGTCTGAGGCCACGCACAGCTAATTAGTGGGCTAGCCAGGTGGGCAGTTCTCAGATTCTCTTCCCCACTGTACCACTGTGCTGGAAAAGGCACGTAAGGGACACAAAACCAAGAAAAGCCTTTTGCCTTTGAGGAAGTTATTGTTTGCTTAGGGAAGTAAAATATAACTTGTCACTCGCTTTTCTCAACAGGCTTGCGTAAGGCCTTTATCCAGGCGATTATTTTGTTAGAAGGGCCAGTCAGCAGTTGGCTACTTCCCTCTCTGAGTCCTGAAGGCTCAGACTCACGTGACCTTGATAATTCATTAAGAAGAACTAAGGATGTTTGAAATGCGAAATACTCTCCATAGATCGTTTATTTTGGAAACATGATTCATAACCGTTCTGGGACTGGAAATATCACAGTAAAAGCGAAAGAAGGTAGTGATGTCTGGATCTGTTCAGAATTGAGCAGAGGAGTTGAGTCAGGAGACACTCAGGATTGACTGTCCAGGATTAGGCTGTGGGTTGAGAAATACACAAGTAGTGGAAAGTGAAACCATACTCAGCGCACCCTTGTGGCCCATTCGAATCAACGGGGTTGGTGGTCTCAGTTCCTTGTGGGCTTTGAGAGGCAGGGCTTTGGACAGTGACTGTGCAGAAGCCAAGCCAAGCCTCTGATTTTTGGAGGCAGCTGGTCGGCCTGGACTTAGGGGTGCTTTAATCACCTCCTCTTTACCCCATTGGTGAGGGAGGGATTCCCAACCTGGGGTTATGGGGATGGCCAGACACATGACACACAACACTGGAGAGGTGAAACTGGCCTCGGTTTGTTAGTCACAAATACTCACGGCTCAGGGGAGGAGGACACCACACGGAGGTTGCACATGGGAACAGAGTGAACAGCCAGCGGCATTGGGAGGCAAGTTTGCTTTGTGGTACCAAAAAAGTGCGGTGCCCTGTCGTTCCCACAGGAGGATGTGGTTGGCTTTTTTGGGTAATATTCACGGGCTGCTGGGGAACTCGAACCCACTCCTTGGGGGGCAGCAGGAATTGCATCCGGTCCATTTGATAAGGAAGGTGACCTTTCCCACAGGAGCAGACCGGGGAGCCATTCTCGGTCCTCCTGATATCACCGGAAGTCAAGCCGGCATGTGATACTAGACCTCAGTTATAGGCCTTACACCACAGGGCGAAACACACCTGCAGACTCTGTCACCTGCCCCCGTCGACACCTGGTGGCTTCCTGCCGCTGACCCGAAGTGCAGCAAGCAGGCGCTCATCCTGGCCAGCCCGGGGCGGCGGCCCTCCAAAAACCAAGGCACGCGAGGGCTCTTCCTCAGTCTTTCTTGCTGCTGATCTTTTTGTGACTTCCCAGGAGGAAGAGGAGGAGAGAAAAGAGCATCAGTCCACTTTGCTGCGTATTTGGAGCTAATGTTTCACGGAGTAGGGAAAGACCGAAGTGGAAATTCAAACTGTATCTGCTGCCACTCCCAGTTCATTCTCCACACAGCCATCAGAATGGTCTTTGAAAAATCAGATAGAATATTATCGGGCTCCTACTTCAAACATTCAGTGGCTGTCCATTGGTCTTTCTCGGGAGGACGACAAACTCCATGCCAGGGCTTGCGAGGCCCGGTGCGGTCTAGCTCCGGCCTGCCTGTCCAGGCCTGTTTCGTGCCTTCCTTCCCCTACTACTTATGGAATGGCACTCAGGTCTCCTTTAAGCCCTGCACACCCGCTCTGCTTTTTCTGCCCCCGAGCCTTTGCACATGCTGGTCTCTGCCTGGAGAGCTCTTCCTCCCCTGTTCACCTAGGCGTCTAGTCCTCACCCCTCAGATTTCAGCTCAAGGACCCCTTTTTCAGGAGGACCCCTCTGATCTTTCCCCTCTGATAGCCTCTCGGCATCATTTATCTTCATCGTGAGACTCATCACAAGGTACGAGTTCACATTTGTTTGAAGTCGTTGATTTATGTCTGTTCCTCTCCCTCACATCTTTATGACAGCAGCAACTGCATCTGTCATCGGCCTCGAGTGAGCGCCTCAAAGAAAAGCCCAGTGTTCCTATACTCATGACACTTCTGATACCAAACGCATGGGGCTTTTCCCACACCAGCCAGTTCTCCAGCACTCTGGACACCATCTGAGTGTCCCACAGTTCAGACGTGACATTAACTACCTAGAGCGAGCACAGACTCCGGAAGTTAAGGGCTTGGTCCTGCAAGACTGTCTCCCACTTCGGATGCCAGTCACGAGCTCCAGCTTGTAACCTGTACTTCCGACCAACTGGCTATACATGTGGGGTTTCCATACCCCCTCCCAGCTATAACTGTCCTTAGACCTCAGGGAAACCCTTACTTACATTTACCGATCTATTATAAAGGACGTAGTAATAAAAGATACAGATGAGCAACCACATGGCAAGTTATATCGGGCAAAGTCCGAAAGGGACCCAAGTGCAGAAGCTTCTGTCTGAACCTCATAGTTCAGACATTTTTATGGGAGCTTCATCACAGAGACACGATCAATTATTAACTCAGTTTCCTATCCCTACCCACTCCGGAAGATGAGGGAGTAGGGGTGAAAGTTTCAAAATTCTAACTATGACTTGGTCCTCTCTGGTGACCAGTCCCCAACCTGAAGATATCCAGGAGCCCACCAAGAGTCACCTCATTAGAACACAAGACACTCCTATCACCCAGGAAGTTCCAAGGGATTTAGAAGCTCTTTGTCAGGAACTAGAGGGCAGTGACCAAATATATATCTTCTAAGTCACAATAACCTCAATGGATATATGTCGAATGCATGTGTCAGTGAGTGAGCTGTGATTTGGGGATCTTCTGAGAAAAGGAAGTAAAAGGAACACTTCAATAGCCATGAATTATACACTATTTTTTATTATCAAAACAGTCAAGTTAAGACACCTACGTTGCCAAGCTAAAATTAGGAAATGTTTAAAAAATGGTTCCTTTTAAAGAGAGAAGTGCAAGTCCATTAATAATTCTGCTTGAAATCAGCCAGTGTGATAGGAAAGTGGAGCTCTGACAAAGAGATGGAGCCATCAATCCCGTGCAGCTACCATAACAGAAGAACGGGTTTCAGTACCAGAAAACAGAGCCTACAAAACATGCTTCTCCTTGGCATGCCTTTGGCAGTGACATTATTTTATGCAATAGACTAAAAATAAGAATTCAAATACGATGCACGTTATTATAGGAAGTGTCAGACCTTTTATACACAGTTGATGTAACACATCACCCTCTCACCTAAAGCATCTGTGAGGGAGGTGAAGGAGAACGGTGGGCGGATCCAGTGATTCTTTGTCATTCCAAATTCTGACTCCATCTGGGGCCTCCATGAGGTGACAGAACCACACCAGGAATAAGGCACAGAAAAATGAAGGTCACAAGGCCCAGAGGTCATCAGAATGGACATGTGTAGCTATTACATAGAATTCTAGGAGGAAGAACTTCAATTCTGAAGAAGTCATATAGAATCCACTTTTCAAAAATATCTCAGAAAGGTAGTAAAAATGAAAGTTCAGTCTGGCCTAATTAATTTGATACCTGAGTTGAAAAAATCCTGGTTCTCGAAAAGTTGTTTTCCTTTTACATTAATACAGTAGAAAGCTGTCAGTTTTTAAAAAGTATCAAAATGGTAAATCTTCAAGTACGTATAAAAAACCTCACAGATCCTTCATCAGCTACAATGTTGAATAGTGGTCTCTATTTATTCTTTGAAACAGTTCTTTAGAAATAGTCAATTCTAGTGCCAAAACCATGAAAAGGAAATCCCGCAGGAAGACCCTGAAACCTATGACTATTCACTTTTATATTCTTAGCAGTCAATGTATAGAAATGCTACAGGTTTGGGCGTGCGCTGCTTTGTAAGTAGAGTCTGGACTGTGTCCCCTCTAACTGGTTGCAAAGTGCAGGATGTCGGTGTCAAAGGCGGCCTTTTCCAGTTTTTATCAGTCATAGAAATGCGATGTAATCGGAATGTATCAGGTAGCTCGGCAATGAGATCTGACGGGATTCCAGGGCAGACCTGATTTGGTCTGCAGCCCCCTTGAGAGTCTCCAGGGGTGGTCCACGCTCCCTTAAAACCTTAGAAACAGGGATGGTATGGGCGGAGTCTATGTTTCCATGAGTCCGGCTCGTTCTCTTGTCCCAGTCGTCTGTTGCTGTGTAACAAACAACCCAAAACTTAATGGATTAAATCAGCAGTTTTGTTCTGTGGGTCCCTGGGCAGCTCTCACCGGGTGTCTCGGTCATGGGTTAGCAGGCTCTGGAATCATCTGAAGGCTGCTTCTTGCCCAGGTCTAGTGAATGGGCTTCAACGGTTTGCAAGCTGGGGGCTGCTTGGGCATCTCTCCTCTCCACGCGGCTGTTTGGGCTTCCTCACAGTGGGGCAGTCTCTGGACAGTCAGACTTTTACCTGGAGGGTGGCTTCCTTCACAGCCAGAGTGTCAGGCAACAGGGAGGAGAAGCTCCCAGCCTCTTAACACCAAGACCTTGAAGCTGACAAAGCATCACTTCCACTGTTGGATACGCAATCAGAGTTGCCCACACACAAGGGGATGAGAAGTAACCCTCAGGCCCTGAGGGACGAGTGTCAAAGAATTTGTGGCCACTTTTGATCTTCCACATTCTCCAGCCAGGACCCGAAGGGTTTGTTCATAGTTGGACATTATCCTAGTCTGACCTCATCATGAGCTGCTTTGTATTCATGTAGCTCTTTATGCATTAACAAGAAAGTTCATGCATACTGTCTCAAATTGTCCTCCCAACATCTCTGTGAGACTAGATTGGATAGTAAGGTGCCTGAGGTACAGAGGTTAAAGGCCTAGGATCACACAACTTCCTAGGGACAGAATTGAGACAGACATCTGAATCTCTTGATGCTTAGTCCATGCCGAGGGGTTCTGGGGTGTGTGTGTACCCAGGTGTCTGGGCTCCCTGACACATACAGACCTATAGCAGAGGGAAGCACATTTCCGTTTGTCCCTGGATTCAGCCACAGACCTTTGCAGGTGAAGCTCAAGGCGCAAGCAAAGGTGATGTTAAAATGACCGCCCAACGCTGTGCTGTCAGTAAGGACTCTTGAAGCCACTGTACTGGCCTTCACTCTTGGGAAACTCCTTCCGGATCCTCCAGCGGCAGCAGCTGGGCAGGATAGCAAAGTCAGCCAGGTCCTGGGAGCCGAAGCGCCAAGTGGTGTAGCACCTATAGGCACAGTGCCGTAGCCGGCGGTTGGTGGCATCCACGTCCAGCACCAGCAAGGGCTCCTGGTAGAGCAGGAGGAACTGCAGGACCTGCCTGGACAGGACGAGCTTCCTGAACGGCTCTGAGGTGGTGATGCAGGCGCCCGGCTCTTTCCGACAGCACAGCTCCTCCAGGCACCGGCGGCTCTCGGGCAGTTGGGACGGGAAGCAGCGTCCACACCGGCACCAGCCCGGGCTGTTGCTGGATCTGGGAGTCGCCTCTTCGCTGAGCAGCTGGATCCCCTCTGGGTGCCCAGGAATGGGGGCCGGGTCTTGGAGAGACAGGGGCAGCCTGGACAGGTCTGTGAAGTCCATCGAGGGTCTCTGAAAAAGTCAAGTTTCCAAACCCATCAGCAGTGACGACCCAGAGGGCTCCAGTTTCTCTAATTTTATTATTAACTTACGGAATGACATTTTATAGTACGTTAATACTAGTAGCCATCATTTACTAAACATGTACCAGGACTGTGACAGTCTTTTACAAGCATTGCCTCATTCAGGCCTTCGAAGAACCTCATGAGAGATGTATCCTTATCGCTATTGTATAAATTTAGAAAGTGAAATTCAGCACAGCCAGGCCTCAGTGCCGATAGCACCTCTTCAAAGAGCCCTTCTTGCCCTGAGCACCCAATCTAAGGAGTTCCCCTCCTCCCGGGTCATTCCTGTATCACACCATGAGATTCTGCATTCATCACAGTACTTATTGCCGTCTGAAGTGGTCTTTTTAATTGATACATTTATTGGACGTTTCTTCTGCATGAAAGCAGGGGCCCTGTCCACCCTGTTTATTGTCATATCCGCAATGCCTAGGACAGCGCCCAGCACACCGCAGACAGTACGGGTTCATTGGCTTAGCTCCACTCTGTCCTTTTCCACGAAGCTCCCCCTTCTGCTGCATCTGTTTGTTATACTCCAAGGGAAGTTGCCATAGTTGCCGTCATTTACAAGTGTCTATTCTTTGTGACATACACCTTCATTCATCAAAGAAAGTCTGAGTCAAATACATTCAAACCGAACAGTTCTTGTCCATGAATGTTTACAGCAGCACACCTCGGTTTCAGACCTTCAGCCTCCAGAACTGCGAGACAGTAAATTTTTGTTGTTTTATGCTCCTTAGTCCATTGTGGTGATTTATTAAGGCAACTATAGAAAACTAACGCGTTAGCGAAGATGCCCAGCCCCCAAAACTGCTGGAGAGAGTATGAATGAGAACGCCCAGCTGGAGAGTGTTTGGCAGTGTCCCCTAAGCCCGAATATATGCCCGCCTCGTGGCCCAGCACATCCACTTGTAGGTGCCATATGTTTACCATAGCGACATCGCTGGCGTGACCCCCAAGCCGGAAGCCACCCAAATGTCTACTGACAATAGGAGGGATAAATAAATTGGATGTTAATAAAATAGAAATTATACAACAGTGAGAAGGAACTGTTGCCATATGCATCATCATGGATGACTTTCATAAAACTAATGTCGAGTGAAAGAAGCCAAGCCCTCAACAGAGTGTATACTAAGGATGCGCTATAAGATTCAAATTTTATAAAATTCTATGCTTAATATAATATTGAATGTCAACTGTAATTGGAAAAAAAAACCCTTTTTTTTAACTCTAGAAGAGGTAAAACTGGCCTTTGGATATAGGGTGACGATGACTTTTAAGGGATGACACATGAAAAAGACTTCTATCAATAGTTACTTTTTTAATGTGGGTGCTGGTTACATGTGTTTACTTTGTTAAAATTCATCAAGTGTAATTTGTACAAATTTCTAGATGTATTTATATTTAATAGTAAGTTTTCTTTAAAAAAAAAAGAAGACTAAATGTCTTAACTTACTGGGATTTCTTCACCATCGACATCTTGCAGACTTCTCTTAAGTAGCCGCTGGTCCACCATCCTAATGTGCAATTCATCCACAAAGGACACATATTTTAATGTCTAGGGAAAGAAGGTTAAAATTTTTATTACCTATTTTTGTACAGAATTATCAAGAATTGCATACCTGAACATATCTAAAAGCAAGTGTTATTTCCATTTACCAAATGACAAACTGTTAGACAAATTCACCAAAAACACTCACTAACCAGGAATTTAAAGGAAAATCAGAAATGGAACCCAACGCACCTTAATTATGTGGACTCAGAGTATCCACAGCTTACTACTTGATAATGTTTTTAGGTCCCACGAGCACTATTCCCTTCCTTTGCTGTGTTCCTTCAATTTCAGTTACTGAAGATTGAATATCTCCACAAATTATGCTACTGCTACTTATTTATATTTTTATTAAATTTCACCCCTTCCTGGGCCATGAAATAGTGATTATTTTTAGTAGCAAAGATGAACTTTTTTCCAAAATGTGTATACACGCACAAGGACAATGAATTGTGCATTCAGCTGCTGGAAGAGGACAGTGATGTTTTTTTGCCAGGAGGAAAGACAAAGGGACCATCTTTGTTGTTTTTAAGTACCAGAGATTCCTCGTTGATTGGGGGAAATCAAGTGTAGAGGCCCTGCTTAGTAAAGTCCAAATTAAACAACCAAAATGCAGATGAACTAAAGTTCCCTTTGACTAGTCCCCCGTCCTTGGCTTCTTTCCAGAAGGAGTCATTGTTGTCACTTTCTTATGTGTGCAATGCCTTCTTGTATGCATATGTTACCCCCATATATAAATAAGTGTGTGTGTGTGATACATGTAGGAAATATATATATAAAAATATAGAGAATATATGTGCTGGTATATATAGCTACACATATACATATATAATATATTTAGAAAGTACACAGAATTTATGTGTGTAGTTGTTTTTTTACCCTATATATCATACCATATATGTTGCTCTATAGTTTGCTTCTTTTCTCAAAAAAAAAAAAAAAAATGTCTTGGACATTTGCTCATGCCAGTACCTGTAACATAGAGGTAATGAACATGGATTCTGAAACCATCTACCTAAGTTGGAATTTCAGCTCTCCCACTTACGAGCTGTATGACTTTGGACAAATTGTTTAACCTTCCTGTGCCTCAGTTTCCTCATCTATAGAGAGTGATCACAGCAGCACCTATCTATAAGGTTGTTGCAAAGCTTCAGCGAGTTAATATGTGGAAACCACTTCAAAGTGCTGTATAAACGTTTCCCATTATTGTCTACCTCATTCTTTTAGACCTGTGTCTGGCATTCCTTGCTATGGATTTATCATAGTTTAATGCACTGTTCACCTAGTAGACGTTTGGGTAGATGCTCAGTTGCAAACAGTGCTGTTGCGGACGTCTCGAGCACATCTGGTGCTTGGGCACTTGTGAGTCTTTCTCTAGGGCAGGGATGGAGAAGCAGAAATGCCAGGCTGCACACTATGTCCCACTTAAACGTTACTGGATATGGCCAATATGTCCTCTAAAGTCATTGTACTGTTTTTTTTTTTTTTTAGCTGTACCAATTTAATAAATCTGGGAAAATTGCCAAGTCCTGGGATGTAAAACTTTGTTCTACAGCTTGCCTCCCCATTTTGTTTCTGTTCTTTCCTAAGACCAAAGGATGCATCTGAGGGGCGGTGGGTCGGGGTAGGGTCCACAGACTTGTCCCCTGGGGGGAGGGTCACACCTGCGATTCTGGCCTCGTTTTTGCACGTTCTTGGCGCCCTAACGGACTCTGCAGGCAGTGTGATGTTGGGGATGCGGGCGCCTTACCGGCTTGGGCTCCATGATGGGCTCGCACTTCTTCCTGTGGTAGTACTCATTGACCGCACAGCATTCACAGCACTTGCAATAGCGGTAAACTTGGGATCGACAGCATTTGCTCGAGTAAGTGTCGATGAGAAAGTCAATGCATAGCGTGACCTGGGAAGAACCCAGACAAGCGCCGTGTTGGTGAAACGTTTTTTTTTTTTTTTGTCACATCATTTTCAGAAAGCGTGAGAAAGAGAGCCCCTTACCAAACTGAAGTAGGAGAGGTTTGAGCCGATGTACACGATCAGCTGGATGAAGTCAAATTTGCCCCCCTGAAAACAGAGCGGGGACGGTTACTACTGGGCTGACATTCAGAGCAACGATCTTGGGCTCTAACGTGTGATTGGCAGTTCCAGCAAAGCGGGGAGCCTGGTGCTGCGACTTTGACGAATGCATCCTAAGTGGTCGCAGCAGCAGAGACGACGGAGGCTGAAAATGTGATTCCCATTCCTCCTGCTTCTGCCCTGCACGTCGGGCTCGAAAACGTGAATGTTTTCAACAAAGGAGCCCGGGAACCCACACACTGAGTGAGGACCACTGAAGGTGGTCATTCCATACGGTGTGAGGGTTTCAGACAAACGTTCCTCCAGCGTGGCCTGAGGTTCCTTTGGAAGCAGCGGGAAGGAATGTCCGCACAAACTCTTCCTTTGGGTATCCTCGTGGTTTTTATTCTCAGTGATCTTTCTATCCTTCCAGCCAAATCTCATTGATTCTTGTGCTGCTTATCACCATGTTATATGAATAACATGCCGTCGGACAAGGCATCGTGGGTGTCTGTTGATTTTTGCATGCCCAGCGTCTCCTCCTTCCTTCTGGAGAAAACATCCCAGTTTTCTCTTGGAGAACCGTCCCTGCCCATACTGGGTGTGGAGGGTAAGCTGGTCCATGATGTGAGCCCTGTCTGATCTGCGGGCTGGACCGGGGCTGGGATGGAGAGTGCTTACTGCAGTCCCCGTCAGAGACTGTCTGGTCATAATCAGTGTTCTTTCTGCTGTGATTTGGCGCCCTCCCTTGCCACCTGTTGCCGGTGGGTTCCTGGAACAGCCCCGACCATTGTCCTGACTGACCTCATCAGGCATGTGCCGTGGTTTCCCGTGACTGGTACCTGCGACTGTCCCCTTTTTGCCTTATAAAATTCTCTGGGGCCTGTTAGCGGCACGGGGATCTGATTTGTCTGGCAGACACCCAAGATGCGTCTGGTATGTAAGTTTCCCTTAATAAACTCCGTGCACTACCAGACTGGAGTGGCAGCCTCTCTCTTTGGTCTTTCCCTGTCCTCCGCTTACAGAGGTAGGTTGTCAGTTCCTGGACCTTTCCCTGGGTCTGTGTTTACTAACGCTTGGTCCATCTCGTTTGGAGCTGGTTCAGGGCTGGTGCAAGACCGGCCATTTAGAGTATGGCATGACCCTGGTCACAGTGATTAGTTGAGGTTGCTAAACTTGGAAAGTCTAAGGATCTGCCTAGCACTGCCACGTGGAGGTAGATAGCTGGGACGGTGCCGGAACACAGGAGGACGGATGTAAGAGATGGGGGGAGGTAGATTCCTCATGATGTTGTTGGAGTATCTGGATCCAGCCATGTCTGAAGCCTGAAATTGCCCCTGGATCTTTCAGTTATGTGAACTAAAATTTAAAAACGTCCCCCGCCCCCCAAGCCAATTTGAGTTGGATTCTGTTACTAACTACTCTACTTTGCAGAGGGATTTCTTTCTCCTTTTTTTTTTAAGCATCAGAATATTTTTAAAGGTGAATATTAGGTTTCCCCCCTCAATCTCACTCCTGTACTCATCAGATAACTTTTTCATGGACAGAGCCCCTAGGACGTTTCTTCCCTCTTTCTTATTTCGCATGGGAGGGAGAGGCACAGTGCCAGCTAATGACTGTCACCAAAACATTCGCCCCTTGAGGCACCACAGCAATAATGAGGACACAGTCAGAGGAAGGAAGGGAGATGCCAGTGGCTGGGAGCAGAGACTTACGGTCCCAAAAACCAAGATGTCAAAACGGATCCCAAACACTTTGATAAGAGTCCGCTTTTCCACATTGTTTTCCTTATAGTACTTGGCATATCTGCAGGAGGAAAAGGATATTTATATTTATAAAGATCTGTCTGAAAGTGCTGGTGTATTATGAAAAGAAAAGTCAAAACAATAGATCATCTAGTCTTAGCCATCTTCTAGCTCCACCTCTAGATCTGTGATTGGCAGAGAGAACAGAATTCAGACCCATGAGTTACTCTCTCTGACCACCTGGAACCAAAGTACCACTTGCCCACATCACCTCCTCTATTTCCACCATCACACAGTGATGAAAAATTGCTTTTTAGTTAAGATTTAAAGGGACGATTTTAACCGATATAGGATTAACAAAAAGAGATAAAAAAAAAAAAAAACACTTCAAGCAATCTGATTATTATTTAAGAAGGAAAAATAGATTTTCTTGGACAAAATGTTGATGGTAAAGCTTAGATACTAATCACTGGATTGGGAACAGGAACACCTCAGCAATCTATTCTAAATTCTATTTTCTCAGATCCCATATTTGTCTATTTGGCAGCCATAACCACAGGGTCAAACTAACAACTAAAGTCGTTTATGTCTTCCTTGCAATCTAGCTTTTGCGAGTGCATGAAAATCATGTTACAAACCCTCCGCCCAACCCCGAGTTCATGTCCCCAAGCCACCCTGTTGATCTGGCTCTCACACTCAGCCAGTATTTCCCTGCCTTAAATCACCCGGGGAGCAGGTGTCAGACAACGAGAGGCCATTCTCATAGCCCAGAGCCTGCCAACGGCACTCAAACCAGTGAGTTCGAAGCTGTTCACCCTGCCCTGCCTCGCCTTTCCCACCACAAACACAAAACAGCTCTGGTCCATGCTCCCCCTTCCCTCTGTCCACCTTCTGACCAAACCTGCTGCTTCTGGCTGTGGGCCTGGGCAGCATGGCTGCCCCCTCCTCTCCAGATACGTAATCAAATTCTTTCAAAGCATTCACCTCTCAGTGTCATCACTCAGTCACCTTTCTAAATTAAGACCTGGACACAAATCACAGTCACCCCACATACGCATCTCATCAGCGCTGCGGTCAAGAAAAGTGGTGTGTTTTATTTTTCATGAATAATTAGGGAGGCTCAAACCACATGTCTCAAGACACTGGAATCAGCCCCTCCCTCTCACCACCTTTTGGTGGTGGTTTTTAGATAAGGGTATATATTTTCTTTCTGAGTTATTAATTCACAATCTATTTACAAGTGTGGGCAGAGGAGAAAACAGAAGGCAGATTGGTCTGCCAGAATATAGTATAAAACTGCGCTTTAGTGTGTTTTCAGGGCAGAGGGGTTTCAACATCTTTGCATCTGATTGTTCTCATTCCATGAGTTCTTTCTTCTTCTGCTCTATTTGGTGACTTGTTTTTTTGGTACACAGAGTGAGCATGCATCACTCCACGTCCTGGGGTTGCATTATCTCTCTGTGCAAGTTGGTTTGACTGGGAAGGTTAGCATTGTATGGTAAATACTTAAATTTCTGCCTTCGAGATATTGGTACAGTGGTTCTCAGACCGAGGGCAAGAATCACTTGGGAAGTGTGTTCAAATGCAGATTCCCGGGACTTTATTCTTAAAGGGTGGTTTCGGAAGGTCTGAGAATTTTCAGGAATCTATTTCTAGGAAAGATACCAGATGACTCTGGTACAGGTGGTCAGTGGTCACACTCTGAAACAGCAGGCCCTGGACAAGGACATTTTTCTACACACTATAATGGGTCAAACAGACGTCTCCCCCTCCACCAAAAAAAATCCCCACATCTAAGTACCTAACCCCTGTACCTGTGAACGTGACTTTATTTGGAAATAGTCTGCAGGAGTGATCAAGGATCTCAAGATGAAATTGTTCTGGATTTAGGGTGGGCTCAAAGACCAATGTCGGGCGTTCTTACAATAGAAAGGAGAGGGAGAGTTGAAACAGAAACTCAGAGAAGGCCGTAGGAGTGAAGCAGCCACAAATCAAGGAATGCCTCGAGCCACCAGAAGCTGGAAGGGGCAAGGAAGGGTCCTCCCCTCAAGATCTCAGAGGGAGCCTGGCCCTGCGGATACCTTGCTTCTGGCCTCTAGAACTGCGAGAGCATAAATTTCTATTGTTAAAGCCACCAAATCTGTGGTGATTTGTTAGAGTAGGCGCAGGACACTAATACGATCATGTGCCCATTCTGAACCAGCGGAGAGCATCCGGTGTCTTAGATGCATCCAGAGCATCTAAGTGGGTCCGCTCCACCCCGTCTACACATGTGGTAAATGAACTGAATCACGTGTTTACCTAACGAGGACCTTTTGCCATGGACACCTTTTGGTAAAGGATAGAATTCTGGAATGTGAACAACTTCTTCAAAGTCCTGTGTTTTAGAAAGTTATATTTTCCCACATACCTCATCTAACCTGCAATTACCTTCTCTTTCATTGTGGCTATTGGAAAATCACTTGCCTGGGTACCCTTCAGATCTGGACAATTCATTTTTGGCCAAAGATTCCTTCCGGAGCTCATTCCAGACCACAGATGCTCGAACACTTTGTTCTAAAGAACTATTAACATCATAGCGATCTCAGTTCTCCATAAAACTCAGATCTCTTCAGGAATGAGTGTCCTTAGGCTTAGCACAGCACATCTGGTTGGTACATTGCCCTGCATGCTTCTGCTGATAGCTAAAAAAAAAACAAAGCCTGCGAGGGCGGGTCAGGGGACCACTGATCCCATCCTCTCTCCTTGCTAATGGCCATCAGCCTATTCTGTAGAGCAGCAGGGGATAATTGGTACCTAAACGAGGAGCTGGTGTCAGAGACTGGGATGAAACTATACTGACCTAGAGGAGGCAGAAAACCTCTTGGGTCTTGATCTTAAGCCAGCCTTTAGTCAAGGGTCTCAAATTCAGATACGTATAGGGGCCTAAGAGATGACAGAAATGAGTAATGCAGGCCAGGTATGAGGCAACAAGACATGGCGGGGACAGTGGCAACCCAAAAAGCATGCCCCTTCCAAAAGGGAGCCGCTGACAGCTCCAGCTGAGTGTTGCTGTGTGGGAGATAAACCCAGAGCTGTCAAATGAATTAATTTCTTTTTTCCAAATAGTTCGATTTTTCAAGAAAAATAGGAAGTCTAGATTTTTGTCTGAACTTTCAAAACATTGTACAGGCCAAAAACAACAATAAGAACAGTGGGAGGCTGCTTGCCAGTTTACGATGCTTCTTTAAGTGATATCTAAGAAGAAAATCCTTTGGGGTGTTCGATGACAGAGCCTAAACCAGCGCTTCTCGAACTTTAAAGATTGAAAACTTTAAATCTCCCAGGAATCTTGATAAAACACAGCTTTCGATTCAGTAATACGAGAGTGCAGTCTGAGATCCTGCTTTGTAGCAGGCTCCCAGGTGAGGTCCATGCTGCTGGTTCCAGGACTTCACTCCGAGCACTGAGGTTCTAGATCAATGGTTCTCACACTTGAGTGTGAGCCAGAATCATCTGGCGGGCTTGAGAATTCCGCTCCCCTGCCCTGCCCCTGCCTCCAGTGTCCGATTCCGTAGGTCCAGGGTAGAGCCTGAGAATTTGCATTTCTGACAAATCCCCATGTGCTCCTGATGCTGGGCCCACACTTTGAGAACCATTGGTCTAGATCACTTGTACTAGAGGGATTCAGAGATGGTATATTTTTTTGCAAGTTGATTCCCCTATATGGGCTCCTGTCTATGCTGTTTCTCTTCTTAACTAAGAAAGCACGTGATGACTGCAGGGGTGCTACCCTGCGCTTGGAGGGGACTTCCCTGGTCGCCTCTCCAAGTGCCCCCTCCCCTGCCAACCACCCCCTCACAGTGTCTCGTTTGATTTTCTTTACAACATTTATCACCATCTGAAATGGGCTTGTTGACACTGTTTGTTCTTTCGAGGTATAATTTACCTACAATAAAATGCACAAGTCCTAAGGGTTCAGTTTAGTGAGTTTTGACAGATGAATACCCTGTGTAACCTATACCCCATCGATATCTAGAACATTCCATTACCCCCAGAACATTCTCTTGTGCTCCTTTCCAGTCAGTTCCTATTCATCCTCCCCTCTCCACCTATTCCCCAGCCCGGCAGCTATTGTTCTGTCTTCTGTCATCGTAGATGACATATGGAATTCCCAGTCTTTTTAAATTTCAGCCATTCTGGTGGGTGTAGTTGTATCTCATTGTGGTTTAAATTTGCATTTCTCTGATGATAAATGATGGCTTGCTGGCGTCTTTTGTTTACTTATATTTTTGTCCTATATATTATACTGATAATATTCTTATATTCATGTCCTACTAGAATATAAGCTCCACAAAAGTAACTTTGTCTATTTTGTTTACCAATATATACCTGTTAGCACAACCAATATTTTTTCCTTCAATATATATTTGATGAATGAACAAATGGGGAATGCCAATATCAGTTTCCTACCAGCTTCACAGGCAAATCGTGTGACCATTATTCTAGGGATCTACTTGGCAACTCTTTCTGAAAAGGGAACGGCATATGCCTGCTTTGTTCCTAGAACCCAGGCACAAAATGACGAGCCATAGCCACAGTCACAGAAACCTGCCTGGCTCCCACAGGCAATGACAAGTCATGCTTTAAAGTGAATACATAACTTTTCAAATAAAAAAATATTCATGTCTATAAAAAAAAAAAAAGAATAGATCAGGACCAAACCAACAGCAGCCAGCTTAAGAGTGAACGTGAACCAGGATTCTAGTGAATTCGCAGTGAGGAAACAGCACGGCCCAGGGTATCACGGGTCCTCAAGATGTTCTTCCTGAAAGGACTTCCGGTCAAGATAGCATCCCCAGCTAGTACAGGAAGCTCTCCACCTCTCACCCTATATACAAAGACTTCATCTCAATATATTGCTGAGCTCACAACAAAGAATGGCCTTTTCTAGATGCTGGAGATAAGCAGTGAGTAAGAACTGAAGCCAAGGCACCCCTGGGGGCGCCTGGACCGGATCGGTATTTGAGGAGCCAGAGCTGTCACACACTCCTGGGGCAGGGAGCTGAGCCTGCAGAAGCCTAACAAGGCAAGGGAGTGGGGACGGGAGACCTTGAGCAGGATGAAGATATCCAGTGCCCAGAAATCGAGCTAAAATCTGGTTCATAATTGATAGATGCCTTACAATCTTGGCAGGAAGAACTGCAGAGTTACATAACACCCCAGAGGAAGGCCTCTGTGTCCCACGGCAGGTACAGGACGTCGCACCAGATCATTCCTGCGAAGCCCACCAACAACTACCCCAGGGCCCCACAAGCAGAAATCCCATTTGCATGGCTGTAGGTGATAGATCAGTATGAACAGGGTTATTCAGTAGACGGGGCCAAAGGAGAAGGATCCATGAGGTAAGAATGGACCCCACTGAAACAATAATAATATATGGCTTTGAGAAAGAACCAAATATAAACTTGAGAAGTGAGAAATACAGCCATAGAAAAGTTTTTTTTTAAATCTGAAAGCATATGGTAAAAATGTTCATAACCTTCGATCCAATACTTCTATTTCTAGAAATGTATTCTAAGGGAATAATCTGGAATTCCAACAAAGATTCGTGTACAAAGATGTACGCCACAGAGTTATTTATAAGAGAAGCACTGGAAACACCCCAAATGTCCAATAATAGAGGAAGGAGTGAGAAAATCGTGAGATAGAAGGGAAAGGGTGTGAGTTTGGGGGTCAAAGTGACCTAGGCTAGGGTTATGCAGCTTTTACTCATAGCTGTGGGTCTCGGCAAATCATTTCGCCGTCTGTGGCTTTACCTGGGAACACTATTGTCTACCTGCCAGAGTTGTTTTTGAGATGAAGCCGAGTGCCCAGTGTATAGAACACCCTCCCTAGCTTGTGGTAGTTGTCACCATTATGCTCATACAGCGGGATCATTAACGTGACGGTCACAGAGAATTTCGAGTGACAATCCCCAATTATAAACATGAAATGATCTCACATAAACCTCACGAAAGGATCGGTTTACATGAAGGAAAATTCACCAGAGGGTTGTTGATTATCTCAGGGTAGAGGAATTATAGGTGATTTTTTAAATCTACTCTTTTCTATGCTTTTCTCTGTTTCCAGAGTTTTGTTTTTGTTCTACAAAGAGTGTGCATCTCTTTAAGAATTAAAAAGAAAAAATTCATACAAAAATGTAATCACCAGCTAGCTCTGAGAGGAGGAAGTCCTTTACGTTCATCTGTTACCTTGGGAACCAAATCTAGTCTTACTGACTGCTGGGGATGTTGCAGTCCAGCCGGCCAGGGAGGTCCCTGGGGAGCCAGGCGTGGCCAGTCTGAGCGGGAGCGATGTTACCTGAAGTTGTAGCCGGGATACAAGGTCTCATTGGATGTCTTGTCATCAAGGCGACGGAAACTGTATTTTGGATAGCAGTGATGGAACCAACTGTCCAGGTTGCAGTCCCAGTAGATCTCAATGCCCATGATTCCTCCCTGGGGAAGACAACAAGAGGCGATCTCTGAGTCCTGCTGGACATGGGATTCAGCCACCAGACACTTCCTTGCAGAACGATGCTCACCAAAGGATAGGCTTTTTGCTTTTAGAGGAAAAAGGCTGCTTCAGGGTTTGAGGGCCACGAGCACAGCCCTGGTAACTAACACAGGTATTCCTGTGGCAGCTGCAAATGCAGCTCCCTGCCCCTCCTGTCCGGGGCATTCGCTGTTAGATTTACCTTCCTAAAATATAACTTTCAACAGACCACTTCCATAACCAAACACCTTTAATGGCTCCCCTATTAAAGGGTAAGTTGAAACTTGTTAGACTGGAATTCGGGGTGCCCCACATGTCTCTTCTGCTTTATTTCCCAGTACTCCCCTAAGAAAAAGCTCTTATTCCAAACCGTCTACACTTTTCCCTAAACACACTTTGTACCTTTCATTTCTTTTTTAAAAACAGCTTCACTGAGATGTAGTTCACATGCAATTCACCTATTCAAAGTGTATAATTCAACAGCTTTTTAATCGTATGCCTACATATATATACAATTGTCAACAATTTCATGACATTTCATTACCTCCAAAGAAACCCCACAAACTTGAGTCATCATCTCTATCTCCTCTCTCAATCCTAAGCAACCACTAATCTACTTTCTGTCTGTATAGAGTTCCTTGTTCTGAACTTTCATATGAATATATCAAATAATTTGTGGCCTTTTGTGTCTGGCTTCTTTCACTTAGCATAGTGTTTTCAAAGTTCATCCACGTTATAGCATGTATCTTTTTGTGGTGGTGGAAGACCATTCCACTGTGTGGATATACTACATTTTGTTTATCTACTCAATACTACATTTTGTTTATCTAATCATCCTTTGATGGGCATTTAGGTCGTTTCCACCCTTTAGTTATTGCAATTAATGTTGTTATGAACATTTATGTACAAATTTTTGTGTGGACATAAGTTATCATTTCTCTTGGGTATATATTCAGGAGTGGAATTGCTAGGTACATTTTGAACTTTTAAATCTTGGCCCTTATCCTTTTCTCCTAGTGAAATGTTTCTCTCATCTGCCTCTTTAGCTAACTCCCCCTCATCCTCCAAGAAAGACCCAGCTTACATCACTCCGTAGCCATCCCTCTCCTCCTCAGTTCAAGGTGACCTTTCTCTCCTTGGAGCTTCTAAGGACTCTCTTCATCTCTTAACCTGCACTTGTACTTTTTCCTTTCTACAAATATACTTTGAGCACTGACTACCATATTTCATTGTTATCTTCAGCCACTATTGCTTGTGAGACCCATAATTTTTTTCCTCTAAGAAGAAAATGTCAAACTGTGAGACTCCATCAATTGAAAGCATTTCCTGATTTCAGAGCTATTAAAAGTGAAAAAAAAAAAAGTCTTTGAATCATGAAATACGGCATTTCAAGACAGTATACTAGATGCTGAGGATGCAGAGAAGAGTAACAGGCAGGCTCTGGCTTGGAGAAAGGGGAAACAATAGAGAATAATCACAACTGTATTTGTTGGCAGGCACTAAGCCAAGCACTCTACCTACTATAATGAATATCTATTGTTTTTGTCATTCAGCATCCAGTTCTCCTCCTTCTGGTAAGAGTACCTGGAATTTCCTTTGGGAAACACCTCTCCCAACTCTTATTGGTTTGACTAGGACTGCCCTCTCTCCCAGCTCCAGGAGTGGGCACATGACCCAGGCCTTGTCAGTCAGGACAATGCATCTCTCTGGACCTGGTGATTGGTTCAGGGGTGAGAATGTGAACCAAGATAGCCCTATAAGAGCCTTCCCTGAGACTTTTTGCCAGAACCATAAGAAAAGAGGTTCTCTATTGGCTGGAACCACTAGCCATAAAATGTGAAAGTCTAGACAAGCACTGTCCAATAGAATTTTCTACAACGATGGAATTATTCTGTTGTCATGCTGTACAAAATAGTAGCTACTGGCCACATATGGCTATTGAGCACTTGAAATGTGGCTAGTATGATCGAGTAAATAAATTTGTAATTTCGCTTCATTTTAATGAAATTATTTATTAATTGTAATATTAAATATAGTGGTAACAAAAAGCTTCACTGAGCATGTATTTGAGTAAATATTGGAAGTACGTGAGGGGGACAGCTAATGCTATGTCTGGGGCAAGACTATTCCAGCCGAGGGACTAGCAAGAGAAAGCTCCTGCAATAAGAAGTCGCCTTGGGTATACTGGCAGGTCCATCCCCTACGGTCTTTTTTTTTTTTTTTTGCCTTTTTAAAGATGAGCTTTACTGAAGTATAACATGCCCTTATTTAAGTGTAGCAAGTCAGTGACTTCTGTCACTCATATACCCATAACACCACTGCAATGAAGATACAGAACATTTCTATCCACAAAAGGCTGCCTTGTGCCCCTTCGTAGTCTGTGCTTTCCCCTGCCCTGCTCCCGACCAAGGCAGGCTCTGGTCTGCTTCCGCTCACATCGATGCCTTATGCCTCCTTTTAGAGTTTCTCATAAATGGGATCACACAGTATGTGCCTTATTTCTTTCACTCAACATAATGTTTTTGAGACCTATCCACATTGTTGCATGTATCAATAATCTGTTTATCTTTATGGCCAAGTCGTAGTCCATTGTATGAATGTACTATACTTTGTTTTATCTACTCACCTGTCGATAGAGGTTTGGTTTGTCTCCAGATTTGGGCTATCAAAATAGCTGCCATGAATATTCTTGTACAAGGCTGTGTGAACATAAATTTTAATTTCTCTTTGGTAATTCCAAGGGGTTCAACTCCTGGGTGTTATAGAAAGTGGGTATTTAACCTTGTAAATAATTGCCATACAGTTTTCCAAAAACGGTTGAACCACTTTACATTCCCATGATCAATATCCGAGAGGAAAATTGGATTTTGTCAAAGTTAACATCTGCTTTTCAAAAAATACCACTAAGAAGATGAAAAGGCAAGTCACAGACTAAGATAACTAGTCACAGTACATATGTCTGATACCTAGACATATGTATCTATAATATAAAAAGAACTTTTACAACTCAATAACAAGAAGTCAAATAATCCAATTAAAACATGGGGAACAATTTAGACAGACTTATGAAAGACTCACAAATGGCAATATGCACATGGAAAGATGCTCAACATTACTAGTAATCAAAAAACTATAAAACTATAATGAGATACCACTACTCCCCATGGTCTTTTTACACAAGCAAATATAGTTCCTTTTTTGACTTTAGCCAGTTGAGTTCGATTTCTGTATTTTTATTTTATTTGCCCCCTAAAATTACTTTTGAATTTTCCACTTTCATCATTTGAATTGGATTTCTATAACTTGCAACTAGAAGAAGTCCGACAAATCCAAGTGTGGGAGTCTGAATAATGGCCCCCAAATTAGTCCTAATCCCTGGAACCTCCAAACATGTTACCGTATATGGCAAAAGAGACGTTGCTGCTGCAATTAAATTAAGGATCTTGAGATGGGAAGATTATCCTAGATTGCCTGGGTGGGCCCTGAGTGCTGCCTCTTATCAATGGAGGCAGAGGGAGTATTGACACAGACTGAGAAGTCACTGTGACCACTGAGGCAAGATTCTATGATGCTGGCATTGAGCTGCAAGAAGTGGGCTATGAACCGAGAAAGGCAAGGAATGCAGCTCTAGAAGGTGGAAAAGGCAAGGCAAGGGATTCTACCCTAGAGCCTTTGGTAGGAGCATGGCCCTGTTGGTAGCTTGATTTCGGACTTTGGACTTCTGACCTCCAGAAAGAGAGAAGAAATGTGTGCTTTTTAAGCCACCAGGTTCGTGGTAATTTGTGACAGCAGTTACCGCAGGAAACTAACACACCAAGTATCTCACATGAGGCTTGTTGTGGGATTAGATGAGGTAACGTACTGAAAATCCTTGGCATCGTGCATGGATTTACTAAATGCTCAGTAAAGGGAGCCATATTCTTAAGACCCAGTGGCCCAGACTCGTGGCCATTCGACATCTTCCATCTCCCAGCACAAACACCACACCTCATGAAACAAACCTGAATTGCCACTTCTGAAAAATTATCTCCTGTTTCTTGGAAGATATCTCCTAGTCGGAAAATGGGACATCGTGGATTCTGAATCTTGTGAAAGGTGCAAGTGATGTTTATATCTGGCAAGATGTTTCTCCTGGACATAATGAAAAGCAAACAAACAAACAAACAAACAAACAAAATCTCTATTGAAAATTGGGATCCGTCTCTTTCGTAGGAGTGAGCCAGTGTGATTACTGGCTCCATGAGGGCCCTCAGCGATCCCCACCTCCTGGTATTCATACCTCTGTGTAGTCCCCTCCCACAGTGTACCAGGGTTGGTCTGTGTGACCAATAGCATATGGCAGAAGTGATGGTATGTCACTTCCCAGATGAGGTTATAAAAGACCACAGTTTCCATCTTGGTCATTATCTTGCTTGCTTGCTCTCTGTTCCTCCTGGATCATTTCCTGTGGAGGAAGCTAGCCGCCATGTCCTAAGGTCACTTAGACAGTCCTAGGGAGACGTCCATGTGGTGAGGACCTGAGCCCTCCTGCCAACAACCATGAGAAGCTTGGAATAGGATTCTCCAGCCCCAGTCAAGCTTGGAGATGACTCCAGCCTTGTTGACAACTTGACTGCAGCTTGAGAGACCCTGAGCCAGAACCACCCAGTAAAGTCATTCCCAGATTCCTGATCCACAGCAACTGAGTGAGATGCTAACTACATGCTTGTTGTTTTAAGCTTCTAGCTTTTGGGGTAATTTGTTACACAGCAGTAGACAACTAATACTGCCAGACACTTACGTGGTGTAGTTGTGGCCAGGGAAGTCGATATTATTCTTGATGAGCACAGTGAAGTTTTCGGCACTGTTTATGAGTGCAGGCCTGAGAGAGAGAGAGAGAGGCAAAATGGGGGTCAGTGACCACAGGGGCCAAGGGAGGCAGCGGGCTGGTGGGACCAGAGGCTTCTGGTCTCTTGCTTGGGTCAATGCGATGAGTGAAGAGAAACACAATCTAGTGGGTAAAACCTTGTCAAATTCTCCAGCTTCTCCAGGAAGAATTTCTCCCTTCTTGAGACCCCCCCCATGGCACTTACTGTAACACTCTGATGTAATTGCATGTTTTGATATGTGCAGTAGTATGCTGATAAATGGTTACCAACCAGCTCTCCAGGTTAAAAAAATAAAACAAAGCCGATATGTAGCATTTACTGATTGTTGTGGTATAAATACTCCCCACCATGTATGATTTCAAGCTACTAATGGGACATCCCTGAACTTGGAATTGGAAAGGATCGAGCACAATCGATTCAGACAGAGTCAGTGCAAGCCAGCTTCAGCACACCCCAGCTTGTATCTTTCTCAAGAGGCGTGGCATTCCTGCAGGGCTGGGACAATAGTTTTCTTATCTTGACATCCCCAGCCTTTAGCCCAGGGCCACACACATGTAGTTGACTCCATCTGTCATTCTCTGGAGGCTCTGAGTAGCATAACATCCTGTAGGAGGTAGAGGAGCCCAACTTCTAGACTGCAGGAAAGTCTACCCACCATTCATCTATCTAGCCATCCGTTCAACAAGGATTTACTGCACTAGGCATGAGGCTGGGCATTGTGGAGACAGTGTTGAACAAGCCAGCCAAGGTTTTTATCCTTATGCAGTTGACAGTCTGTTAAAGATGGACAGAACTGGCTGCGGATTAGAAGGTACGGCTGGAACCCTGTGGCCTGGCATGCCTGAGTAGGTGGCAGATATAAACTGGGAGAAGAACCAAGAAAAGGTGGAGGGAATTCGCAAGGGGCCACCAAGAACAATCTGCTTTTTATTCCAGGACTTCTAGAGCCCAACTTTGGCTCTCTTTGGGACATAACTGTAGAGAACAGTGTAATTTTTGCCTGTTCAGCATCCATTCCGCCTCCGCCAGTAGCTCCTTCATTTTCTTTTTGTGAGGAAGCCAGTTCTCGCCCACTGTCAGACCAGAGGGTTGGGTAGGGCTGAGTTCATCTCCTGCTCATCCCTATAGCTCCTGGGGTGGGCAAGTGACCCAGAGCTGACCAAATAGTATAATCCAAACCCTTTGGCCACAGTGATTGGTTCATACATTGTCACGTGACTTAGACCAATGAAAACATTCGGGGACTTTTATAGGAACTATTGGGAAAGAAAAAAAAACTTTTTTTGGACTGTTACTAGTGAGGACAGTGCAAACCCGGAAGGCCCCAGACCGCAGCGTGAGGAGAGCTAAAATGGAAGAAAGAATAACTGGGAGGAAGAAAGAACGAGAATCTTACTGACAGCATTTGAAGCCTGGATCAAGCCTTGCCTGAAGCCATACTTCCAGACTGCTCGGGTATAAGAGTCAAAAACACAAGCTAAAAAGTGACACTCCTTTTTTTTTTTTCCTGAAGCCAGTTTAAGTCATATATCTGTCACTCACATAAAGAAAATCTTATTTATGACAAATGTCTGCTATGTGCCAGGCCATTTGCCTTTAGAACATTCTAGATTCCAGGCTTCCTAGGCAGTACTCCAAGAATCAGAGCACTGCAGGATCAAAGCCCTTTATTCCTCTCTCTCGACACTTACAGTTTTCTATCTTGAATTCCAGCTCTCTCTGCATATATCTTAACTCTCCTAATAGATTGCAAGAGCCTTGGGACCTGCTCCATATCTGAGTCTTTCTGTATTTTACATAAAATTTAGCACAGCCTCTTACATATAGTTACCCATGAAATAAATATCTAACACCTACTACATGGGAATGGCTGTATTGAATGAATGAATGACTACATGAATTATTTTGGTAATTCCTTCATTTATGAGGAAACAGAAGTTCAGGGAGTTGCTTGCCCCAAATCACGTAAAATTGCAGTCCAGGGACCAGCACGTTGAAGATGCACAGTATTCATCTGAGGAACAAATTGGTAGCAGAGTCAGGACTCAAAACCATAGATAATCAAGAGGTCCCTTGCTTCAAACCAGGGACTACTTGAGTGTCAGCTAATGTCCCTGAGCAGTTCCTTTCCTGACCTAGAAATGAACCTGGGAGGTGCCATCAGCTGACCAAGGGTCAGTCAGGCTGACACTGCCCAGCTCTTCCGACTCTGACGTCGGGAACCTTGGCTCGAATCTTCTAAAAAGTCAGTTTGGGGCAGTCTCTTTGCCCCACAGATGCTGATGGCCTGTCCCCGAGTCACATGGGCTAGAGCCATGCTGTCCAGTGTAGTCCAGCATCCCCTAGGCAAGCGTGGCTAATTAAATTTAAGTTTAATGTAATTTAAATTCAGTTGCTCAGTTGGAGTAGTCACATTTCCAGTGCTCAGTAGCCACGTGGAGCTAGCGGCTGCCACATTAGACAGGGCAGGCACAGAACATATCCGTTACTGCAGAAAGTTCCATTGGATAGTGCTAGTCTGGAGCCACCGGACTTCTAGGGGCAGATCGTGCATGTGTGCGTGTGTGTGTGTATGCATGTGCATGTGTGCGTGTGTGTGTGTGTACATGTGTGTGCACGTGTGTGCATGCATGTGTGTGCATGTGCGCGTGTGTGTTACTGACCACTTACTTTATGCCAGGCTCTGGGCTCACTTTGCAATCACCATACAAGTATCATCTCATTTAATTCTCACACCGAGATAGGTGAAATTATCATCCTCAGCGCGTAGATGGGGAAACTGAAGCTCGGAGAAGTTAAGCCACTTGCCCAAGGAAGTGCTAGAGCTAAGCTTCAAATCCAGGTCTCTCTGTTCTCTTCTGGAATGCATCCCTCCCTGTGAATTCTGAGGTTTAAGGTCAAGTGCTGCCTTCTGGGTCTGACCTTGTGTGTTAAACAGAAGATTCAACTACAGGACCACCAAGTTCTATGTCACTGTGGCCATTTAAGAAGACTTCCCTTCCCTTCCTCCCTTCCATTCCTTTGTCTTCCTTTCTCCGTCCTTCCCTGTTCCTTTCCTCCCTCCTGCCACTATCCCACTCTGAAATACTCAGTGTGGACGCTGACAAGTCAGAGTACACTCTGCTACAGCACTGTGGGGTGCTCTGGAGGTGCCCTGGAATGCGCTGGTATGGAAGAGCGGCAGCGGCACCCCAGGGTGCTCAGGGTAGTAGCTATTTACCAGCCAGGACAGAATTTTTTTCAATATTTTAACAGCTGACACAGCCCTCCCAGAGCCCACCAGTGTGCTTGGCATGGGGTCACCAAAACAGTAGGACCAAAGACTCTGCTTACTGCTGAGGGCCACCGTGTGTCCCCACCCTGCAACTCACCGGGGGGCCTCTTTCACGGCCTCCGTGGGACACCAGGCGGAGACTTCACAGGTCTTCTGTATCCCTTTATATACTATACACCTTCCGGTCTGGATTCCTGTGGGGTGGAGGGGCCGCAGAAGCACACATGTGACCATGGGGAGGAGACTTCAGGAGGAGCGTCACTAACTCAGCCCAAGCGAGAGCCCGTTTATGCTTTACAACCCACACAGTTTTGATTTCCGCGAAGCCCCATCCCAACCACAGACATACGTGAGGTCGACCACGCAAGCAACACATCTAATGTGTTTTTCTAAAAAAGCATCAGAGATTGATGCCGTTAGCTCTTTTGGCTTCTTTGCAAGAAAAGATGCCTGCGAGGGAAGCTAGTGCATCCTCTCGCCTGGGATAAGTGAACTAGAACTCGGCTTCTCAGTGGGCATCTGAGTCCCTCTGAGTATGTACGGCACGTACCAGGGATGTGCAAAGGCACACGATGAACACGGCACATCTTTCTGGAGTATCCGTGTCAATTAAAAGTTCCCAAGGGGGAAGTTAGGTAGTAAGTTAGGTTCAAATGATCTCTATAGCAACTCAAACATACATGTATTGTGGACTAAGAGGTAACATTCATGCCTTTTTGTGTATGTGTGTTTTATAATCACGGATTTTTCTCTTTTTCTCTTGTGGTAATTTTTTTTTTTTTTTTTTTTTTTTTTTTGTCATGTGCCTCTTTAAGTTAAAGAAAAAAAGACAAAGGAAATTCTCCGGGTCGATACAGGTATGGCCCCAGGTGTCCTGGGGGTACAAGGGCAAGCTCCTCAGCCTTTGGGGAAATTCAAGAGGGAAAGTTTGGAATATTCAGATGATGCCCACGGCTGTTTAATATTTCTGTCAGAGCCCTGAAGGTGCTAATTCTGCGAGGTTTTCAGGAGATGTCCTCACGGGAGTTTTAGAGTCACAACCGTAGTCAGCAGCTGGTCCTCTAGGGACAGAGCCGAGGGACAAGGCAGACACAGGCTCACCCAAGGCTCGGCGAGGGTAGAATAAGGCAGCTGAGAGCCAGAGTTAAAGATCTGAACTTCAGGGCATTGCAAATGTCACCACGTTGTGAGACCACCCATCCCCAGGGTCCCAAAAAGAAGCAGAGTATATACCTTTGCTCTGCGGGTCCATCCACCCCTTTTTACAGCCCCGGTCGGAGGAACAGAGTGTCCCGCGGGTGGGATACTGCGGAGAGAAGCACAGGGTAGTGGGGAGTGAGCATGGCGTGTCCCTCAGGGATGGAAAAGCGGATGCCTGTGTCCACACAAAAACTGGACGTGGAAGTACACATCAGCACTGTTCGTGACAGCCGCCAGGTTGGAAACAACCCACATATCCAGCAACCAGGGAAAGGGCAAATAAAATGCAGTACCTTCATAAAATGGAATATTGTTTGACCATTAACAGGAAGGAAGTACTGATACATGCTACACAATGGGCGAAGCTCGAAAACACTGGTAAGTGAAAGAAGCCAGGCATAAAAGGGCACATGTCATCTGGTTCCATTTACATGAAATATCCAGAGTAGACAAATCTATAGAGACAGAAAGTAGATCAGTGGTCGCCAGGGAGTGAGGGAAGCGGGGGTGAGGACTGGCTGCTAATGGGTATGAGGCTTCTTCTGTGGGCGATGAGAATTTTCTGAAATTAGATCATTGTAATGGTTGCACAACATTGTGACTACACTGAAAACCACTACCTCGTACACTTTGAAAGGGTGGCCTTTATGGTACGTGAATTATATCTCGCTAAAAAGTAAAAATAAATAGAAATCTAAAAAGCGGACTTCAGGGCAGCCTGGGACCGTTTTCAGGGACAGCCAGGAGGGTGGCGAGCAGGCAGCCTGGTCCAGGGAGCCCTGTGGCTGCGGGACCGGGTGGAGCAAGCAAGCGCGGAGGCTCGACAGGGAACGTGGAACTAAGGGACACCAGCCAGCGCTCCAGCCTGGCCCGAGAAAATGAGGCCAGCCAGAGGGCCGAGGACAGAACCCGGGGAGGAGAGGGATGTGGCGGCTTGGTTTATGCATATGCTACTTCCCTCGTTTTCTAGGAGGCATGCTTAATGGCTAGTCTAAGGGAACCAGAACCTGACACAGCATCTGTGGGAACAGCCTCGGCCCATCCTCTTCTGTGCAGTCTGTGGCTTTTATAGACATTCAGCGGAAGGACCCGGGGACACCTCATTTGGGCAGAAGCTGCGCCATTTTCTAGCTGAGTGACCTCAGGCCAGTCACTGAACCTCTCTGCATCTCAGTTTCCTCATCCATATAAGGAGGATGAACAGATTTGTCTTAAGTGGTTGTTGTGAAGATTAAATGAGCATTACTGACAGATACCAAGGGAATGTTAGCTTGGTTCTAAATTTAGGTAGAAATGACGGCAAAGATGGTAAGTAGAAGGAGACAGCATGTGTAGTGTGAGCTCTCGGACAGTCTAGATAGACCCTGTCACCTGAGTGGGCTGACAAGCCAGACCCATGGGCAAGGCTGGTCCTCCCACAGGCAGGAGAGCCACTTGATGGCGCCACGGCACTGCACCCCTCGGTGTCAGCATGGTCCCTGGGAAAGCTCAGGTATGTCACCCGAGAGGGAGATGGCGGGAGGGTATGAGTCGCGGGTAATGCCTAGTGACACCCTGCTGCAGATAAACTTACGGGAATAGCTCCTTCTCATCTCAAAGAGCAGAGAGCAGGACCGGGGAGGGGCAGACTAGGACAAAGACATTTCCATAGGGAACAATGTTTTCCAGAAGGAGGTCAGGGAAGGTCCAAAGTATGAAGAGGGCCAAGCCGAGCTGAGAAAGACTGCGTGGGCAGTGGCAGGGGGACATGGCGCATTCGCCTGATGTAGAGGCTAACACTGAGATGTGAGGTGAAGAGGCAGACTCGCGCTGACTGGCAGCCCGGGCCCTGCCGATGGCTCATGGCCGTGCTAGGAGAAGCTGTCAAAGAGGATATACCTGCTTCTAAGCTCGGCTCTGCCTCCGGCAAGCTGGGCGACCCCGGGGAAGTACTTAACCTGTCTGATCTGTGTTCTGACCTGTAAAATAGGCCTGGGAATGCTGTCACCCTCCTAAAGTCTTCGTGAGGCTCCACTAGATTGTGAAATGCTGCACACATGCCAAAGATCCGTGTCGCCATGAGCCGTCCAGGGGCGAGCGATGGAGGAAGCGGGCCTCCTGCCTGCACAGGCCCCCAGGGCTGGGGCTGGACACCCAGGGCACAGACCAAGGTCAGGCGGCTACAGAGGGAGAACCGCAACGTCGTCCCACCCTCCTTCCGCCCCACACCTCACAAAAGAGGCTCAGTAAGCATTTGTGGGCCCGAAGACACCCCAGATCTCCATTTCCACTTCCTCTGACCAGTACCTCCCCCAGGAACTCTTACCACCTGTCAAACCGCTCCGGGCCCTCTCCTTACCTCAGGACACAGCCTCTGCTCCTGGCCTTCTGTCTTGAGAAAGTTTGTCATCACTAAGAAGGAATTTCCCTGCCGAGAAAAGGAGAGAAGTCAAAGGCAAAGCCTCAGAGAACAGGACTGCTTAATCACAATAATCCAGCTCGCTAAGTGCCCGGGGGCGAACCTTTCCGCTCTTCTAAGCTTCAGCCTAGAAATCAGGGTCCCCAGCGCGACTGGGGGCGACACAGAGGGCTTAATATCAAAGCTGGGTGAGCCGCCCTGCCGAGCAGAGGGGGAGCAGAGGCACAGTCCAGCTGATAGAGTATTCATTTCCATCCCAGCCTCAAAAGCAGCCTTTTCATTTTTTGGACACAGTAAAACCCCATTAAACTGAAGCTCCGGAGACCTGAGGAGGTGGAAGTGGGGGTGTTGGCTTCATCAGAATGCAGTTTAGATGATCTGAGACTTTAAAGGGCAATAGGGCATCCCACCACCTGGGAAGTAGCTGGAGATTTTAATGACCCAGTGTTAGAAACAAGCAGATAGCAGCTTGGGTTTTATGGTTTTGCAAGACTTTCCAGCTCCCCGAGGCTGCAAATGTGCCCTCTTGTCCCTCCGTCTCCCATCTGTCCCTCCGCTGCTGTCAACTACACTTGATTTCTCCTGTTTGACAGTTCTAATTTCATTTCCTCTTCTTGCAAATTCAGACAGTTTCGAAGACCTTTCTATGATCCACGCCCTTTCTTTCTTTGTCCTCTAATCCTTCCTTTGTACAAAAACATACCCAAGAGTGTTTTTTTTTTCTGGAGACATTTTTAGTTGATGAAATGCCACACAAACAATACAGAAGAGTTGGTCCTCTCCAGGCAGAAAGTTCTCTGCCCTTCTAGGCAGACCTTAGTGACTCGATGGCCCAGCTTCTAAAAGGCAGCGTGTAAATCGAAGTGTGAGTGAATCGAATCGTGTTTTAAATGCACCAGGACACACTGCTATTTTGAGAAACCCTACAGGGCTTGCTCAAGCAAAGCAGCATCTCTTCGAGCTGTTGGATCTGACCCAATTTTGCAGTTTTTAGGTTTTCTCAGTTGGGATTTTCACAGAGCTTTTAAAATAGGGCCGGTGTTTTTCTAGAGTAAGGCCCTAGGTCCCAGGGGAGCGGGGCGGGGCCCTGGTGGGAGGCTGCTGACAGCAGTCAGTCACCTGCAAGGGGAAGGTGTAATCCGCGGTGTCGAAGACCGTCTGCACCACCTTCTTCATCCCATCCTCCACGATCTCCTCTCTCACCTCTGCGACTCCTTTCACCTTGGTGTGCACAGAACTGACAACAGGCTCTTTCCGCTGGTACAGCTTGTCGATCACCAAAACAAAGCTAAGTGGTGGACACAGAAAAGCAACAATGGCTTTCTTACGGGAGGTGCCATGCGGTGGTTTTGAGTGCAGGGGCTGAAGGCCACCTCCATTCCAATCCCAGTTTTGCTGGGTGACTTTGGACAAGTGACTCACCCTCCCGGGGGCTTGTTTACCTGAGCTGTAAGACAGGAAGAATGGTCATACCTACCTCATGGGGTTGTTGCGAGGATGAATTTCCATACGTGTGTGAACTCCTCAGTATTGCGTTTGGCACACAGCACTCACTGAACTCTTGTCCTAATGCCAGCCTCTAGTTTTGCCTAATACAGACCCTAATTTTCAGGACAGCTTCTCAAATACCAAAGTCCACCCCACATCGGTCCGCCAGCCCTAGTCTGGGGCTCTGTAATACATCACCTGTCTAAGGTGGGGTCAGCCACCAGTTCTCCAGAAAGACACACCTGGTTTGTAAATAATACTGATAATAGGGACCCTTATTGAGCACTTGATATGTGCCAAATACTGTACAGACATCATTTCCTTTAATCCTCACAATAGGAGAAAGCTAATGTAATCTCCACCCTTCCATAAACCAGGGAATGGTCTCAGGGAGAAGGAACTTGCCCAAGGTCACACAGATAGTGGCAGATCTGAGACTCAGCTGATCTCCCTGTGGCCCAGAGCCAGACCTCTTAACCAGGTGTGCTCTACTTGTTCACACAGGATGTAGCTCCGAGGTGTCTGGTTTCCTGTCTTTTGGTCAGTTTGTTAGCTGTTAATACCTTATTTAGAATATGAATCTAAATTGTTATGGTAGGAACTAGAAGAGGAAAGGGGAACTGATCATTAAAAATGGTAGATTCCATCCCCTTTTATCTGTTTTCCTATCTTCCAGTGCCCTGGATAATTAAGAGTCTCTTCTAGATGCTTGTTTATTCATTCAGCGTGTATTTATTTGGTCTCTTCCCTCTGCCTAGCCCCTAATACGTGAATGATATTAGGACATCCCAGCCAGTGGAGCTGACCTTGGCAAAGAGTGGGCCAAGATGTAACTCCTGCTGTTCTCAACCGAGGCTGTGATACATAATCATCCAGGGAGCTCTCAAAATTGCAGCCCCCAGACCCATCCCTAGAAACTCTGGTTCAGTAGGTCTCGGGAGTTCTCCAGGTACCTCTATAGCTTTTAGAAGTTCCCCAGCTGATTCTGACGTACAGCCAGGGTCGAGAACCCCTGGGAGATTCTTGAAAAGACAGCTCACCTTTGGCAACATGAAGTCTGCTCGAAGAGGTGCATTCCCTATGCGCTAGCAGCTCCACTCGTGGGCGTGTGCCCTAGAGACACTCTCGCACGTGTGCCCAAGGAGTCGTGCTCAGCAATGTTTACAGCAGCAGCATTCGTAAGAGGGAAAACCGGAGGTGACCTAAACATCCCTGAACGTTGAGCGGGCACCTTCATTGTTGGATTCGTACGATGGGATGCTCTACGGCCGTGAAAATGAGTGGAGAGGTGCTTGTATCAACATGGAAATAACATCATGTTGGGCAAACGAAGCGTGCCACAGTGTAAGGTTCGAAGAGATCCGAAACACCATCATATACTCAGTGTGCACAGCAGCACTATTCGCAACAGCCAAAGGTGGAAGCAGCCCAGGTGTCCACCGGCCGATGATGGAGGAGCAGAATGTGTGTGGTCCACGTGCTGTCATTCAGCCGTAAGAAGGAAGGTGCTGAGACATGCTACACTGTGGGCGGACCTCAAAAACATGGCACTACGTGGAAGAAGACAGACATGAAGGGCCCCAGACTGTATGATTCCACTGATGCGAAAGACCCGGAAAAGCTAAATCCCTGGAGACAGAGTGGATGGATGGTTGCCAGGGGCTGGGGGGTGGGGAAGATGGGAGTTGACTGCATAATGGGTTTGGGGTTTCTTCTTAGGACGCTGAAAATGTTTTGGAATTAGAGGTAGCAGTTGTACAACACAACGAAGGCACCAAATGCCACCGACCGTTCACTTTTAAATGGTTAATTTTATATTATATGAACTTCACCTCAGTATAAAAGGAAAAACATCTTGATAGATACAGACACATAGAACTATTGGAACAAACATAGAATGATGACAAGCCCCAAATTCAGGTGGGCGTTTGTAAGGGTTGAGGGAAGGGGATGGGATAAATGCTGAGTTTGCAGGGAGCCGAAACTAGATTAGCAGTGTTTTATTTGTTAAGTTGGATGGTGGTATGTGGATGTTTATTATTCTCAATATATTTCTGTAACATTCATTAAAAAAGAAAGCTCATCAAGAAAGACATGGGGGCTAGAGATCCAGATTGGAGATTCAACTGGCATATACGACACAGAGCTATGAATTATCGTTCCTTAGATAGATAGGTAATACTTGTTCAATGATATATTTCAACCTTGAATCACGACATGTACGTGGTTGTGCAATGTTTTTGTTTTGTGTTGGAAATTGCGACATTTTCCCAGAATGACACTAGGTCAGCGTGGCCCACCATTCAGGAAGCTCGATTCTGATCTCTCGTATTCATTGCAGGATGCACAACATGCTAGAGGTCAGCCTTAATGGAATCCTGCCCTCTCGTAAATCAGAAAACTTGTCTTTGTATAATAACAAACATATCATTTTAAGATTTAAAATGCTCCCGAGAGGCATCAGTGGAAAAAAAGAGGAAAAGAAAGAGTTTGCCACACCCTGCCTGTCCCAGCAACTGCCCAGCATCTCTCTCGCAGCTCCCATGGCGACTCACGCAAGCCAGGCCACCTGTCCTGAATGAAGACATAGCTACCCGGCTCCCTTTCTGCACCAAGAAGCTACGATTTTGTGCATCCCGAAGCCTGCAAAGCCACTGGCCCCTGGAGCAAACAGGGCCATGCGGTGGTTGGCATTTGCCTGCGCTTTACAGTATATACAGGGAGAGATGACTGGGAGGCAGAAAACTGAAGAGAATCTGAGAAGCCAAAAGAGGCTAGTGCGAGAGGAGCCCGGGCAGTGGCAGGCTGGGAGGGAGGGCTGTGGCGGGGGAGGAGCAGGCAAGGAGCGCGAAGTCAGCCCCTGGAGCCCTCAGGCCGGCACACTGCACCCGACTCACCAGATGTAGATGACGATGCCCATGGTAAAGAGGTTCTTCAGAGTGCCAATCCAAATGCTCTGAATGTGAACGACTTTCACGACTCTCACAGACCGGCACACCAGGGGGAACTGGCTCGGTGCCGGCATGGTGGGTGGGGGGAACCTCAAAGTGTGGCAGGGAGGAAGTAGCTCGCGACAAAGCCTGGCCCTGTCTCACAGCTCCTGGGCTCTCTGAGCAAAGGTGACTCTAAAGCGAAAGGACATGACCTGAAAGTGAACTACCTCCCATCTGGTTAACCAATGCCTAACCCCAGGCCAACAGTTTTTTTTTTGTGAGCCCCTAAGAGAGCCATGGGCCCGAAGCACTGTGCCATCTGGGCCTCTTGGGGAAGTTGGGCCTGCAGCCTGTACTTCTTGAATGTGAAATCCCAAGAGATGAATCGGAGTATGTCCATCCCTGGTCCACTCAGCTGTGTAGGGGGTGGGGAGGTCAGCAAGGGGCCAAGGACAGCGAGGGATGCACTGAGAAGAAAGTGAAAGAGAGCCTGGAGCCCCCAGGTGAGTTAAATACCAACTGTATCAGTCACCCACAGCTGCTGTAACAAATCACCACGAATTTCGTGGCTTAGAAGAACACAGGTTTATGCTCTTACAGTTCTGGGGGAGTCAGATGTCTCCAATCAGCCTTACAGGGCTAAAAGTGATGGCAGGGCTGGCTCCTTCCGGAGGCTCCACGAGAGAACCCGGTCCTCACCTCCTCCAGCTTCCGCAGGCTGCATGCCTGGGTGTTCCTGGCTCACAGCCACGTCACCCCAGCCCCTGCTCCTTGCCACGTCTCCTTTCTCTAACTTCGACCCTCCTGCCCGCCCCCTGCCCCTCTCTTTTTTAACAGTGGAAGTCATCCACATATTTTTATTGCATTTCCCCATTTCTGGGGATACGTCCATTTTTAATTAAGCTTGATCTTTCACACTACAGAGCTTCTAGTCTTCTCCTGGGGTTGGAGGAGTGACAGTCACTTGCCTACGAAAAGTGGAAGAGATGATCTGCCATTATAACTGCTTCTTAAGGGGCTTTAAACCAAACAGTCCGATGATTGTATCCTGCCGCTTCGCTTCTTGACATGACCAGCGCCATCAGTTTCCGAGGCCTTTGGAGATTCTGTGGAGCAAACTGGGTTGGCTCTTAAGAGGTTTTCTATCGCCGGCGTAGGTTTGGGCCGCCTCAAGTCTGTTGATGTGAACTTCATCCGGCTATTCTCCAACTTCTCAAATATTTGTGTCTTCTCTCCCATTCTTCCTGCTTTGTGGATACATTCCCAATACCGAGCCGCATTCCCCCCTACATCTCCAGGTCTTTATCCTTTAATTTAAACCGTTTTTCTCGGTCAGTGTCTCGAATGCTAAGGGGTCGGGTCCTGTTCTGTCGAAACTGATGAATCTCCTCTGCTTTTTGCGTTGCCTGCAGCTGACTCAGGTCCTCTGTTTGCAACAGAGGCTCGGTGTTTGTTTTCCGTCTATACAGAGTCAAGTCTACACATTCTAGCTCTTTTCGAATAAGTCGTGGAGATGTTTCCAGAATTGTTGGGGATCGTGGAGGAGGCCCTTCTGCCCTTGCAGGGTGCTTTCTTGGATTTCTCCATAGCTGTATGGCTCGTTCCTCTAGATCCCAGGCGATTTTTCCCTTGCTGCTGCTCCTTGTTTCCGTCACAGCTTTGATTTGGTCGCGAGAGGGATGTATAGAGCCTCTATCAGCTACGCCATTTTTTTTCTCCTCCTTTAAGTCTCTCCTGCCTCTCTCTTATAAGGGACTCTTGTGATTATACTGGGACCACTCAGGTCATCAAGGATAATCTCCCCATCTCAAGACCTTGAGCATACTCACATCTGCAAAGTTCCTTTTGCCATATAAGGTAACATATGCTGGGGATTAGGGCATTCAGACTGGAGGTGGGGGGGCATCGTTGAGCTACCACCATATAGGAGGCCTGTTGTAGCTTTATAAGAGCCCCCTCCCCCCTTGCCCTCTGCCCCGCCTTTCCTTGAGCCAGCCTGAGAGGGTTTCAGTTTCATCTTCACTCCTGACTCCCTTGGCTATTGTTCTTCTCCATCATCTAGAAAACGTCCTTTTCATGCTTCTCAACTTTCTCTCTCTCTCTCTCTCTCTCTCTCTCTCATTCAGAAACTCCTACCCCAGGACACAATACTCCCTACACATACTACAGCATGGAGAGTAGGGAGTGAGTCTTAACATATAATGGATACATGTAAAGTCCTGGTCTTGAGCTCAAAAACTTAGCTATGCAAATGCAAACCATGAACCACCCAAACTGGCAGAAGTTTATGCTAGAGGCCCGAAAATTTTAGATAACCCTAAGCCCATATGAACCAATGTGTTGTATCATCCAAGGGGGAAAAAAAGAAAAACACAAATAAAAAAAATTAGTGTTGTCTTAAACTCCAGTGAGAGAAACAGAATATTCACCTAAGAGGTGAGTTGTGATGATTCGCTAGCCAGTCTCTTACTGATGGATATTTAACTAGAACTTTTGGTCAGTTTTCCCCAATTATACACCTCTTTTTGGTAACCCTGATATACCTCTTGCTATGTGCCAAACACTCTTCTAAACGCTCGTTAATAACATATATTAACTCTTTCAATCCTCACCTCCCCCCAAAACAACCCTGTACCGAAGTCACTAGTATTACTAGTATTACTAGTATTACACCTTAGAGCAGAGCAAACCGTGGCACAGAGAAAGTGAGCCTCAGTCCACGTAGTGCTATGGACCAAATGTCTGTGAACCAGCCCCCACCAGCAAACTCATGTGTGGAAACCTGCCCCCCTCCCCCAGTGCGATGGTATTCGCAGGTGAAGCCTTTGGGGGTGATGAGGTCATGAAGGTGGGGCCCTCATGATGGGATTAACGCCCTTGTAAAAGGGACCTCGGGACCCCTGCCGCCATGGTGTGAGAGCACTGTGAGAAGAGGACCATCTGTGAACCAGGAAGTGGGTTCTCGCCAGATGCCCTGGCCCTGCAGCGTGGGCTCTCCGAGATGCTATTATAAATGGGATCATTTTCCTAATTTCCTTTTTGGATTGCTCCTCACTGGTGTGTAGAAACACAACTGATTTGGGTATGTCGATCTTGCACCTTGAAACTTCACTGAACTGTTTTATTAATTTTACTAGTTTGTGTGTGTGTGAATTCTTTGAGGTTCTCCATATATAGGATTACATTATCAGAGTATAGTTTTGCTTCTTTGTTTCCAATATGCCTTTTATTTCTTATTCTTGCCTAATTGCTGTGGCTAGAACTTTCAGTACAATATTGAATGGCAGTGGTGAACACAGGCATCCTTGTCTTTTTCCTGATCTTCTGGGAGAAGCATTCAGTCTCACCGTTGAGGCTCAGTTTCTTCACTATTCTTCATTACCTCTCCACCCTCCTCTCCCCATGTTGCCAGGCACGTACTTTCACAAGAACCTTTTCACACCTAAGGTAAATTTCACACCTTAAGATAAATTTCTGGATGTGGTCTTTCTACATCTCAAACCACAAACGTTTGAATCGTTCCATGCTTCTTCCACTAGCAAAGCAAGAGTGCGTGCACCACCTCTTAAGAAGACCTTGACAAACAAGAGTGTGGTTGTGTGGGTTTGGCCGAGATAGTAAAGGATCTGGACAATGTGTTGGGGACACATGGCCGGAGGGACTGGGGCTACTGTTTTGAAGAAGAGGAGAAATATAATAGCCAGGTGCAGCCATTTGGGGAGTGTCAAGTAGCAGAGGGAACCACAGAGCAGAACTCTCACCAGAAGGGGAATTCGCAAAGAGATTTTGGCTCAATGTGAAGAAGTAACGTCTAAAAATTAGAGCAGTCCCAGAACAGAACGAGCTTTCTTTGTCGTTGCTAGTTGGTGACAGCGATAATGATAATGATAATTTCCATTTCTCTCATCTTCTCCCTCTCTCCCATCTCCTCTTCATCTGCATTTCAGCATCACTTCCCATCTTAGAAATAAACCCTCCATCGACCCCACATTCTTCTCCTACCGCTTGATGCCTCTCTTCTCCTTTGTAGCCAAGCACCTTGAAAGAGTGAGTCACCGCATCCATTTCCGCATCTCCATTCACTCCTCCACCCACTCCAGTCTGGCTCCCGCCCCCTCCTCCGAAGCCTCTCTTGCCAAGTAAACAACAACTTCATCTTCACTAAATCTGACAGACACGCAGCAGTCCTGATCTTGGAACTGTCAACAGCATTCGGTACCAGTGATCACGCACCACCTCCCTCCCCTCTGCCCTTAGCTTCCCAGAATCCACATTCTCCTGACTTTCTTTGGATCCCTGTGGCCATCCTTCTGAGGATCCTTCAGGGACTTCCGGGCTCCACATCACTGAATGGTTAGCATTTCTCAGGGGTCTGTTCTGAGCCCTCTCGCTGGTCAGTTGTAGCTACTTCCGTGGTTCTCGTTACTTTGTACACGCTGGTGGTATATAAATCTGTATCTCCAGCTCCAGATTCATATATTCATCTGAGGATCTACATGTGTATGTCCCATAGACATGTCAAACTGTGTGCCTTCAGTTCTGAACTCATCTTCCACCCCAAATGGGTTTTTTATCCCATATTTTGTACCCCGTTAAGTTCTTCCACCACACATTAGTTGCCCAAGCCGGAAACTTGGCACACTCCTAACTCATCCTTTCGCTGATTACCCCGCATCCATTCTTTTGTTTTATCTTCCTAATGTTATTCAAATTCATCTCCTTCTCTACCACTGTCACCTCCTTGGTCCAGGTCACCAACAACTTTCACCCAGATCACCCACTAGCCCTTTAAATGGTCTCCTTTCCTCCACGTGTATTCCTGTCTCCTTCATGCTCAAGCTCCTTCCACGCCCTCCACCTGCATACAGCCAGCCGCCCCTGACCGTGGGTGCTACTATCTTCTACCAAGAGAATAAATCTGTGAAGAGGTTCAGGGCCATTTGGGAAGAGAGTTCTGGGGTCCTGCATGCCCAGAGCATGGTGGGATGGAGGACTGCATGCAGCTCTGGATAGGCACATTCTGCCCCTGTGGCAGGCAGACTCCTAAGATGAGCGGGCATACACGCCCTGCCTAATCCCCCAAACTTTCAATGTGATGAATATACTTTCGTGATTAGGTTATATTGTCCAGTTGGCCTGAAGATAGCAATATCATCTGGGTGGGCCTGATGCAATCACACGAGCCCTTTAAAAGCGGAAAGTTTTCTTTGGCTTGTCCCAGAAGAGAAGTGAGATTTGACACATGAGGACAATTCATTGTGTCATCACTGGCTTGAACGTGGAGAAGACCACAGGGCAAAGAATGCAAGTGGCCTCTAGGATCTGAGAGTGGCCCCTGGTGGACAGCCAGCAGCGAAACAGAGCTCTCGATCCTACAATCGATCCTACAATCACAAGGAATTGAATTTTGCCACAGGAACGAGCTTGGGAATGAAGCTTTTTCCCCGCGTGCCAAGATGAGAACTCAGCCCAGCTGACACTTTGATTCCAACCTTGCGAGTCCCCGAGCAGAGGACACAGTCACACCACCCCCAAACTACTGCCCCGCAGAACCGTGAGCTACTAAGCGGATGGTGTTTTATGCCACTGAGCTTGCGGTAATTGGTCAAGGAGCAATAGAAAACTATCGCAGCCCCAGAAGCCCCTTCCTCCACGGGGACGCTTGCAGCTGGCAGAGGGCCAGGATGAGGTTTCTATAGCATGGGCTCCAGGGAGGTGGCCCCCATGGTATAGGTCAAGGCTGGTGCTGCCCTCATAAATTCCTGAAGGTGATTTCTGCTCACACCCACCACCTCATGGTGCTCCCTGTGTGCTCAAGCATCGCATGGCACTTATGTTTGAAAAGCTTGGTTCTCACGTCTTCGTCCCAGCTCCAAGGGAGGCCAGGAAATTAGGTCGTGACATCTAATCGAGAAGTGGTCTGTAATATGGGATTGCCCCATAGTTACACTGTTCAGATCGTGATTACCGTGAGACTTTGTCACAGGTGTTTATTTTTGGTCTGTCTCTTCCCACCCCACCCCTACCTACCACTTGCTTTTCCCATTTCTTCTTACTGCAGAATTCTTCTTTTCTAAGGAAAAACCACTGGATGTGGTTCAGGTCAGGCTCATTCAGCTTTGCCGCCCTTTCGCTACTTCCAGACACAGGAGTAACCACATAACCCAAGGCTGGCCAATCAGGTGACACCATGCCCTTGGCCTTGGCAATTATTTGAGGGATGGAAAGGCAACTCAAGCTCAACAAATCAAAGTCTTTCTTGGGACTTCCTTGCTAGAGCTTCTATCAGGAAAGACTTGTTTGTTCCTCTGCGGTTGCTAGGAGGGGAAGATATGAGGTTATGACTGTGCTATGCTATATAGAGAGGCTATTCAAGAAGAAAGCCAAATAGAGCCAAGATATGGAGAAAAAGAGAGAGAGAGAGAGAGAGAGAGAGAAAGAGAGAGAGAGAGAGAGAGACCTAGCTCTGATAATACAGTTTGAACGTTTATAACTCTCTGTGTCTGCAGATAGCTCCATCTCTCTCGTTGCCTAGTCATGTGACAATAATTCCCCTTTGCGGCTTGGGGGCTAACCTGAGTTAGGTTTCTTTCATGTATCCAAACAGTTCTGACTAATACAGACCTCTCAGCATCCGTCCACATACTCCTGCAACCCTGGAAGCTGGGGCCACTTGACCCTGCCTGCCCTGTAGTCCCTGCTCTTGACTCTAGATCTGAACTTGGTTGTGGGGACTGTGAGAAACTGATCAGCCTCTTGTCTTATTTTCTCTGTCGCCAGCTCCTACCTTGTACCCCAGTCTCAATAACTGATGCATTGTCTTACTTCATTATCTTGGCCTTTTGTCTTTTCTGCCCTAGTATGGACAGCCTCTAAACCCAGAACTCCATGGCCAGAACCCATCCCCCACTGCTACATCTCCTGAATTGTATCTGAGACTGTCTAGATTTCCGGCTGTGGTCCACACCACTCCTATTTGATGCAAAAAACCTCCCGGGCCCCCGTGCATCATGGGTCTACCCATTTAACAGACGCCCAACCTGCAGTCATGTCAACCTGAGATGCTGGGACTTCATTCAGTGAGATGCAAATCTTCCATTAACATAAGGGAGAAAAGCAAAGCTGGCAATGTTTTTCTTCAGTTTTATATTTTAAAATATAAATAATGGAGAAGCATCTTACATGGGGTTACCTTCTAAAGTCAGCACTGAAGGGAAAAATTGTGTCTCATCAAAATTGCCCTCGCTAAACCCTTACATTGTGCACAAATCGTAGCAAACAGACCTTCTACCTCCCCCCACCCGCCCCGCGAGGGGGTCCATCGGAACTAATTTTCCACCGGCTCTGGAACAAGTTGCCATTTTTCCAGTTTTGCTCCAGGTGAAGGTGAAGAAGTTGACTTATTTTCAGGAGCACGTTGAGTGAAAACTATGTATGTAGATTCACAGAGAGGGTGGCAAAACGTTCACTCTATGAGAAGCATGTGGGAACAGAGACCAACTGAGGGAGCCTCCACTGCAGTACCCCATCTCACACTTAGTCCATGCACCCGACCGCTGGGTTGTGGCACCGTTTAAATTGTCCTCCCCCTTCATGCTCCCATGGGACATGTGTAACTGAACTTGAGAGAATTAAGTGCATGTCAGGTAAGATTCCACCATGTGAACAACAAATATTTATCATTGTAAGGTGTTCTCATAATGATCTATTCTTATAAATGTAATAATCTGCTTTTAAGAAATTGCGTGCTGGGCCCACGAATACCAGTAAGTCGCATCATCTGTTACTAACTATGCTGTTTATCGTTGGTTCCGTGATGTCTGAGCTGATGAATGTGTCTTATTTTAGAATTCTAACATATGTGTTTATTTTTCAATATTTTTTACATAGTAAACATGAATCAAATAGTGATCATCCTAATAATTAATATTAATAAGAAGAATTAACACTTAGTATGGGTTTGCCATATGCCAAGTATTTTTCTAGTAGTTTGGCATTTATTAACTCATTTAATTCTCACTACAACCATCATCCCCACTTTACAGATAAGGAAACAAAGGCTCAAAGAGGTGAAGGACTTTTGAATCCATGTTTTTAGATCTCAAATCCCAAACTTGGGTGCAGTTACTTTGGCAGTCAAAGGAGAGGATGTACTGTATATATCAAAGCACCTATTATATTCAGAAAGGTTATTTTTAAAAATAGCTACCATCTGTGGAGCTCTTACCCTGTGCCAGGGTTTGATAAGGGCTTGCATGCCTTTTCTTGTTTAATTCTCCCAACAGCTGTATGAACTGATGCAGAAACTGAGGCTCAGAGAAGTTAAGTGATTTGGCCCAGGAAACTTAGCCAGGATTATAAACTAGGTTGCTCTAACCCTTAGCTAGTAAACTATACCATCTCCCTATATCGATGCAAGTTCTCCTCCTCCTCCTCCTCCTCATCATCATCATCACAAACAGCAAGGGGGCATTAGCCATTAGGCAAATGTGAGTAAAACCACCAGCAGATACCACCTCACATCTCACTAGGATGCCAATAATTCAAGACAAGCAATAACAAGTGTTGGTCAGAATGTAGAGAAAATGGAGCATACATTGCTGGTGGGAATATGATTTGGTGCAGCTGTATGAAAAACAGTTGGGTGGTTCCTCAGAAGGTTGAAAATAGAGTTACCAAATGATCCACCAGTTTGATTTGTAGTTAAATACTAAGAAAACTGAAAACACATTCATGCGACAACTTGTATACAGATGTTCATAGCAGCACTATTCATATTCGCCCTGAACTGGAAATAGCCCAGATATCCACCAAAAGGTGGTACATCCATACAATGGAATATTACTTGGCGATAAAAAGGAATAAAGTACCGATACATGCTCCAACATGGGTGGACCTCGAAAACGTGATGTCATGTGGAAAAAGCCAGTCAAAAAGGACCACATACTGTTTAAGTCTCTTTATACGAAATCTCCAGAAGAGGCAAATTCATAGAGACGGAGAGTAGGTCAGTGGGTGCCCAGAGTTTCAGGGGAATAGGAAAACTGGGAATGACGGCTGAAGGATGTAGGGTTTCTTTTTGAGGAGATGAAAATACTCAAAAATTGTGATGATTGCACAACCCTGTAAATACACTAAAAACCACTAAGTTGTACACTTTAAATGGATGAGTTATGTAGTATGCAAATTATATCTCGATAAGCTGTTTTTAAAAAATAGAAGAGCAAAGGGACCCTTTCTGACACTGGATTGGACCTCAAGGTATATTTACAAGTCTGGTCCTAGTCCTCCCGGAGGCAGGGATGACTCACGTAGTTACCAGCATTATCACCAGGTGTGCCCCAACTCCTCACCTCCTCCCTGGGGGTCTGGGGTGTTGCCCTGCATCTCCCCACCTTCCCCAGGCATGCCCTGCCCAGTTCATCCCAGCAGGCCTGGGGCAGAACCCATAGCGTTGCACCCGCCTCCCAAGGCTTCTTCCCACAGCAGACGAGAGCCACTTCCTGCCGCTTCCTGCCGCTTCCTGCCGCTTCCTGCCGCTTCCTGCCGCTTCCTGCCACCCTCTTCCCACCAGCCTGCGAGTGAGGCACATATCTCAGGCTTGAAACCCACACGGAATCCAGGACGTGCGCCAGACGTGGCACCTTGGGGTTTCCCGTGCTGTTGACTACTGCGGAGATTTGGGATCATCCCCACACCCCACTTACCTAACGTAGGAAAAGATGATCATGTGGAAGAGCCACTTAATGGTGCCATAGTTCATGCTCCGGATCCGGATGACTTTGTTGGTCTCGTACTGGAAGACATCACTGCAGCAGGCTGGCATGGCCAGAGGGATCTCCCCACTCGGCTTGGGGCTGGACCAGGGCTCAACTCTCCCAGGCTGGCCAGAGCGGGCCCACCAGTTCCAGGAAAATGAAACGTCTTGAATTTTAGGAGGAGCCTTTTAAGTTTGAGTTCCTCCAATGATGGCAGAGTGGGGCGGGCCCTGGCAGCTGCCCAGATGTGGCTGTGGATAAATAAGAGAAGCCAAGTCCTGTAGGCCTGCCTGGCAGATGACCTCGCCCCAGCCGGCCTCCCCCAGATGCCTGCACAAAGATGGTGTTCAAAGGAAGGGCATTTTTAGAATTTTATTTCCTCTTTTCCTTTCGCCTTTTTGACTCATTTCAGTTTGGCGACAGGGGCAGCCCTTCAAATGTCAGGAGACCCAGCTCTTCCACTGTGCCTTAGTGAAGGGCCCGGATCGTTCCATTGCCTCAAGCCCCATTCACAGACGAATCGATTCATTTCTATAACCCTTTGTTCAGCCCCAGATGTCTATGAACACATGCGAATGGAGCTCCCCGCCTTTTTCCCTCCTCCCACTTCCTCACAACACGCTGGTCTGTGGATGGGGGTGGGATCAGATTTGCTGATAAGGAGCTGGGGGCAGGGGGACTTTATTTCTATGCTGGACATTTCCTGTGTGACCCTCTGGGTCCTCTCTCTGTCCTGCCTTGTACCTCGGGGGCCCACCCCTGACCTAGGCCGGTCGGCCCGAGGCCACCAGGAACAAACTCGCCGTCCAACAAAGCCGGGTTTTGACCCAGTCTGTGATGCGGAAGGAGTCGTGGGGCATCACCAACATGGACAGTTATCCTAGGGTTTGAGGGGAAAGTGGAGTTTCCATTAAATTTAAGTGAAAGCAGGTTTTGACAGGCTCAAAGCAAAAGCAGGTTTTGCATGAGATGGTCAACTTCGGATCTAAACTGCACAGTGGACCCAGTGCCCAGTTTCCTTGGAAGCGGTAAAGCTGATAGATGTCGAATGCCGTGTCCCAGGGGCTGCTTCTCTGCGGCACGGGGACCCGGCTCCTCCAGGCAAAAGTGGAGTATTTCATTCTTACCGATGCAGTTTCAGAGAGCAGAGTGTCTGATGATGGTCTGTGATCCTAGAGGCTGGCGTTTCTCAGTGAGTCAGAAAGCAGGAGTCCCTCAGAGATGGGGGACGTTATCACCTGACAGCCACAGAGAAATAGTGTGATTTTTGCAGCTCGATTTCTCGCTGTCTGCTCTTCCGACGTGCCGAGTGGCCGGGCGGAGTTCTCCTTCTCCAGCGTGAGCTGGATGTCACCTTCTCACCCACATGCTCTGGGGGCTCCCCCACCTCCCGGCTCCCAGGTCTGGAGACTGGGGAGCAGGAGGACAGAGAGCGAAGGTAAACTTTCCTGGCTCCTCTCCTCCTAGTTGCACATGGCAGGGCCCTGGGCACCAACGCCCTCCTGTCCCTTCAGGCCTAGGCTGTGAGGGCTCCCTGCTGTCGCCAGCCCCCCAGCGACTCGCCATCCCTTGCTGCTTTCTCTTAACTCCGCTGACACCCGTATAAGTGGCCCCACCATTAGTTACCTCGCCGGAGTCCGCCACCACTTTGCTGCTGGGACTCTGAAGGCACGGCAGTCTCCGTCGGTAACAAGAGGACGTCCATCCACAGGACTCCGTGAGGGCAGTCCAGCCTGGTGGTTAGAACGTCGGGCACACTGAAGGACTAGTTGCCTGGTTTCCAATTCTGGTGTCACACCTTACCACCTCTGTGACTGAACAACGCTGTTTATGCTGTTCGTTCATTCATTCACTCATTCATTCCTTCCTTCCCAAGAGCACCAGCCACCAGCGGATATAGCAGTGAACAGGCAGACCACCCAGATGTCCATCAACAGAGGAATGAATAAACAAAGCATGGCCTATCCACACAATGGAATATTATTCAGCCGTAAAAAGGAAAGACGTATTGACACACGCTACGACATCGTGAACCTTGAAAACATGCTTAACTAAAGAAGCCAGACACAAAGGCCACAATATGGTGTGACTCCCTTTATAGGGAATGTCCAGAAGAGGCAGGTGTTGCCCTTGCCACCCGCCTAAGACGCGTCCTTTGTCCTGGTCCTTCT